>OY294070.1:88237914-88710414 GCA_958510875.1 Endomychus coccineus
TGTACTTCTTGGCTTGGTTGACGCTGATTACTGCTTCATTGCGATTGACGTTGGAGCATATGGAAAATCCAGCGATTCAAATGTATTTAAAAATTCTGTTTTGGGTCAACGAATAAGACAAAAGCAACTATATATTCCACCCCCAAAACCACTACCACATGATGACAATGGTAGATGTATGCCACATGTTATAGTGGGGGATGAAGCATTTGCTTTATCAAGGGACGTTATGAGACCATACCCTTACAGAAATCTTAGTGAAAAGCAAAGAATTTTTAATTACAGATTAACAAGGGCAAGAAGAATGGTAGAATGTGCCTTTGGTATATTAGCCAATAAATGGAGAATTCTTCATAAGGCTATGGATGTAGATGTGGAATTTGCACAATTAATAACACAAACTTGCTGTGTTCTACACAACTTTGTTCGGAAAAGAGATGGAACGCATTATGAAGATACCTTGTATGATTGCTCTCTTGATGATATTGCTCGTGTAGGAACCAGAGCTGATGGCGATGGAATATCTAACAGGGACTATTTTGCAGATTATTTTATCTCCCCAAGAGGTGAAATACCGTGGCAATATGACAAAATATAAAATACCTTATGTATAAGGTTTTACTTGAAACTTTGAATTCATAATAATATATGAGTATGTTGATTATTTAATTGTACATTTCTGTGGTCACATAAATTGTGCATTAACGAAAAATATTTTTTTTTTCTTATTAATGGTACCTAAAATAATTTAATAGGGGGAACAGTTGTATTGAAGAAGAAACCTAAATTACTTTAACTACACTGTACAAAACTTTGATAATTTGTTAATTAACTCTAGAATGATTATTAAAAAACTATGTCCTACCTTTTTCGGACTTTTCTTTGGGTTCCAAGTCTTTCCAATTCGGCACAACGTGTTCGCATACTTCTTCCCATAATTTGGTTTTCAAATTACGATCGCTGTATTCTGGTAATGCCGTGTTGTAAAGTCCAGGCCGAACCTCGATTTCCAAAATTAATCTTTCGGTGTTATTAATTTCACACATTGTGGACGTGTGCACCGTACGAAATACTTTACCGAAATGCCAGGCGTAAGACTAGCGACAAAATAGTAGCCCGTATGTTCATTCCTGTAGAAACCGGTTTACTGAATAGCTTGCTACGATCGCTTGGCGTCTCTTTTGTCGCCGACAAATAGAACACGTTTCATTCCGGACGACTGTCGTCAGCGGATGCCGCTAGAAGCTACAAAATTGTCGCTCGTGTACGCACAAACCTGGAAGTTCATTTTTCTACAAACGCTTAACAAAGTAGCCTTTGACGCTTTCAGATTTCAACGCAAAGTTGACGTTTTCCGTGAAATGTCATTTTGTGACAGCATTTGCGCTCTAAAGCGGAAATATTTCGAAAACGCTCGCTTCTCCAACGTATTTCTGCATGATGATTGATGATAGTGACAGTGAATTATCAAACACTCCTCCTGATGTAGCAGAAAGTGCAAAAATTGTTACTTTGAATCTCCTACCAGAGAAATCAAGGAAGAAATATGAATTACAATACGGTAAATTCATGACGTGGTGCCAGTCGAAGAAGGTGAATAAGTATTCAGAAAACGTATTACTGGCTTATTTTGGAGAAAAATCATTGATTTGTAAGTCATCAACTCTTTGGTCTACGTATTCGATGATACGGACATGCTTGAATGTTAAAAATAACATCGAAATCAATAAATATCCTAAACTTATCGCATTTCTGAAGAAACAGTCTGTTGGATATAAAGCGAAAAAATCCAAAACATTCACCATTGAAGATATTCACAAATTTTTACAAGAAGCGCCCGATGAAGAATATCTACTAAAAAAGGTAAATTTTAATATTTCATGCTCTTAGCAGTTTGAGAAGCGGTTAGTATTTTTTTGAATTTAGTGCAATTTGGTTCGCATAGACATTTGGAATAGCTATTGATTGCAGTTTTTTTTATAGGTTATTCTAATTATGGGTATTGCTGGTGCCTGCAGGCGCGATCAGTTGGTCAAAATGGAGATTGGTGACATAGAAGATAAGGATTCTATTTTAATAGTCCGAATTCCCGATTCAAAAACGAGAATAAGCCGTGTTTTTACGATTGTTGGTTATAATGAAGAGAATTCAGTTGATTATCTTTCAATTTGTAAAAAATATATTGCACTCAGGAAACATTGTCTGAATAAAAATACTGTCCAACGTCTATTTTTACGTTATTTAAAAGGTAGATGTATGAAACAAGTTGTGGGTATGAATACAATCGGCAAGACTCCCAGTGACATTGCTGAATATTTGAAATTGCCCGAGCATAATTTATATACTGGACACTGTCTCCGACGAACCTCTGCTACTTTATTGGTGAATGGTGGAGGTGACCTAATACAACTGAAAAAACATGGTGGATGGAAAAGTAACAATGTAGCAGAAGGCTACATAGATGATTCAATCAACAATAAGATTGAAACTACCAAGAGAATATTCTCAAGACCATCTACATCTCGTTCTGTAGATTTCCAATATTCGGGGGAATTAATGTTAGATAAATCTACTGATCGTCCATCAGGTTCAGGAATAATAATTAAAGAGTGTCACAATTGTACATTCAATTTTAGTATAGTCAATGATAAATTAAATCAACATTAATCAGGAATTTATAAACTGTACTTGATGTACTTTTGTTGAATAAAGCATCTGGTGTTTTTTCTTTTTTTTTTTCTGAAAACTGCGTTTGTAGAAAAAATCTTGTGTGTATTTCGAGCACAAAGTGTCATTGTCGCTCTCCAAAGATTACCGCGCTCCGCTTTGCGTCGCGCGGTAACTCTCTTTGTCGAGCGTCAATATATCACTTTGCGCTCTTAATACACAAATAGCTATTGTATCATTTTGAGCTACACGACTGTCGCGCTGCAGTAGTCGCCCGTCGGTACATGCCCTTACACGTCAAACTGTGAATTCAACTCAAATTTTTTATGTTCCCTCCTGTACAACAAATTATTCTTTTTACTCTCCACTTAAACGCATAATGAGAAATGCTAATTAATCGGCATGTGGTATTCGATCGAGTAACACGTGTCTAGTGTGTTATACAGCTATATTAAAAATTAATTTATGCAGTTTTCCCAATAAGTGTAATTTAAATCAGAATATCATCTCGACTGCTTGCCAACTACTATCAACATTAAGAATAATAATAATAATCAAAAAATGGTAATTACTAAAGCATTTACATGTGATGTGGAAGAAGTCCTGTGTAAGGTGTTTAATAAGCCGGAATTTATAAAACAACTGGCGGATGAAGTAAGCAAAATAGTACTGCACGAAATGGAAAATTCATTGAAAGACACAAACAACAAGGTAATAAAACTGGAAAATGATATTATTGCATTACAACATAAAAACCAAGACTTGCAACAGAAACTTGATAAAAAAGTCGATAACATTGAACAAGATTTATATTCGCAACGTTTACGGATTTATGGTATTGATGAAAAACAGTCTGTAGATAAAGAAGCAGATATGGTGAAGCTATTAAATGAAAGGTTGAATATTAACCTAAGTTCTTCAGATGTAAACAATTGCCGTAGAATTGGAAAACCAATACATAATAAAAATAGACCGGTACTGGTGTATTTTAATAATTATAACAGCAAGGCAAGCGTGTTGTCCAATCGGAAGAAACTGAAAGGTGAGAAAATAGCAATAACGGAGGAACTAACAAAGCAAAGATATGAAAAATACAAAAATGCGAAACAAATTTATGAACCAAAAAATGTCTGGATTTGGCATGGGAACATTTACTACATGGAACAAGGTGAGCGGAAGAGGTTGTTGTAAACAATCCCATATCATATGTATAGAAATAAGGACTACGATATTGTAAAGTTAGATGTTTGAAATTTTTTTTTTAGCTTCAAAAATATTCACAATGATTCAGCATAATTCTAATAATTAAACAAAATCGAAATAATTCGTATGCTATTTTGTGAATATTAAATGTGAATCTAGTTTAGGCATTATTATATAGAATCTTCAATTAAATAATTATTGGATATTTCCTGAATTCACATACTTCTCACTTTTTGTTTTTATTCTTGTGAATAACTGAACTACAACTTGTAAACAATAAAATATAAAACAACATAGATAAGTGAATAAATTTGAGATTTTGTGAATATTAAATTGCAATTAATCAATAAGCATTGATCGTCTATATCAAAAATTCTATTAAATATTTCCTTTGTTGTTTTTCGAAAATATTGATATTATTTAACAAATTGTGTTTTTCTTTTTCATGATTTTTACAATGAAACTAGCTGGAATAACACATATTTTATGTACATTTCATTCTGTTTAAGCTCACACGTTTTCACTCAAAACATTTGAATTATACACACACACACACACACACACACACACACACACACACACACACACACACACACACACATACACACACACACACACACACACACACACACACACACACACACACACACACACACACACACACACACACACACACACACACACCACTTACCACACAATCGCATATACTCTAGTGATAATTCTCAATTATTCACAAATATATAATGAACAATATTCAACTGTTTGAAAAAATAGATAACTTCAATAACATTGAAAATGAAACATGTCAAAACTCCTTCGAACTTAGAACAAGTATAAAAAACCCAGACGGTATAAATCTTAACATTTTACACTTAAATATTCGTAGTATAAACAAAAATTACGAAGAGTTCATAATATTTTTGGAAGATATTGGTACTGCTAACATAGATATAATTGTATTATCAGAAACATGGCAAATTAGTGATACAAATGATTTTAAAATTGAAAATTTTGATATTAACTACAATAATTCTTGCTTCAATCAAAATGATGGCTTAATAATTTACATAAAATCATCGTACAAACACAAGACAAATACCATACAATTATCAGAAATTGCATTAACAGAAATAAATCTCAACATAGGTACAGTGAATGTCAAAATTGCAGCAGCTTATCGACCACCATCCACAAACTTAAATACTTTTTTGAATGATCTTAGTAATTTCTATGAGAACTATAATTTTGGAAATTCTATAAATCTATTTCTAGGTGACATCAACATAAACACTTTGGAATACAACAATCTTCATGTCCGAAATTATTTAAATATGCTAAGTAGCTACTCATTTATATCTTGTTTTAATAAACCAACCAGAATCACCCAAACTAGTTCAACATTAATAGATCACATGTTCATAAATGGCTGCAATAGAAGTAACAATCAGATTAAATTAAAACCAATTATTTTAGAATCGAACATAACTGATCATTACCCAATCTTTCTAAACATTAATATACTCGGAGAGGTTAATAAAAATAAAAATCTGACTTCAAACAACCGGAAAATATTTAATACAGAAGCTCTAATTAATGATATTAAACTGGAAAATTGGATTGAAGTCATGAACGAAAATAACTCAATAAGGGCATACGAGACATTCATTCGTAAATTCTCAGTGTATATCGAAAAACACTCTGAAGTAAAAAGAGCAAAACATAACAAAAAATTTATTAAACCATGGATAACAATTGGACTTATGAACGCAATTAAAAAAAGAGATGCAATGAGAAAACTTCTGACTTTAGCACACACCACAGAGTTGGAAAATAAGTATAAACTCTACCGAAACTATCTAAATACGCTCATCAAACTCACAAAAAACAAATATTTTGAAAATAAAATACATACTTGCGGCAAGGACACGAAAAAATTATGGGATGTAATCAACGAAGCAACTAATAATAATTGCTACAACACGAGATCTCACATAAATATAGAAGACGAAAACCACGCTCAAGTAACTAACGACAAGCAAATATCAAACAAATTTAATGAACATTTCACAGAAATTGGTAATGAATTAGCTAGAAATATTGAAAAATCTGAGATAAAACTAAAGCCGTGTAAGATTACAAATAAAAACTTTTACCTAACACCAGTGAATGAAAATGAAGTCATTCAAATTATATCTTCCTTAAAAAATAAATGTTCAACAGGTCCAGATAAAATACCACAAAATATAATAAAAGTAACAAAAAAATATTTAAGTGCACCGATTGCACATATTATAAATTTGATATTCACTACCTCTAGTGTACCTAACGATTTCAAGAGTTCAACAGTAATACCCTTACATAAAGGAGGTGACAAAACTATCAAACATAACTATCGTCCAATATCCTTAATTAATAGCATAGCAAAAATTTTTGAAAAATGTTTAAATAATAGGTTAAAATCATACCTTACTAAATATAAACTATTATCCACGAATCAGTTTGGTTTTCAGGAGGGAATAAGTACTGAACTAGCTGTGTCAGAAGTAGTTAACACAGTAATCGCAGGTATGAATGAGAAGAAAAAGTGTTTAGCTATATTTTTGGATTTAGCAAAGGCATTCGATACTGTGTCTCACAAAAAACTACTAGAAAAGCTCGAAAATATAGGAATAAGAGGCGATATCTTAGAGCTTTTCAAAGATTATCTATCAAACAGATGTCAGCGCACACTAGTGAACGAGACTCTTAGTGATCCACTTCAACTAAACCGAGGCATTCCCCAAGGTACGGTCTTAGGACCAACCCTATTCAATATTTACATAAACGACCTATGCGATATAAGTAAATATGCCAGAATTATTTGCTACGCTGATGACACGGTGCTTTTGCTGAGTTCGGAAACATGGTGCGATGCCTTTCATAAGGCCAGTACGGAATTGAGTATCCTCAAAAGTTGGCTAGACACTAATGATCTTTCATTGAATAATACGAAAACCAACTTTATAACGTTTTCTCCCACAATTATCGATATCCCAAATAATGATAAAATAATCATACATAATCAAGATGCATGCTTTACAACAGGGAATTGTAATTGTAAGACTACAGTAAACAGAACAGACAGTATACGTTACCTTGGGGTGGAATTGGACCAACATTTAAAGTGGCAAAACCATATTAATAACTTGATAGTAAGAATGAGAAAATTGATTTATAAATTAAATCAACTAAAAAACATCCTCGACAATAACAACAAAAATTTAGTATATAAAGCTCTTGTGGAATCTATGATAAAATATTGTATAATAATTTGGGGAGGTGCATATGAAACTGCTATTCATCCTTTAGAGATATGTCAAAAATTACTTTTAAAAATTCTGTACAAGAAAAAAAAACTATATTCAACTGAAAACCTGTACAATGAGACCAACATTTTGAACACAAGATATTTATATTACCATGCAGTTACTAACTTCATTCATAAAAGTAGAAACCGTTTACTAAATCATAGGTATGAGACTCGAGCTCAAGTAAACAGAAGATTAATGAACATAAAACCATCTTCTTCTCTAATTAAAAGATCTCTATTGTTCCTGGGTCCTAAAATATATAACCAAATACCTCCAAGTATTAGAGATATAAGGTTTTCAAAGAAATTTTACAGAGAGACTTCTAATTATATAAAACAAAATGGAATTGATTACAACTACATAAATTTATTGTAAATGTTTTGATAGCATGTTTCTGAGAATTCTGAGTTTTGAATTTATCTTCAAGCTAGTACACAAGCACAAACACACACACACACACACACACACACACACACACACACACACACACACACACACACACACACACACACACACACACACACACACACACACACACACACACACACACACACACACACACACACACACACACACACACACACACACACACACACACACACACACACACACACACACACACACACACACACACACACACACACACACACACACACACACACACACACACACACACACACACACACACACACACACACACACACACACACACACACACACACACACACACACACACACACACACACACACACACACACACACACACACACACACACACACACACACACACACACACACACACACACACACACACACACACACACACACACACACACACACACACACACACACACACCTACACATTACACACGAACACACACTCACACACATAATTAAAATATACAATTACATACGCACTTTGTAGAATGTAGAAACCTTTTTTTATTTATTTTATTATATTATGAATAATTTGTTTAAAATTTTTTGATTTTTAGTTGAGTCATTCTCAGCACATATAAGCTTTGCTTACGTGCATTTATAACTATAAATAGAATGTTTAATGTATGCTCTTTTCTGAGAATAAATATTATTATTATTATTATTATATACCAAACTTGAGGATTTAAATTCCCTTTCTAGTACTTCCTTTAATCTTAAGCTTCCTCATTTTATTTAATTCTCAGTTATATTGTATATGTTTGTGCACAACAAGTATAATATTGTTATTTTTGATAATTTTATTTCAAAATAATTATATGTATTTGTTTTTTTTTTCTTTTTTCTCAACTGTGAAAATGAAATGTAGTTTTCGTTTGAAAATAAATAAATAAATAAACTATCATAGATTGTTAATAGGTTAATATATAAATTTATTTATTTATGTCGTGTGCGTTGTATAGTTTATATTTACAATATGTATAGATATAATACTGTTTCATGTTATATCAATTTTATTGTGAAAATATGTTTCTGTTAATTTTTAAGCATTTGTCTTTTATGTTTAGTTCAAATACCATCATATGCATAAATAAAATACCAAACAACAAACACTAGATTACAAATAACTATGTATGTTCTACAATATTCGATCGCGGTAGATGATTTGTAGTAGATCAGTGGGCCTTTGACTTTTATTTCCCGGGGGTCTTTTGTGGTCCAGTCCGACACTGATCATATTAAATTCAAAGAGGATACAGTTAGTGGTGAGAAGACCCTTTCCTATACATCACTAATGCATGAATTGAAAAAATTTAATGGATGTGAGGCTAATTGGAAGACAAATGCTTGAACTGAAAAAAATTGATGGATGTATTACAGATTTTACGTCAATATTCGAACCCTTATATTATGAAGATGTGGTGAAAGGTGTGAATAAAGTGGCACTGCTTGATGATTGCCGTACTTATAGATCTCCTGCTACCACATTCAGTTATGGAGCTTTATTGAAAAAGTGTGGACAAATTCTTATAAATAAACATGTAAAAGGGGACAATGAAATTGGTCAGAAAAAAGTGAACAATATTCTCAATCTTTTAAAAGATTTTTTCCAATTCAGTAAATATAACAGTTGAGGAATGAACTAGAGATAAAATGGCAAAATAAAGTTATCTTGCTATCAAATGAAGACGTTAAACTGTTCAAATTGGGTAGCTTTGGCAGAATTTACGCGAACCTCAGCCCAAGTGTTCAACAGGAAGAAGGAGAAATTGAAAGAATTTCAATAGTCGATTTCTACACACATCAGACTTTTGACTATTAGACCAGAATAATGATTGTTACATATTTAATTCTTTGACAGAAGAGTAAAAAAAGCAGCAAAGTAGTATAACTGGTTTGAAATTCGTGGAAACATGGCTCGTAATGTCCCAGTGCTATTCCTGTAATAATCTGAAAGGCTGGTATTTGGGAGCAATTGAATAAACTTATTTATATGGTTATTGCACACAAGCCAGGTAAACCAAATTCAGCTCAGATATTACTAGGTTATGTATTTTTATTGTTCCCTCAGGTCAAAGCCCTATGGGATCCAATGAGGCTACGGAGAGTGAAAACCTTATTGTAACTATTGCTATGATAGCTACCCTTCTATGCAACTCGAGGGTTGCAGAGATAGTAGAATGCAGGGTACACTACGAGAAGTGCCCTGTCGTTGGTAGTATGGTTTAAAATTAGCTGCCACCAGTCCCCTTTTACAGATGTTTTAGAGAATAGTTCAGGGAACGGAACTAGACTCGAAGGAGTTCCTCTCCAGTAGCACTTGGTATAAATAGTTTAGTAGCGGGGCCCTTCCTGGCCGATTTATACACTAGGCTAGTATGACAGCTTCACGTTGCTGAAGATGTTCGGAGTGACAAACACGACAGGATTGTTCACCTCCACTACAAGGTTATCTAAGGGATGGTGTTTCAATGAAGAACAATGAGAACAGTATAAGTTGTATATTGGAGAAAAGTTAATTGTATACAAAATAAAACAATAAAGATTACACGGATGTATATATAAGTATATATACTAAGTCCCATACATATAAACTTAAAGGGAAAAATATGTCATATAACCAACAAGAACAAACAATGAATTTAAATTAAGCCAATTTAATTTTGATGCTAGATATCTGAATAGTATATAAAAAAACAATATATAATAAATTGCATAAGACTTTATCGAGACCGATCAATCAGTGAATTATTGATTTGCCTGATGTAACGAAGCCAGGGAGTTGTTTCTTTGGGGGCTAACCTTAATTCTGAAATGGATCTACCACTCTGATGGAGTAACTATGGTTATAAAGTGAACCAGAGGGGCCACTGATAGTAAGATTGAGATCCCCGAAGGGTGACTCTCTAAATAGATCCCCTGTTGTTTTTATCCACAGCTACCTGGTTCGTTATGTATCGGTAGATCGAGTGAATTACACAACAAATAATCAATACAATGAAACTCTAGTTGTCCCGATGAACTCAAACACTTTCTGTCAAATTAGCCGCTGATGGCTAACTCTCCCTGTCCTTAAAGATCAGGGTCTCAATAGGGGTTTTTAGACCCCTTGAACTTCCAGATAAAAATTAATAATAATAATAACTACCCTTGTAGCAACTTTTGAATAGTGAGCTATCCCCAAATAATTATATCTTTGACCCTACAATTACGGTAACACTGATTCCAATTATACCTATCCTAAGTAGGTCCCTTAAATACACTATAAAATATGAGAAATTCGCAGATGGATCGATACACTTCTAGTAAGTCAAAATACCCTATTAATGCTTACATTTACCGGGGTGATGACCTCAGAATTTTTAGCTTGAACACAGACTAAACAGCTTTCTCTAAAGACTTACCCTGACTTAGTACTTAATCCTTAATCCACAGGGTAACTTAGACACTTGAGCTTACACTTCACGGCTTACACAAAATGTATTACGCGGCGTCTTTTTGTTAATTTTATAAATTACACCACGAAGCTAGTTCTCTCTCGCACCCAGATCAAAATTATCTAAACGTTAAAGGCAACAAATTCTCCAAAATATCAAATTACTATAGACTTCTATCATCAAGTTACTAATGACGTTCTCCACAATTTCTTTTATAGGTTATTATAGATTCTAGTTACCAAATAATATTCCCTAAATAGCAAATGATATTAAAGTAAAATGTAAGTTCTCTTGAACTGGTACTTGAAATGATTTAAGGTGAATGAAAATAAACTATAAGAATGATACAAATTGATTTGAATGACTTAATTTACTTTGAGTAATAACGAAAGAGTAATATAGTTGCAAAAATTAGAAATCTTGTAACTTGTAATACAACAAAAACAATCAATTGACTACGTTAAAAAATATTAATTAAAAGAATTAAAGGATCTGACTTTGAGAGAGAGACTGAGCTATATGTACAATGAACTAGCTTACCCAACAAGGCACGAAAAAAAAGAACTGGAACTGCTCTTGCAAAAGAGTTTTCATTTTTATAATTTGTCTCCCCCCCGAAATTGGCCTCCTGATTCGCTAACCTAAAATTCAAACGGACCAATGAAGTTGGTTGTATCCCGTTGCACCTTGCACTAATACACAAATCTGTATTTAGAGTTGCCTGTATTCCCACATCGAGGGGCAGTGAGTGACCACAAAAAATGATTTCTCCAAACCCTGCTGACTAAGTAATTAACTCCGTATGCGTAGAAAGTGCAAGGTCCGCGGAATAGCGCCTCGAAGGCTCTAATTCTTAAAAATCACGTACAACTTGTAAAAGGTATTAGATGGCGTATCTCTGGCGCCAGACAGGAATTCCATTATTTCAATCTGAATAAAACTCTAATTGTTGAATATAGAATGTATATGTATAGTCTGTTCCTGTCAGGAATTTAGAAATTTTAGATTTGAAATGCCCGTAAAAACGGAACTACACTCTACGGAATGATTTGAGTTGTACTCTCATGTGTCAAGTATTCCTGGTTTACTTAGAGTGGCTTAATTTTCGGGAGTTTGCTCATGCTTACGCTACTTTGATTCAATCGTAAAAAAAAAAATAATAATCCCCCGGATTATTACATCACCCTCACCTTAAAGAAAGAGCGGGGTTCGGAAGGAACCAAGCTCCTTTCTACAACCGGTATTATACGTATGTTTTGATCCATCTGCCAAGTTCTGACCAGCGTGGGAATCTAGGGGTACTAGACCCACCTTCACGCTCAATATATGTATGATCATCAGTCCGATTGGACTTCCCAATAACCTAAATCCTATTCAACATATTCACGTGGATTTACCACATGACTACAACAGTACAATCCTTAAGAGCTAAACAATGAAAGTCTACTTCTGTTTCCATATTGTCACAACACTTTTTTCGGATTGACTTTTACGCACTAACCCGCACTGTCACTCGATGGTTTCACATACCAGGACGCTCGTGGAGACTGGACATGGACCTGCCGTACAACGAACCGGCTGCTGATCGTCTTCCCTCGCGTTCTGTCCAGTGGAGGGTTGGATACATCGCATGGGTGGCGGTGGAATCTGTGGTGGTGGAAACTACAGCTGCTTCTGGTTCCCTTGGGATGACATTGGTTGATGGAGCGGATGGAACTGCATCCCCTGGACTTCCATGGGCGTGATGTCGGTTGACTAGGAAGGCGGTGAGGGTGGTCCATAGACAGGCGAATAGGTGTAGACCCCATCCGAATAGCTGGTACAGGCTCCATCCGTTTAGGCCGACACCAATAACGAACTTCACCAATCGGAATATACAGTATAGGCCCAACAGCCCGTTCATGATGGTCCCTATGCTTTCGAACCAACCCCATATCTGCCGGATGGTGGACCTGACGAGACTGGTAACCTCTTCTTTGCTGAATAGTTTGAGAGTGTTGTACCCATGGTCCAGAGACTCCATACCGGACACCCGTCGCGCTATCATCGTTTGGACTGCATCTCTTTCCATGCCGAAGATCAGGTTCCGTTGGCTTTTTCTCATGTCCTCGGATGTGTATAGTCCCCCTGCGCTAATCAGCTTGATCGGTTGGAACTTCAATTGGTCCTCTGCTTCAATCTCAATGGTCAGTGGTACAAGACTCGTCAGTGGTAGTGGGGAGAGGCCGATCCAGGTTCCCTCGACTTGGTACAAAGGTGGCATAAGGCTATTACATTCTATTTGAACAGCTACATTTTGGATGACGTGGGTCAACGGTGCCATGAATTTACTCTGGTTGTTAACCGTGATAGGGAGTTCGTTGAAGCACTGATCGGTCCTCCGCAGTACGGCCGGTCGGGGTTTACATTGGACTAGGTAGATTACCTCCCCTAGCACCTTTCCTAGGTATCCCGGTTCCTTCTTTATTGTCCATCCTACATCTTCGCGGGCATGTAATACGGTGGCCAACTGATTTTGCCAAATCTCTCGGCGTATTAGGCATCTCCGGTGAATTGTGTCGGCATACAGTCTGGCCCAACTGTGCTTGGTTGACTGCTCGATGTAGAGGAGCTTGCTGTTGACATAAGATAGTAGATCTATATTCGCTACCTCTATATTTTCCGTTGCCTTAGTGGGCGGTAGGCTGCTGATGTTTCTAACTAGTAGTTTCGGATGTTCGGTCTGCCAAACTTCGTGACCGCAGTGTTCCGTAAGAGAGATGAGAGCTAGCGCGAACACTTTGTCGGCTCGCTCTACTACAACATATACGTCTCCTTGCTTACTCCTTACTAAGTGAGCTTCCCCTTCGTACAGTGATACTAAATCCTTCTCGCAAGCCCCTAGTAAGTCTATATTCCAAGTGGTTTCGCCATAAGTCGAATCCATACAGTATCCCTTCAGGTAGTTACAAGCAATACCTCCGGCTAATGCGATTTCGTTTATCTCCAATTTTACTGTGGCCCAATAGTCCCGAAGGATAATTTTGACATTTGCCAACACCACCACTGAGGCCCATGTTTGACCGTCTTCTGAAAATCCACTGCCTATACATGACCCGTCCGCTTGTACGGATCCGAAAAGAGTCATGGCTGCATAAGTAGTACCATTTAATGTCAGTTTGTTTATGATGTGACCATGAACTCGTAAGGATTGGAACGAATGAGCTTCGTTGCATTTTTCCGCTCCTAGTTTAAATATGTAGCTTGATAATCCATTTGTTACCACCGAAGAGTGACTGTGCATGCCGCAGTGCGAGATGGTCCTTGTGACCTCTACCAGGCAGGCGCGTACGTATCGTTGTCCGTAATTCCGTTGCTGTAATACTTGGATTCGGCCTGCTTCTTCCTTATATTCCGTGGCTGGGTCCGGACAGGGAGTCACCGTCTTCAGTGAAACCATCGTTGTGTTTAACGAGTCCCCTTCACAGTCGTACACGATCAATCCATTCCCCATTTGAGTTAGGAGCGTCATCGCCAGGACGAGATACATCTTTGGCACTCTGAAATAGATCCCGAGAAAATGGGAAGAGAATCCAAAAACAAAAAAAAAGAATTTAGAACCAGGCCCTTTTTTGTGTGACCTAAACCCTGACCTGAACCCCCAAACCCCCATCATTGTATTAGTGATACCTAAAATTTGGGTATTGATCATCCACCGGAACACGAAAATAATAAAAACACAAAAAATAAATTAAGGGTATAATCCCCATACGACTCCCGACCATCTAAAGGTCTGTGTATACTTTTCATTCCGCTAGAGCTTTCTCGATTCCCTTTCTCTTCCCCTGGGGATACGTGATCTCCTTAACACATGGGGGAATCAATCCCTCCCTTAGGGTCCTCTACCCTCCGGCGCAGTGGTCCCGTTCACAGGTCGCTGCAGCCACGGAGGCTGGAAGATTTATATCACGTTTGCATGAGTTTCGGACTTATAGTAAGGGCTGCTCTTATTTTGTCCCATCCTCTGACAGTCTGAATTAACTATTTAGCTAGATTTCTACATCGACTCACATATACGGACGGCAATTATGACGACTTTGATTTTACTGAAGTCTTGCGGACTAGTGTCCAGTAATGATTTCCATCGGCTACAGGATGGATGACTTGATGGGGATCGGGCACAAGTGGAAGTCACAGAATAAAAAAAAAAAGGAACTTAAGAAGGAGAAAAAAAAAAAAAACTCGCCTCGGTGGTACATATACCAAAATGGAACGAGGCGGAGAAGAGTACTGAGTCCCCCAAGAGGGCGAGCTGAGTAATTATTATCAGACGGCGTTCACATAGCTTTTATTCGCCTCGGCGGTACATATACTAAATCGGAGCGAGACTGAGAAGATTACGGAGTCCTCCCAGATGGCGAGTTGAGCTTTTGGAAGGGTGGGTATGTGAATAACCGAAACGAACTAAATATAACCAAATAAGGAATATTTGAAGTGTCATACTGTTAAAAACAAAAAAAAAAAAAAAAAACATGCTTCATTCGATCCCTGACGCCCATAGTCACGAGTGTTATCCTCGCTGGAACCCTGGAGGGGTTTCGAGAAGATTAGGGGGGATGGACAATCACAGTATATCGGACCTAGGCCCCACCATAATCGGTAACACTCCTGACCATACGGTCCTCATTCATTCGCGCTTTCAAACTCGCAACCTGGGCTGACCACATTCACGCTGTTGCTATAGTCATCCAGATCCCCGGGTATATAAAGAGGAATGGGACATCTGGGTAACTATAACAACCCTCCCATCCCTATTCGGGGGGGTTTTACCCCTCGGCAAGGTAGAGCCCGCGTCCTATTCTTCAACTATTTAACTATTACCCGGAGACGCAACGGGGTGTTCTCATTCAACATCCATCCTTACCCTCAGACCTACCAGAGAACGGAACAAAAGAGTGCCCTCATTTACGATTCTACCTACGTTGGCTGACCGGTTGTGGCCGTGACGCCTCTGAGCCAGAAGAGCTCACCCTATTATCTCGCGCCTGGTTTTTGGTTCCGATGGCGCGAGCG
This sequence comes from Endomychus coccineus, assembly GCA_958510875.1. Classification (NCBI taxonomy): domain Eukaryota; kingdom Metazoa; phylum Arthropoda; class Insecta; order Coleoptera; family Endomychidae; genus Endomychus; species Endomychus coccineus. The sequence goes on from OY294070.1 coordinate 88,254,062, forward strand.
TGACATGTTCCCTCCGAACCTCCTATCTCCTCTCGACGCAAGCTTGGTACCACGATGGCGGTCGCCTAATACGCTTGGGGCGACGGAGAGCGATGGGGGTGTCCGTTATGTCTTGATGTGCCCGATTTTGCCTCCTGACGTCCGGTCTAGGTTCCGCCGGGCCCGGTAAAATTGCCGGGGGATGGGGTAATCGATAGATGTAGTCCCTTACTCTGGAGTTTTCACCGGCGGTGGGACTCACTTCAGGCGTACTGAGCTGTTCATTAGCTCGCCTGATCTCTTCCTCCGTATATTCCTTTTCTTCGTCCTGTTCCCCACCCCCTGGATAGGGTTTCATTCGATTTATATGCACCACGGCATCTTTTCTCGCTCCTAATAATCGAACCCTATAGTTTACCGGCCCGGTTTGCTCCAGTACTCGAAACGGCCCTTTCCACTTATTCATCAGCTTTTTGCTGAGGCCTCGCACCTGCGTTTCGTCCCTCACATAGACCAGGTCGCCTAGGCGACATCTCCGGGGCTTAGCGGTCTTGTTATATTGCCGCTCTCGATAATCGGCCGCTACTGCCATGTTCCGTTTTACTTCCGGATATACCTTATTCCATCTTCCCAGAAGCTCGGCCGCATAGTTCACGTCACTATCATAACGTGTTCTATTTTTCTCTAATTCCGTGGGGAACACTGCATCTCGACCGTATAGCAGGAAAAATGGGCTGAATCCGGTGGAAGTGTGTAGCTGCGTATTATACGCGAAAGCTAAATAAGGTACCCACGTGTCCCAATCTGACTGGTCCTTGCCCACGTAATGGGACAAGATATCCTTGATCACTCGGTGCGCCCTTTCTAGACCTCCATTCGTCTGTGGATGAAAGGGGGAGGTGCGACACTGTTCTATCCCTAGTATCTTACAGACCTCCTTCATCACGGCGGACATAAAATTAGAGCCTTGGTCCGAAATGAGGACCTTCGGTGCGGAGTGACGCAGAACGACACGTTCTACTAGCGCCCGTGCTACGGTATTTGCTGTCTGGTCGGGAATTGGCACTATCTCGATGTATTTGGTAAAGTGGTCCTGGAAAGTAAGCATGTACCGATTTTCGTTATCGGATCTCACCAACGGCCCCACAATGTCCATTGCGGTCCTCTCGAAAGGCTCGCATACTTCAGTGAATCTTTGTAAGGGTGCCTTCCCTAAATGAGGTGACGTTTTACGTTGGTTACACCGGTGGCATCTTCCGCAGTACCTCCTTATGTCTTTCCTCATTTCCGGCCAGAACAGCCTCTGACGCATCAGCCGCCAAGTCTTATACTGCCCTGGGTGGCCGATGTATGCCACATCGTGGTAGTCGTGCATTGCTCTCGGTACCCAACTCTGAGGTACGACGAGCCGCTCGGTTCCGTTGTCCGCTACCTGGTACAACACACTACTCCGAGACAATCGGTATCCGTTACCCTCACCTGACTTGGGGTCTAAGTCCCTCACTACTTTGGCGCAAAACTGGTCCTTTTTCTGGGCTACCACTATATCTGCCCCATCCCATACAGGTTCTAACTCGGTGCTCGTCAAACATGTCCCTAAATCCCTTACTAATTGGACGCAGCACCTGTCCCTATCCTGCGCGGTAAGACATATTCCAGTCCCTTCCGCAGTCTTCGACTTGTCCAACCCGTAGATCCTGACCTTAATGGGCGTGTGACCGAACATCCACTCTATCATTGGCCCGATGACTCCCCAATCGAACCCGTCTAATCCGCACGCGATTCGTGGCATAGCTAACCATAAAACCCCTTTTTCTAAACATAACTGCCTAAGGTTCCAGAGGGCTTGGAACACGGATCGTTCCGTGGGCTTATCGGAGATTTTGTCCTTGGTGACCATATGTAACGTGAGGCGCCCTTGGGCTTCCATACTGGCAACCTCTCCCACCTTCTTATTCTGTTTCTTCAGCAGATAGGTGTTTCCATAAGCCTCTCTAAATTTTAGTGCAACTCCCTGGGACATGCCGAAATCCGCACTCACACAGTGAGCCAAAGCGAATTTCTCTGGGGCTTTAAGCAGATCTCCTTCAACGTTATCTACCGATTTACCCCCGATCTGCTTTCCTGCTATGTCCTTAAGACATCTGTCCATTTCAAAGTCCCAGTCCGGGCTTTCGTAAACCCGACTTAATGCGTCTACGTTCCCGTGCTTCCTCCCCGGCCGATGTATGACCTCTATGTCGTATTCTGATAGCAAGATCGACCACCGTCCCAATCTGGAGGTGGGATCCTTTAGTGACAACAGCCACTTGAGGGAAATGTGGTCCGTTACCACCTCAAATTTCTTCCCATACAGAAAACATCTATACTGCTTCACCCCAAATACAACTGCGAGGCATTCTAATTCAGTGACCGTGTACCTGGTCTCCGCGCCGGTCAATTTCCTGCTTGCAAAAGCTACAGGCCGTTCGTGTCCATCGACCTTTTGGCTCAGCACAGCGGCGATCCCTGTTCCTGATGCATCCGTTGATAGGATGAACGGTTCCTTAAAATTAGGATGGATCAGCACGCTTTCCGAGGTCAAGGCCTCCTTTAAGCTGTTAATGGACCCCAGCACCTGTTCCGTGATTATGAACTTCACGTCCTTCTTTGTTAACTCCGTAAGTGGGGCCGCTAACTCAGCGAAGTTCGGGATAAACTTCCGATACCATCCTACCAAGCCTAGAAATCCTCGCACCTCTTTCACCTTAGTGGGAATGGGAAAATCCTTAATAGCTTGCACTTTGTCTGTTAAAGGGCTTACACCCGCCTTGGAAATTTCGTGGCCTAAGTAGGTTACCTTTGGTTTCAACATGTGACACTTACTAGGTTTTAACTTTATGTTGGCTTCCGCTAAGCGATCGAAAACTAAGGCCAGTCGTCGTAGATGTTCGGTCACATCGTCGGTGCTATAAGTGATGATATCGTCCAGATATACGCTGCATATGAGATGGTTCAAACCGGCCATTGTGGTGTTGATAAACCGAGCAAAAGTACTAGGGCTATTGGACAACCCGAAAGGCATACGCAGAAATTCATAGTGACCGTCCATAGTGCTGAAAGCCGTTTTTTCGATGTCCGAAGTTTCCATTTTTATTTGATGATAGGCCGAGGCCACATCAAACACGCTGAACAGACTGGCCTCTCCGAATTGTTCCAGTAGCTCTTCTATAAGAGGGAGCGGGTAGTAGTCCCTTTTAGTCACGGCGTTAAGAGCCCTATAATCGATGCAAAGGCGGATCTTCATAGAGCCGTCGGGCTGCTTCCGTCTTACCATAACTACAGGGGCGCTCCAGGGACTTCTTGATTCCCTTATTATCTTCTCGTCCAGTAGCCGATCGATTTCCTTTCTCAGTTCGTCTCTAGTATGGAAGGGTACTCGATAAGGGGCTTTTGAGATGGGAGGTACATTTTCGGTGATTATTCGATGCTTCACATTATCCGTGCTGGATAGGATCTCGTCCTCACCACAAAAGATGTGGTCGTATCTTTGGAGAAAAGCTCTCACTAAGGCTTGGGTGTCCTTAGGCAGATGAGACAAATCCACTGCGTCTGAATTCCCTGTTTCTCGGTCTTCCCAATCTGGTCTACACCATAACTGAGCCGGACGAGCCGGTTCGACCTGCTTCTGAGCCTCGCTTAAAACTTCCACCCCAGGAGATAGGGTGCCCAACACCGTCTTTGCCCTTATTCGGACCGCGTAGTTGTTCAAATTCATGAGACGTATTCTCACTTTCTTGGTGAATGGTACTACCGCGTTGGCGATCAGTACTCCCACTTCCAGGTCTCCACCCGAGGCCTCAATCATTCCCAATTCTCCCGTAGGTTTTTGTCCTGTTACCTTACCCCAACATTCGATTTCACTTCGAGGAGGTATGGATTCCCTTTCCCATAAACTTACGTGACATCGCCGTGGGGAGGGTGGTATCGCTTCAGAATTCCTGCGCGTGCCTTTCGGGGTATCGCCCTTACTGATTTCCGTGATATGTGGAGGTTTATGCAATGGGGGAGACCTAACGGAGGGTTTGGGCCGAGTAAGTGAGGCTACCTGGGCGTACGTTGGCTTTACCGGTGGCGGTTCAGAGTAATGAGAGGGTCTGCATGGCCTTCCGTTTGAGGTTGTAGGAGCCGGTGGGTGTTGAGGCTTTGTCTTAGCGCACGGGGTGGCGATCGTACTGGGCGTTGTTGGTTTTTGCGCCACCAGCACCTGACTTGATCGTTTATAGGGCATATCCATAACAAGTGGCGTAGTTATTCCTCTAATCTTAATGGTGTTACGAGCGTAGTCCATGATGGCTCCGCACTTGGTCAGAAAGTCTCTGCCCAAAATCCCGTCTGCATGTAGTGGAAGGTTTTTAACCACCACCCAGTCTTGCAACAGGTGGGGCCGCCTTCTGTTATATTCGACCTGGCATTGGACCAGGGCGGAAGAGGTCATCTCTTTTCCAGAAATGCCTACCAAGCGAATCGCGCCGGGCAGGGATACTGCCTCGCTTGGTACGCTACTCTCCTTTAAAAGAGATAGAGCAGATCCGGTGTCTATGCATAAAGTGCGCTGTTGTCCGTTTAATCGAACCCTTAAGTTAGTGGGCCCTCCGAATGACCCTATGCCTCCTACACAAGGGACTACTACCCTGGGTGTTGTGGGTCTCGTATCTTTCTCCATCGCGGGTTGTATGACTCTGAAGTTACCATTCCCTTTCCCCCGACGCTTAACCAGCGTCCATTCACCTTGCTCCTCAACACCACTAGCAACCTTGCTCCTAGGAGCTTCTGGACAAGGTCGTGCTAGTTTAAAGCTGGTCTTGATTGCCCCGATGGGCGAGCGTTGTTCGGCTTCCTACCCTCTCCAGGTTCCCTCCTACGATCGCGGGTTCCGAAATCGCGGCAACCTATCGCGATGTGGCCTGGTTTCCCGCATCTAAAACAGGTGATGGGCTGCCTTGTTGTTCCAGCTCGGATCTCGTTTGGACAGTCGGGTTTGTAATGCCCTTCTTCCCCGCACCCATAACATCGCATCTTTTCCAGTTGGGGTGCTGCCAGACTAGGAGTAGCTGAGGGTCTTGACCTCAACTGGAGCTCAACCCTTTCTGACTGCCTAGCCATTTCCTCAGCTTTTTTGAGGGTGAGGCTGGGTTCTCGCAGTAATGCTGTTCCAATATCCCGCATCAATTCCTTCCTTAAACCCTGCTTAAACTGGTGGATCATAGTCCGCTCAGTATTCTTCCTCAACCCCGGAATTTCCTCTTCCACTGCATCCATCAGATCCTCCTCCAAGACCTGCCTCCCAAAATGCTTAATTCGCGTGGCAAATTCGGCCACCGTTTCATCGTGGCGTTGGATGCACTTGGCCAGTTGAGCCAAGCTTTCCCCTGATGTTTGTAATGGCGTGAAGCGCTCTATCAGCTTGTCTCGGAAGTCGTCGTATGCCAGATTATCCAAATCGGCATCCGCTTGGAAGTAAGTGTACGCTTCCCCTTCTAGTCGGAATTTTAATATTTTCAAGGTATTTTCTTCCGACCAACCATCCAGTTTGGACCTTTGCTCTAATTTGGCAAAATAGGCCTTTACATTGTCCTTCCCGGAAAAAGGGTCCACTGTCCCAGCGACCATGCCTAAAGGCATGGTTGGCCATGAGGCTGCTAGTGGGGCTGGGCCGGGCATACCTGCAGGATTCATTTGAAATCCGGATTTCGTAGCTCTCACTCTGATGATTCCGCCACCGAAAACCCAACTATGTACTTACTAGACACTACCTCAAAATAAAAATAAAAAAAATTGACCTATCGTTAGCTTTCGGCTACTTCTTTAAATTGAATTTAAAGGAAATTCAAGAATAAAATATTACTGGTGAATTTAATCTGCGTTGAAAGTTAGAGAAAAAAAAAAATTTTGACTTGAATTGTTACTATAAAAAAAAAAAAAAAAATTTTTTAATCTGTTTAGGTTGACCCTGTAATACAAGACAAATTAAAAAAAAAATAAAAATAACTAAAAATATAAAATAAAAAAAAATTAAACAAGATGTAAGATTCCAAACGCAGAACTCCCAGAATCAAAAATCTTTCTGCTCGAACACGTAATTAGTGCTTATACACGAGAGACACCTTTTGTTTCAATTCACCCGGCTCCTTCTCTTGCTGGTTCACTGTTCCTTGACCTAATTACACAAAAAAAAAAAAATAACATACACTTTCTCTTGGCCCTACTCTGCAAGCTCCTACAATGCTGTAATCACTTATTTCAAGCTATTAAAACTAAAGCACCTACTATTTATTCTGATGGTCACACCCCTTTCCGATAAGAACCCGTTCCAATAAAAAGGTATACGGAAACCTTATCCGGTTCCTAAATGAAAGGTTAATTAAACCTTGTTGTTATTTATGGTAAACAAAACTTCCTAATTGGAAATAAATAATTTCCGAACTCTCAGTTGCTATGCCTGATTTCACAGGCGCTCAGTGTATATATGCTTTCTAATAATCTGACCTACTATTTACTGGGGTTATTGAACTACTACCCAATTATTTACCTTACTGTTCTATGTTCTCGACACCCCACACACTGTTGTTACCCTTGCGTTATAACCTTACTTTAAAACAAAACAATGAAATGTTTTGTTATTTCCGAAGCTGTCCCTACTAAATTTTTCGAAGACGTGGATTATCACCTTGTTATTTAGGCTTAAAAAAAAACCTAAGATATCACCGCTGCGACACCAAATGTAATAATCTGAAAGGCTGGTATTTGGGAGCAATTGAATAAACTTATTTATATGGTTATTGCACACAAGCCAGGTAAACCAAATTCAGCTCAGATATTACTAGGTTATGTATTTTTATTGTTCCCTCAGGTCAAAGCCCTATGGGATCCAATGAGGCTACGGAGAGTGAAAACCTTATTGTAACTATTGCTATGATAGCTACCCTTCTATGCAACTCGAGGGTTGCAGAGATAGTAGAATGCAGGGTACACTACGAGAAGTGCCCTGTCGTTGGTAGTATGGTTTAAAATTAGCTGCCACCAGTCCCCTTTTACAGATGTTTTAGAGAATAGTTCAGGGAACGGAACTAGACTCGAAGGAGTTCCTCTCCAGTAGCACTTGGTATAAATAGTTTAGTAGCGGGGCCCTTCCTGGCCGATTTATACACTAGGCTAGTATGACAGCTTCACGTTGCTGAAGATGTTCGGAGTGACAAACACGACAGGATTGTTCACCTCCACTACAAGGTTATCTAAGGGATGGTGTTTCAATGAAGAACAATGAGAACAGTATAAGTTGTATATTGGAGAAAAGTTAATTGTATACAAAATAAAACAATAAAGATTACACGGATGTATATATAAGTATATATACTAAGTCCCATACATATAAACTTAAAGGGAAAAATATGTCATATAACCAACAAGAACAAACAATGAATTTAAATTAAGCCAATTTAATTTTGATGCTAGATATCTGAATAGTATATAAAAAAACAATATATAATAAATTGCATAAGACTTTATCGAGACCGATCAATCAGTGAATTATTGATTTGCCTGATGTAACGAAGCCAGGGAGTTGTTTCTTTGGGGGCTAACCTTAATTCTGAAATGGATCTACCACTCTGATGGAGTAACTATGGTTATAAAGTGAACCAGAGGGGCCACTGATAGTAAGATTGAGATCCCCGAAGGGTGACTCTCTAAATAGATCCCCTGTTGTTTTTATCCACAGCTACCTGGTTCGTTATGTATCGGTAGATCGAGTGAATTACACAACAAATAATCAATACAATGAAACTCTAGTTGTCCCGATGAACTCAAACACTTTCTGTCAAATTAGCCGCTGATGGCTAACTCTCCCTGTCCTTAAAGATCAGGGTCTCAATAGGGGTTTTTAGACCCCTTGAACTTCCAGATAAAAATTAATAATAATAATAACTACCCTTGTAGCAACTTTTGAATAGTGAGCTATCCCCAAATAATTATATCTTTGACCCTACAATTACGGTAACACTGATTCCAATTATACCTATCCTAAGTAGGTCCCTTAAATACACTATAAAATATGAGAAATTCGCAGATGGATCGATACACTTCTAGTAAGTCAAAATACCCTATTAATGCTTACATTTACCGGGGTGATGACCTCAGAATTTTTAGCTTGAACACAGACTAAACAGCTTTCTCTAAAGACTTACCCTGACTTAGTACTTAATCCTTAATCCACAGGGTAACTTAGACACTTGAGCTTACACTTCACGGCTTACACAAAATGTATTACGCGGCGTCTTTTTGTTAATTTTATAAATTACACCACGAAGCTAGTTCTCTCTCGCACCCAGATCAAAATTATCTAAACGTTAAAGGCAACAAATTCTCCAAAATATCAAATTACTATAGACTTCTATCATCAAGTTACTAATGACGTTCTCCACAATTTCTTTTATAGGTTATTATAGATTCTAGTTACCAAATAATATTCCCTAAATAGCAAATGATATTAAAGTAAAATGTAAGTTCTCTTGAACTGGTACTTGAAATGATTTAAGGTGAATGAAAATAAACTATAAGAATGATACAAATTGATTTGAATGACTTAATTTACTTTGAGTAATAACGAAAGAGTAATATAGTTGCAAAAATTAGAAATCTTGTAACTTGTAATACAACAAAAACAATCAATTGACTACGTTAAAAAATATTAATTAAAAGAATTAAAGGATCTGACTTTGAGAGAGAGACTGAGCTATATGTACAATGAACTAGCTTACCCAACAAGGCACGAAAAAAAAGAACTGGAACTGCTCTTGCAAAAGAGTTTTCATTTTTATAATTTGTCTCCCCCCCGAAATTGGCCTCCTGATTCGCTAACCTAAAATTCAAACGGACCAATGAAGTTGGTTGTATCCCGTTGCACCTTGCACTAATACACAAATCTGTATTTAGAGTTGCCTGTATTCCCACATCGAGGGGCAGTGAGTGACCACAAAAAATGATTTCTCCAAACCCTGCTGACTAAGTAATTAACTCCGTATGCGTAGAAAGTGCAAGGTCCGCGGAATAGCGCCTCGAAGGCTCTAATTCTTAAAAATCACGTACAACTTGTAAAAGGTATTAGATGGCGTATCTCTGGCGCCAGACAGGAATTCCATTATTTCAATCTGAATAAAACTCTAATTGTTGAATATAGAATGTATATGTATAGTCTGTTCCTGTCAGGAATTTAGAAATTTTAGATTTGAAATGCCCGTAAAAACGGAACTACACTCTACGGAATGATTTGAGTTGTACTCTCATGTGTCAAGTATTCCTGGTTTACTTAGAGTGGCTTAATTTTCGGGAGTTTGCTCATGCTTACGCTACTTTGATTCAATCGTAAAAAAAAAAATAATAATCCCCCGGATTATTACATTCCACCTGAACGATTTGAGGGCAATGGAGTTACGTATTCATCATCGTGAAGATGTAGGAATTTCAAAAAACAATCCTCATGTTTTTGGACTTTCTGGAGGCGATAAAAGATTTTAACATGCCTGTAACCTTTTGAAAAAAAATTTCACGTTGTGCGGAGCTGAACTACCAACAACGTTGAGAGGAACACAACAACACAAACAAATCTCTACGCTACTCAGTAGCAGATTTGTTAAATTTTATGGAGGATAAATAAGATCCATAAAGATCACTATAGGCTTCCAATAGTTGCTAGAGACGTTGTGAGAATATCTCGTCTTCATGAGAAAGCCCAGGGAAGTGATGACAATAATTATTGTGAGTGGGTAGTTTATTTTGGGAATGTTAACAAAATACAAAGACATATGTCGTCAGTAATATAATTGTAACTTGGGTTTACATACCGTCAACTAAGGTGGCTTACCCAGTTTAAGATTTAATATTTAGGATTCATATAGGTTTCACGATCTCTAACACATATTACGTGTAAAACTGAATAATAATATTAGTTAGTTAGTTCAATATATTTCTTATTTCTTCAGAATGAAAATATATTAGCTAATATTATTGCGGTCTAAACGCGGAAATCAGTGGATCAGTTTTTCTGTTCGCCATAATGCTGTTGATTTCAGAAGGAAAAGCGCATTGTCACAAAGACGGTATTTTTGCATAACGAGAAATCACATTTCAAATACAATTTCTTGATTTTTTTGACCATACAGCATAATTGAATTGTAATTGTTTTTAGTGAACTCAATAAAAAGTCAAAATCACCTGGCCAAAATTGAATTAGCATTGGAAAATAAAAATGAAGACACACTAGATCGTTATAATCTATATTTGATTTTTTCTTGTAAATAATTGTACGAATTGCTACAAATACATTGTACTCTATTCTTTTCAAAATCACTAAGGATTAATTATCAAGAAAACACATTGGACTGTTAATTTGAAATTGTACTGATTGGCAGGAAATGTCCGCCTATAGAAAGTGTTTCGATATTCGAAACTACTCTATAATATTTGAGTAAAAGGAAATATTGTCAACTTCAAAGTTTATTTTATACGTGGAAGAGTAAAAGTTATGAAATATTTTTCTAGAAAAAAGTGCTCTTATTTTTCATCCTGGCACAAATTGTTCCCAGCAAAAGTGATCCGTTTCGAAATGAATGTTCATGAAATCTCAGTTCTGTTGGACTAACCTTTTCTCTCAATTTTTCAATCATACCCCTTATTGGAGAAAATAGAGGTGGTTTGACAATAATTAAATCACGTCCGTTATATTGTTGATTACCAAAATGATAGTTATTTCCGAAATTCAAACAAACATCACGTTTAAAAATATTTTTTTTATTCCTATACATCTATACTACAAAGTCTTTCACTTCAAGAAAATGTAGGAGTTTCCGACTTGAGAATAAATTCAAAATATTGGGAAACAATAGCTATGTTTAGTACCAGTGACAAGTATGTCTTTTTCTCTCGCGTTCGGAAAACTGGACAAGTGAGAAAAAAAGACATTGCCCACGTGAGCTAATCATGATGTTTTCCACAATCGTGAAATATAAATTTTCTAAAAAAACAAAACTTAATTTTTTTATTAATGAAAAACTCAACAGTACATTTATGTTTATAACATGAAATTAATGTTTAGATGACTACAAATTTCTTTTTTCTACGGATGCTATACAATGTGCCACTTCTCTCATCGCTTTCATACGTTCAAAACGAAAGATTTCTCACGCAGTGAGAAATATCCGCCAATACAGTGAGATATAATTTCTCACAGTGAGAAATAATGTCTCACTGTTATCACGATAACCCAAGTCAGTCATGAATTGTTACATGTCAGATTGATATGACACGTTCTCCACGTTGACAACGCTACGCCGACGATTCGCGTGCAATATCCAAGTAGCCCATTGTTGGCGTTTCTATAACAACAAAACCGAAGCACTGCATAATTATTGCTGTCAACTTACCCAACGAAAATAGTTTTATTGTTATTTGTTATAATATAAACAGTTCAGATTCATTAAATATTGAATATAATGGAATACGAAGATTTAGAGTAGGAAAATACACCTCCAGAAATTATTCAGAAAGCAATAGATGTTTGCAATAATTTGCTACCAAGCACATCAAGAGAAAAATATGAAATCGCTTACAGAAACTTTATGGACAGGAAAATGAAAGCCAAGATAAATTCTTGTTCCGAAAATACCTTGTTAGTTTATTTTGAAGAGTTGTCAAGAAGATTGAAATCATCAACATTATGGTCTCAGTACTCAATGCTATGGAGTACCTTAATGATTAAAAACTGTGTTGATATATCAAAATACGTAAAACTACGTGCATTTTTAAGACGCAAATCTGTAAAATATGTTCCAAAACAGTCAAAAACATTAACTTCTGAAGAAATTCAACAGTTTTTAAAAGATGCACCTGATGAAAAGTATGAATTACAAATTTTTAAATTGTTATCGGAAAATGAATGTTTGGTTTTGATTTCAGGCTGCTTTAGCTATTGGCCTTACAGGGGCATGCCGTTGTGATGAACTTCGAAAATTAGAAATTGATGACATGAAATTCGGCCCTTTTAATAAAATTACCCGATACTAAAACCAAGGTTCCCAGAAATTTCACAGTCACAGGAGAATTCTACCAAATTTACAAAAAATATGTGAAGCTTTGACCATGCACAAATGAAACACGTTTCTTTTTAAATTACAAAAATAGCAAATGTACGAAACAGCCTGTGGGGATAAATAAATTTGGCACCATGGCGAAAGAAATAGCGAAATTTTTGCAATTACCGAACCCTGAATTATATACTGGCCACTGTTTTCGAAGGTCATCTGCGACTATTTTAGTTAATGCAGGGGCAGATCTTTCAACTTTAAAACGCCATGGGGGTTGGAAATCCAGCAATGTTGCTGAATGTTATATCGACAACTCCATAGCTAACAAAATGAAAATTTCAAAAAGTATAGAAGAATCCATTCAGCATCCAGTGCCATTAGAACCTGAACACAACAATGCTGTGGAAGCTCAGTACGTTTCCCCATCAACTTCAACTTCGACTGCAGCTAATATTTCAATTACCGAAAACATGTTGAAACAAAACAACCTACCAGGAATTACTTTACAAAATAGTTCAAATATAACTGTTAATTACTATTTTAAATGGAATATAAAAATGATTTAATGACATACAAGTATTATTGTATATGTATTTTAATTTTCAATACTTGAAAACAACGCATCCGTAGAAAAAGTACAATGTACAATTCGTGAGAAAACGACATAATCCTCACTCGCTTGATTTGCGATCGTGAGAAATATGTCGTTTTTCTCACTTGTTGTACAATATACTATTGTTCTTTCAAGCGGAATAGTAAATATTTATAATACAATTAGTAACTGCACCAAAATGTATGACTCCGAACGTATATGGATTGATAATCATATTTTCCTTTATTTCTTGAAAAGTATGTCTTGATGGTATTACATTAGAAGTTTCTGTTTCATTATTGGCGTCACCAACAGTTGATGAACTTGTGAGTGTATTCTTGCCAAGGATTCTTTTAGCAACCTGTACTTTGATACAAAGATCAGTATCAATATACCCTTCGGCGACGGATGTTGAACGCCAATCACCATGTTTTTTAAAGTTAAAATATCACATTCTTCAGTAACTAATATAGTAGCTGAAGTTCTCATAAAACAGTGCTCAGTATATAAATTGGGATCAGACAAATTTGAAGATTTAGTAATTAACCAGGGAATTTTTGAAAAATTATTCATGCTAATAGGTTGCACTGTGCATTTGCTGCACCTATATGTCAAGAAAAGTCTGAGGTGAGTGATTTCTGGTGGTCGAAAATATGTTCTAATATAAGTGAAGATTTTTAGTACCATAAGTGATCGTCAACACTCTTTGTCGCTTTGTTTTAGAGTCTGGTATAGTAAATATTTTCATAGTATCTTTATCTTGGACGTCCTGAATAGACATCTTACACAATTCATCACATCGATACTGCCAAGCCAAAGCGACACAAATGCCAAAATGGTTATTTTTGAGTTAGAGATACCATTCGATCTTTTTTTAGGTCGCATGAGAACGGTATAACCGACAAAAACCTACACTCGCCACAATGTTGCTCGAAAGTTTGCGCAAGCGCCAATTTAGTCACGAGTCTCAAGTAATACCAGTTGACGAACGGCACAATCGCCAAACTGCCATAAGAGAAGCATTATGACGTGTTTGTTCCCGTTCTGGACTAAAGTATTCATTTTTTCATATTTTACCCTTTACCCTTTGTATATTTTACTTTCTTATTTAATTATTACGTCACAATGAATACATAACTTGTAAAAACTTGTAGGGCGTTTGTGTCAAAACAAGTAACTGAAAACGCATTTGGCAAGGATGATATTGTATTCTTATCTAAATTACATGGAGCAAAAATATGGGGAGTATATTTCTATTTTTTTTGTAGCATTATATTAATGCTTCTACACATCAAGTAAACCTTTGAGGGCATTCCAAATTACCTTTCTAATTTACTTGAGATGGTGTTCGATTATTGGCGCTTACGTCATTCTTTCTCTTTGCAGATGAGTGCTAGAAACAAAATAATATTTTCAATGACTCTACGAAAAGATCTCTTTGGCAATGGCAATAGTAATGTCAGTATTAATCAAGAGACTGCTAATTTCAATATGAAAAGATCCAAAAATAATATCGTTAGAGCAATGTGTGATATTACTGAAAATTATACTTTGAAACCTCCTATTGTACATGATCAAGTACAGGGTTTAATAACAGCGATAATAGTTTGAAAACCGATAATTTTAACTATCCTATTAATGTAGCTGAGGCTTTAGATAATAACATAATTTTTGATAAAGAAACAATAAATTTTCTGCAAGATTAGGAGAACGTCATAGTCGGAAAAATACCCTATTGTGATCCTTCCCTTGCGCGTTTTACTACAAGGGCGGATGATCAAAATAAAGAAAATGTAACTGCGAATAAAAATAAAGATTTGACTGACGCGGAATCTAGTGATTATAGCAACGATAGTGATTATGAATTATAATTGGGAGGTTCGGAAAGCGATGATTCTGATGAAGAGGAGGCAAGCAACAAAAATTGTAAACCTTTGAAGAAGGATAAAACATCATCCACATATCTATATGTAGATGATTTTTTATCCTTCTTCAAAGGTACATCACAACAATTGGATGTTTTCTTATCCTTTATTAATAATAACATTCTATCGAAACATAATCTAAAAGTTAGTTTTAAACCTCAAAATAAATTGTCCTATTTTCTGTTCAATGCTAAAGATAAAACAAATAAGTTTAATAAACCTGGAGTATATAAATTAACCTGTTCAGAGTGTGATAAGTTTTACATCGGTAGAACTAGTCGTAATATAGAAATAAGATATAAGGAACACTTTCAATCGAGAGTAGAGGCTTTAAATTAAACACAATAGAATCAATACAAGTTTTCAAAGGTATTAAAAATAATGACCATAAAATTTAAAAGATTAATTAGATGTGACTACATCATCCTGTTTGAAGTCTTGATAACGTAAAATTTTCCATAATCCTCTTGTGCCTTCCTAGTATTACAAAATCAACTCTACCTCATTCTCCAGTTTCAATTATACTATTCTAGCAATGTTTTTCCCCAACCGCAACTCCACGTGTTACCTGTGTCTTTTATTGTACCATAAATAGCCAAGATTATTCATATTTTCATATGTTAGTATCGTTTGGAGATGGCACGCTAGTATAGAAACTATAGTCACGATTTGTTTCTATAATATATGTGATAAAAAACAAAAAGTGCTGTCAGTAAGTTTCGAAATCATTTATGGTACTTGAACGCTGAGTTATTTGGGTCAGCATTTTTCGATAACTCTGTCACACTTGATGTCAAACGCAAAATGATATTGCAATTAGAATTCAATAACGATGCTGATCCCGATAGCTTTGGTGTTGACACAGACGAATTCAATGAACCTTGTCCGAAGAAAATAACGGTGAATGTGAAAGACGTGAGCTTGTTTCAAAGGAACCACGGTTTAATAAAACAGTAATCTAACTGTATTTAAATTCTTTAGTAGGTGGAGGTGATAAGATCCCAGTTCCTAGTGCCGACGGAGAAAATAATGAACCGTCAATGCTGTTACATCAAGAACATCAGCATGTTACAGATGTAGTTGGAGTTTAAAATGTGGTATGTCACACAATTATTATAGCCATGTGATAACACCTTGGCTTCCTGGAAACCACAACAATTGCGGAAGCCATTGGGCAAACAGTTGCAGCAAAGTTTGTCTGCAGGTTCGAGCACCACCATTCTGCCACAAGAACTAGAGAGTGTGACAAGTTTAGAAGAAAGCAAAATAACACCACATGAATCTATAATTTCAAAATTCACTCATCCCCTCGGACTCCCGAACCGAACCAGACTCGCAGCCCACAAAAAGGCGTGCCGACGATGACAATTGGCAATCCATCATCGCCAAATATTCAGCTGAAAAATTGAAAGAAAGAAACCAAAGTCTTCGACTAAAACCGTTCCAAAATCTACCATGCAGCCCCCATTGCAAATCTACCTCAAACCGACAACTTCGCGCCATCCACCATGGCTCCGACGCAACTACCCCCCACAAGAAAAACCCACCCCTTCTCAGTTCCAACCAGAACCCTAAAACTCGTCATCATAAATATAGCCCACAAATCTGGGAGCTTCAGCCTCATGTTTCCGCAGACCCCCTCCTGTCGTAATTCACGACCGCAAGGACTGGTCAAAAATCGAAAAACTCCTAAAACAAAATCAAGCGACATACACAAAAGCTCGCATGATTGGCCAAACCATCAACCTCAGCTTCTCAGACGCGGAAAACTACCGCAGACCCCAAAGTGCCCTGCAAGGCAAAGTTGAGTTCAATTCATACCCATTTCATGACGAGAAGCTCCTTAGCGTCGTTCTCCGCGACATCCCCGAAGAGGAAATCACAAATTCGCTCAGAGGACAAGGTTTCAATCCCTCCTCGGTTGCAAGAATGACTTCAAGAGTTCCTCCAAAAAATCCACTCCCAATGGTCTACTAGTCAAAGTACCAAAGATAGAGTCGCATATATATCTTCAAGATATGCTGTTCCCTAATAGTGCGGGCCGAACATCAGTGCCACAGATGCCAAGGCTTTTACCACACCCAGTCGCACTGCTACACACACTTCGTACGCGTAAAGTGGGGTCGAAAATATTCGACGCAAGAATGCCACAAGATCCCAGACACACCAGCTACCTGCGCAAATTGCAAAGGTACGCACACGGCGAACTACCGTGGATGTCCCTCATTTCCAAAACCCCCCTCGACACCAGCCCAAACAATTCCAGGTCACAGCTTCGCACAAGCCACGCGAAATAATACCACAAACCCACAATCCCAAACAACGAATCAGACCCAGGCTCGCCCGTAACCACTCGAATAACAGTCTCGAAAGAAGGCTTGAAAACCTAGAAAAGATGGTGACAACCTTCATGCAAACTCAGCAAGCCATGCAACAATTCTTCTTGCAAAAACCAGAATGAATCATACAAAAATCCAACCTTCCTCATTGTCCGTGATGTCCTCAAGGCATTCGAAACAAAAAAGTTGATCTCGAACTCATGCTTTCAGAATTCAAGGTAGACGTCGCAGTTATCTAAGAAACAGAACTCAAATCAAACGTCAGTTTCAACGTCTCAAACTACGACGTCTACCGTTCTGACATCAAAAACAATCCTTCCAGAAGCATCGCCCTTCCAGTCCGGAAAATCTTGATCATTTCCAAACAATCTCCCCCCACAGCGTCGCAATCAATACAGTCTCACTCACTATCTCGACCTCCACTCACGGCCCAATCTCAATTCTGGGTGCGTACTGTCAAAGCACAAGTTTAATTCTTCAAGACTTGAATGCAATTTTTGGTTCAAACATGCCAACAATCCTCATCGGTGATCTGAACGCTAAATCCTCAGACTGGAATTGCCGCATCACAAACACAAATGGCAGAGTCCTAGAGCGTTTTGTGGAAAACAACAACGTCTTCATACAAGCTCCAGATGAACACACATTCTTCCCACACAACGACCAACAAAGCGACATTCTGGACATCTCAGTCCACCGAAACACAGAACACATCCCAACAAACATTTTCACAATCAACGAAGGTTCCTCAGACCACCACCCAATCATCCTCGAAATCGGTCCCGATGCAGGCGAGACAGACTTCTCGCTAACCAAAAAACTCATCGACTGGAATGAATTCCAGTCAGCCATCTCAAGAATAAACTCAACTTTCGATCTAGAGAACGTAGTCAGTGCTCTAGAGACTCAAATTCAAACCTGGTGGTTTGACTGGCGGACTCCAAAGTCACCAAATCCAAAAAAATTCCAAATCGCGATATTTTTCAAAACCTCCTAGATCTTAAACTCCTTCAACAAAAGCGCCAAGCTCAAAGAAGAGCTAAAAGGTCCAACCTCCCACAAGACAAAGCAAAGCCGAATTTAATCGGCTAAAACTCCAATTTCGCGAGGCACTCCTCGAATTCCGTTCGCAGGAATGGAATCGCTTCCATCAAGACCTCGACCCGCGCAGTAGACCATTTTGGAATCTCCAAAAAGTCTTGCGCAACAGAAAACCCAAAACTTCCCCCCAACCACGGCCCAAACGGCAACGTGTATACAGATGACGAAAAAACATCAACGTTCGCGGGCTCCCTTGCCAAGGTGAAAACGTTCACCAAATCACTCCAGCCACGTTTCCAGAACTTTCCTCAATCATGAAAAAAGAAAAGATCACAAACCTCAACATCATCAACGCCATCCTCCGTCTCAGGCACTTTCCTTCCCGTTGGAAGCAAGGCACAATCATTACAATTCCCAAAGCCAACAAAAATCTGTAATTCCCACAAAACCGTCGCCCAATCTCTCTCCTCCCAGCCATCAGCAAAATTGCTGAAAGAATTATCCTTAATCGACTGCAGACCAAACAGAGGTCCTCAACGTTCTTCCTGACGAACAGTTCGGGTTTAGGCGGGGTCACTCCACCGAACAGCAAGTCCTGAGAGTGGTCGAAAAGGCAGTCTCCGGATTGAACAATCGAAGATTCCCGGGGTTATTTTTCTGGACGTGGCCAAAGCCTTCGATCGAGTCTGCCACGACGGCCTAGTGCATAAGATGCACTCCATCGACTTCGACACTAGTTGCATCATTAATCAGTCATCGATAATTCAAAGTCCGAATCGAAGGATCAATTTTTCGTTCCGGAGAGATGGAAGCAGGCGTCTCACAGGGTTCCGTCCTAGCACCCTTTCTTCTCACAATGTACACTTCAGACATTCCGCGTGATCCACTTTCACGACACTGCAATCTCTGCCACTTCATGGAAAACTCGTCGAATCCATTCTCTCCTCCAGAACTCCCTCGACCGCTTTTACGAATGGTGCAATCTCTGGAAAATCCAGATCAATTCGGACAAGACCCAAGACCTCCTTATCCGAGGTAGGTGTAGGCCAGTTCGACCAGCAGATCTGACTATCGTAGGCAACCCCATGGCCTGGGTAGATCATGCCAAATATTTGGGTGTTACCATCGACAGTCGAGTAACTTCTAAAAACATTTCCAAATTTCAAAATGACCTCTAGTCATTGCAAAAATGACCTCTAGTTATTTTTGCAACAAAATTATACTTTATTATTCATAACCGTCTCGGGAAAATCTCACATTTCCCGAATATTCCATCTGGAGAGTTTTTTTGGAAAAAATAACAGCGGAATCATGATCAGCGACCCAAAAAACCTACTGGAGGTCATTTTTGCAACAAAATTATAAATTATATATAAATTTTCCAAATTTCCCATCTGGAAGGAGTTTTCCGAGAAAACTAACTGCGGAATCATGATCAGCGACCCCAAAAACATACTGGGGGTTTTTTTCGGTTCTTAATTCATTAATTTTCTAAACTTTTGGATTGTTTTTATAAGAATGCTCCTCTGAGGGGTTGAAACCCCGTTTTGTGGGGTAGAAAGGTCGACCCCCACGGTCTTGATAGTTATGAATGATCTATGGGGTATTAGGAACAAAATGCAACAAATTTTTTGAAATTCTAGCCTACTTTATTTTTTTATTATGGTCTTTTTCCCGGCTTATTGGCTGGACTATAACAGACTTCGTTGCTTGCCCCTGCTACCACCACTTCGCTGGACCAACGGACTGAGCCGACCTAGCGCAAGTACAACTACTTCGTGCGAGCAGCGGACGGACTCCGACCAGCGTTAGTGACTACGCAGCACCCGTCTATACACGCAAATATATCGCGCGCCTGGATTTACAGTCTTCTCAGGCTTGGCCACCGCCCCTACATACTTCGATTTCCATTCAGCGGTTCGTGGGGCAACAACGATCGGATAATCGACTCGAGACTATTCCGACTCGCATCGGAGCAAGTAGGACTTTGTCCCGGCACGTTCTCAGTCCCCTCCGGCGTCGCGATGTCCTCTCATACGAGACTCGCACCGAGGTGTGTTAATGGAAACTCCGACTCACGTCGAGGCTCCTGCTTGTTATGATTGCACACTTCTCCTTATATGGATATGTAGTACATTATATGTGTTTATTAAAATATCACGTTCGATAGTTTATATATATATCAGTGTTAACCATGTAACAGGTCAATATTCATTAGATCTTAGAATAAGCTATTGTCTATTCATTTCATGCTTGAAATAAAATTTTTTAAAACGTATTTGTTAAAAGGCATTTCGTAATTGGCGCAGTCGGTAGGATTGCAACACGGTTTTCAATCAAGAAAACTGGTTTTATTTCTATAATTTGGTTGCAACAAGAATCAAAAATTAAAAATTTCTACGTCAAAGTGCACAAGACATCGTCCACATCAACGTAGTGTTTCAAGCAAAACGACAAGGGAACATTGTCAACCGGGCCGAGAACACAATCGTCAAAGCCGCAGAAGTCCAGGACAGCATCGCCGAAGCTTCTATATAACTAAGAACCCCAAAGAATGAAAGCAACATTAATAATACTGTAAGTAATCTCATTTTCCTATATATCCAATCCTTATGAACAGTTCTCAATCGGATTCCGATCTAGATACCTTTTTTTCACCAGAAAATAAAAATCGTAGTAGAAGCCCTATTGCTAGAGCACGTTCAAATTTTAATAATACTATTGCTAATAATAATATTAATATAATGGAATTACAATCTTTTCACTTAAATGCTATTTCCAACTATGATGGGAACAAAGCTACTTTAGCTATTTTTATTTCATCTTGTGAATGTTTATTATCAACGTTTGCTGATCGAGCAAATCCACATAATCCTAAAAATGAATGGTTGTTAAGATCGATCATTTCAAAGTTAGAAGGCAGAGCTAAAATTTTAATAGGTAGTCGTGAAGATGCTACTAATTGGCCTAGAATTAAAGAACTTTTATTGCAATATTTCTCTGATCAAAGAAACGAAGATTGTCTTGTTAGAGATTTAATGTGTATGAAACCGGAAATTAGAGAGTCACCTCACCAATTTGGCACTAGAATACAGGATGTACGTAGTTTACTTCATACTAAAGTTAGGTTGCAGTTGCAGATGAAAATGAACGTTTAGTAAAAATCAAAGTATATGACAGTTTAGCATTACAAACGTATTTGCACGGACTATCAGGACAGATAGGTCTTGCCGTTAGATTACAAAAACCCTCTAATCTTGAAGAAGCAATGAGTTTAGTAATGGAAGAGGAAAATTTCATGTATGCCGATAAACATTTTAGATCAAATTCAAATACTTCATTCAAAGCTACAAATAAACCAGAAACATTTAAAACTAATTATATCCCACATGCAAACAATTTGTTTACTCCACAATTTAATTATAATAATGCCCAAATTCCGAGATTTAATCAACAAAATACTAAAAATTATCAACCACCTATGCATACGCCAAGATTTAACCAACCATATCAAGGGAATACCTTCAACCCAAACTCTAAACAAAATTTCCCAATAAAGAGTAATTTCCCAGTAAAACCTAATTTCCAAATGCCGGGTACAAGTAGAACTAACAATAATTATTATAAGCCCACGCCTATGGACACATCTTCACGTAATATGACTAGAATAACGCAAAATAATAGAGTGCAACAATATCCCCCAAATAAGAATTTTATATCTGAAGAACTATTTTATCACGAAGTCGAAAATGATCCTGAACAAGAAGAATCACATGAAACTAACCATGAAATTTTTGATGATAACTATTTACCCACTGACGAGTTAGTACAAGACGAAAATTTTACTTTGGACCCCAATTTAGAAGAACAACCCTAGTAGAGCTCAATTATGATGAAAATCCCAAATTACCATATATAGTTATACCAGGTGTAAATTTTAAATTTATGATAGACACAGGCTCTATGAAATCACTAATTAATCCAGATGTAGTTAACCGATTTTATAAAAAATTTATCAGACAGGAACCTTTCAAGATTCAATCTGTTCATCAAACAAGTTATCATGATACCATTGTAAAAATTCCACTGCCAAAAGTATTCAACGTCACCGGGGCTGATTACAAATTTTATGTATTCAATGTTAATCCTCAATACCAAGGCCTAATAGGTTTAGATCTATTACGAACATTAAAAGCAACCGTAGATTTCAATAAAAAATTATTAATAACTCAAAATGCACAGATTCCCCTTCATTTACCTGACACAACAAAAAAAAATCTAAAATTTCAAAATTATCAAATTGAAATAGAGCCGCGTACTCAAAAAATAATCAAACTCCCTGTAAAATCCAATCAAAACTTTGGAATATTAAATAAAATCACATTTCAGGACGGAGTAGAGTCACCTAATGCTTTAGTAAAAATCCAAGACGGCATTGCAACTACTTCCGTAATTAATTCAAAAGATGAATCAGTCAAAATTATGATAAATACACCTCTAGATATAGAAAATTTTGATAACAACTGCAATCATTTTGAAACTTACAATGACACAATTTCTCAAGAAATTAATGACAAATTAATCAATAATTTAAAAAATGTACGTTTGGACCATATGAACATAGAAGAACAAGTTTCTGTTAAAAACTTATGCCGAGAATATAAAGATATATTCTTCTGTGAAGGAATACCCCTCACATTCACCAATCAAGTAAAGCACAACATACGTTTAGAAGACAAAGATCCTATCTTCATCAAATCATATAGATTACCTCAGGTACATCAACAAGAAGTACGGAAACAAGTAGACCAATTATTACAACAAGACATTATCCAACCCTCATCATCCCCTTGGTCTTTCCCCGTTTTAATCGTACCCAAAAAACTTGACGCTAGCGGCATACGCAAATGGCGCATGGTAATCGATTACAGACGCTTAAACGACGCACTGTAGAGGACAAATATCCTTTGCCAAATATTTCAGACATACTTGACAAGTTAGGGAAAAGCCAATACTTTACCACTTTAGATTTAGCTTCCGGGTACCACCAAGTAGAAATGGATTCAAAAGATCGCGAAACAACGGCATTTAGTACTGAAGGCGGACATTATGAATATAAAAGAATGCCCTTTGGCCTTAAAAACGCGCCCGCCACATTCCAAAGAATCATGGACAATATTCTTAGAGGTATTCAAAACGAACAATGCTTTGTTTACCTAGACGACATAATTATATTTTCAACATCTTTACAGGAACACGTAGAACGCTTAAGATCAGTGTTCAATAGACTTAGACAGGCAAATTTAAAAATACAATTAGACAAATGTGAATTCCTTCGGAAGGAAGTTAGCTATTTAGGTCATATCATCACAGCCGACGGAGTAAAACCAAATCCCGATAAAATTAAAGCTATTTTACAATACCCAATACCGAAAACACGAAAAGAAATTAAAGGTTTCCTAGGACTTGTAGGTTACTATAGGAAATTTATTAAAGATTTCGCTAAATTAACAAAGCCCATGACCAAATGTCTGAAGAAAGATGCAAATATCAAACATACACCCGAATTCCTACAAACTTTTGACAAATGTAAACACATACTGACTAACGATCCCATTTTACAATACCCAGATTTCGAGAAACCCTTCATATTAACAACAGACGCGTCAAACGTAGCAATTGGTTCCGTCTTATCACAAGGCACTGTAGGAAAAGACAAACCGATTAGTTTTGCATCTCGCACCCTAAATGACAGCGAACAAAAATATTCCACCATTGAGAAAGAGTTATTGGCTATAGTTTGGGCAGTCAAATATTTCAGACCGTATTTATTCGGAAGAACTTTCTATATTTACACAGACCATCGTCCATTAGTATGGCTAATGAAACTTAAGGAACCTAATTCTAAACTTGTTAGATGGAGACTTAAACTCGAAGAGTTCGACTATAAAATAATATACAAAAAGAGCAAGCATAACACGAACGCTGACGCACTATCACGCATACAAATAAATACTTTGACAGACAATCTTGACTTATTATCAATGTTACCTAATATAAACGAAACGGACGAACGTTTAGAAGAAGTAAAAACACCTACTCCACAGGAAGTCGAAGAAAATCTACAAACACCGTTCACTATTAGCGATCCCCCATTAGAAATAGATAATTTAATCGATAGTATTCATTCAAATGTCAACGAAGAACCTAAGACAGCAATTCCCATATCTGAAGATGCGATAGAATCAAAACCTAACCAATATTATATTATTACTGTAAACATGAATCCTAAACCAGTGAAACGAATTAACTATGACAAACAACGGAAATATGTAGTACAAATTTCTAAAGAAAATAATGAATATGAAATTACTCAATTTCTGAAAGAATATACAACAAATGACCAAAAGTATTATTTCAACTTTGACAAAGAGAAAATGTATAAAGACTTCAGTGCTATTTATATAAAGTTATTCAATAATAATGGACCCAAAATTATAAGTTGTACACAACATAGAACACCAGTAGTTCATGCTGAAGATATTGTCGAAATAATACGGAATTACCATGAAGGTAAAACCAATCATAGAGGTATTACCGAAACAATGAAACAAATTTCAAACAAATACTTTATCCCGAATATTAAAGAACATGTAACTAATTTTATTAATCAATGCGAAAGATGCCAGAAAGCCAAATATGATCGCGCCCCTCCAAATATTCCTATAGCATTAACTGAGACACCCAGTAGACCATTCCAGATAACTCATATAGATATATTTACCGTAGAGAATCAAAATTATTTCACTATAGTAGATGCATTCACAAAATTAGGACAAGCTATCCAAATAACATCTAAATGTTCAATTGAAATGGTAAACGCCCTCACCACATATTTTCAATTTTATGGTGTTCCTGAAATGATAGTAACTGATAACGAATTTAATAATGAATCTGTAAAACAACTACTACATTTACATAAAATAAAAACTCATTTCACTACACCAAGAAACCCAGCTTCTAATGGCATTGTAGAAAGATTTCATTCCAGTATCTTAGAACATATACGAATATTAAAACAAGAACATGCAAACACAAACATTCAGACCCTGATGAAATACGCAATTATTGGTTACAATAACACCATACATTCCGCTACTAATTTTACACCTTTAGAACTAACGTTAGGACATGCTCAGAATAGAGACATTTATGATTTGGATGATCAAATAAAATTATTGCAAGAATATGTAGATACGCACAAAGCAAAATTAGCATTAACATATGAGAAAGTCAAGGAAAAAATTGACGAACAAAAATTGCGAGTATACGAAAAACAAAACAAAAATACATCAACCAGCGCTTTTGAAGACACAAAACAAATTTATACAAAGGTAGATAATCGAAATAAAACTTCACCAAAATTCGATGGACCTTTTGATTTAGTCAAAATTGATAACAATAATGTAGCTAAAATACGCAAAGATAAAAAAGTAAAACGAATTCATTTGAGGTATCTAAAACGACCCCTTAATGTTGCAGATGGCTCACCATCTCGACGGAGAACGCGATCTCAAGCCAAGAAATTACAACAACAAAAATAACAAATAACCCTGGTTTACTCCCTATTGAACTTGGTTATATGCAAAACACAATAGATTACTGGAACCTGATACGAATATTCGATATAAAACCCCTAGAAGAAAATTTTAATTATCTATGTGACCAATCAATTAAAATTGAAAATCATTTAAAACAAATAGAAAATGGTGATTCATACCGATCGGAAATAATCAATTATCAAAATTTACTAGATTACCAACTGTCCGAGATAGATAAAATTCTAAAGCAAATAATACCACCCCAAGATTTTAATCGTAAGAAAAGAGGATTAATAAACGGTATAGGCTCAATTTTCAAGGCAATAACTGGAAACTTAGATCAGGAAGATGCTGCAAGATATGATTCTGCCATCACACAATTAGTAAATTCACAAAACAATCTGAAATCATTGCTCAATGAACAAATAACGATAACAACAAACGCTATTTCTAAATTCAACGAAACAACTAATAGAATTGTTAATAATCAAAACCAATTAAATATTCAAATTCAAAAAATAATTGAACGTGTCGAACAAGAACAACCACAATTAGATAAACTTGAAGATGCTCTAATATTTCAAATGTTGATAGTTCAAATAATAGCAGCTGCAGATGCAAATAAAGATATTCTAGAGACTTTAGTTAATGCAATCACATTTGCAAAGTTAGGTACTCTGTACCCGTCAATATTAGAAACCGAAGACTTATTTAATGAACTAACTGAAATATCAATGATACAGCCTAAAGTGCAGTTTCCTTACGAAATTACTAAAGACAATATTCAGTTATACGAAAACATTGCAGTAATTAAAAGCTATTACAAGGAAAAACAACTAGTATTTATAATCGAAATTCCGATTGTAGAGTCAATTCCTTACAACTATTACCACCTTTATTCCATACCAATAAAGACTTCTATCAACTACCAAACTATCATTCCCCAAACTAAATACCTAGCCATAAATGAGATCTACTTCAGTTTATCTAACAATGAATGTAAAGAAATTATGCCCTCAGAGTTCTTATGCGCAGCACAGAACGTACATCAAATAAATGAAGAAAGCCCGTGTGAAGTTCAACTAGCCCAATTCACCAAAAACTACGAAAATTGCAAACGAAGTAAAGTAAAAATTCGTCAAGAGAAATTTCAGAAGATAAAAAGTGACCAATGGTTAGCAATATTTCCACAAGAAACCACAGTAAACAGCCAGTGCAAAGGACAAAGAGATATCACGGCGTTACAAGGGAATTACATACTGAAAATTCCAGAAGGATGCCAGGTTCAAGTTAACGAACAAATTCTGAAAACCTACCAAAATTCAATTAAACCTATAGGACACCTGCAAATACCGAATATCGAAATTGGCCAATCTCCGTTTCATCATGAGCATATCGAATTATCACCTATACAATTGGAACCAATAAACTTGGATGAACTACAACCTCTTATACATCAATTGGAACATTCCAAGAACGAGCTAACAAATTTGCAAATACCGCAGTTCCACACTTCAACGAGTATATGGACAGTTATACTATACGTCATTCTAATCTTTATTATCATAACAATTATATGGAAGCAAGTCGTAATTCGAATAAAGAAAACGAAGATCCAAGCTACGAACAATGAACTTCCGCTAGAAGAAATCAACATGAAAAATTAATCATCCGTAATTTTTCAACTTGGCATGGAGGTGTTATGATTGCACACTTCTCCTTATATGGATATGTAGTACATTATATGTGTTTATTAAAATATCACGTTCGATAGTTTATATATATCAGTGTTAACCATGTAACAGGTCAATATTCATTAGATCTTAGAATAAGCTATTGTCTATTCATTTCATGCTTGAAATAAAATTTTTAAAAACGTATTTGTTAAAAGGCATTTCGTAATTTGCTCTCGAGGCCCACGTCGTTGCTAGATTTGCATTGCTTTCACAATTTTAACGGTTTGTTTTATTTCACTTCCTACCTATTTCTATCCTAGTGAGTTTAGCTAAAGTAGTGTAGGAAGTGCAACATTCATCACAGGAGCCTACGACAGTACTTCGTTTATTTGGTAAGCTAGCCCTCTGTTTCTTTTGCTTTGTTTCAGATATTCCCGCACCCTAACATTACATACTCCTGTAGGGAAAATATAGTAATTAATAATAATTTATTATAATATTTATAAGTTATTATATTCATGCTGAATATGTATATATTATTTAGTAAAATTATTGTTTATACACTAAGCAGTACGTCACCCGTGACAAGAGGGGCGAACGTTACCTTTCAGGTAACACTTAAATCGATAGATAGAGATGTCTCGATATTCTGCCGAGGACGACATGGTACAATCCTGTCATGGGTACTGAAATACTCTATATTGACTTAGTGATGTTTCTTATTGTGTATCAGTGAATAAACCGCCTTACCACAACTTCATCTTTTATTCTGCGGTGTCCACGCAGATATCCCAACCTCGTCATACTCAAAAAAAACACCAAACTCCAAACAAATTACATTTTACGTGCTCTACCACAACGACTGACCCCGCCGGTTCAGTAAGGAATAAGCTCCGCCACAATTGAGCTTTTCAGCTTATTGATATCAGGGGCCAGACGGAATTTCACATGTCGTTCTCAAGGAATGTGCGCCTGTGTCGGAACCAGTTTTCTGCAGGTTGTTTACCCTTTCATACAAACTTATTGTATTTCCTTCCAGCTGTAAGACAGCTAGAGTGCGACCAATGCTAAAAAATGGGAAGACCCTTCCTAATAATTATGGACCCATTCGACTATTACCTGTGATCTCTAAAGTGATGGAGAAAGCAATCAACATCAAACTGATACAATACCTGAGAGCTCCAAAATAGTTGATGACCGTCAGCAGAGATCAAAAACAGACCTGCTTGCCTACGTAACATATGTATGGCAGAAATCTATTGAAAAAAATGAGGAATCTCTAGCTTTATAATTGGATAGCTCCAAAGCATTTGACCGAGTCTGACATCAAAGCCTTCTTCGGAAACATCCGTCGTATGGTTTGCCGCCTCAACTTTGTCGCTTACTATCGAGATAGATCACTCCATGTGTTGGTTGACGGAGTAACCTCCCATACAGTGGCTATCAACGCTGATGTTCCATAGGGATCTGTTTGGCACCAATTTTGGTCCTGCTCCGTATAAACGATCTGCGGGATGTCACCACCTGATCCGTCCACAGCTTTGCAGATGATGGTACACTTCATACCGTTTTCTCATCTAGTGCCCCAATACCATCCAATGAGGAATAAAAGCAGTGAACTGTGTAGCGTGAAGGATTTTTCCTACAATAAATACGGCTTCAGAAACCAGTAGAACCAGTTTCAGTTCAAGCCTCAAGCCTGCACTGAAGATGCCACCTGTAACTGCTTATGACGCGGAATCCATCCGGAAGCCAAGATTTTTCAAGATTAGCTATCAGCGGAAGTCTACTATCTATATTGTTTTCTGTAGATATTTCCATGGTCGGTGTTCATCAGAAAACTCGTCTGTTGTTCCACCACGAGAGATTTCAGATAGGCAGACTACACGACCTCAAGCTAGTTCCCCTCCATTGTCAAGCTCGAGTCCTGCCGAACTTCTTCCTACCACACTTCATTTTTTTCACCGAACAGAGAAGTTGTGGAACTCTTTATCTAGTAAGATCTTTCCCTATGCCTATAACCTCCAAATCTTCAAAAAATTCGAATGCCTATCTCTTCTCCCAACATTCCACCGCTGACTCGCACGATGTATAAGTTTCCCTCTCGTGTAGTCAAAGTAAAAAACACATTAAAAGAATTCAAGAAACTTTCAAAAGACTGAGAAGTGCGAAATTAACATTGAATTTAGAGAAATGTGAGTATTTGCAGACTGAAGTAAATATTTAGGTCACTTAGTTTCAAAAGACGGCATAAAACCAGATTCATAAAAGATCAAAATTATTAAAATATCCTAATTGTGAAAAACTGTTTATACTGACTAATAGCGTTAGACATAGTCGATCCTCTACCGACCACATCGCAAGGTAATAAATATGTATTATTTTGGATATGAAAAAAGTAATTTATTTTGCTCACTTGTAATTCAATATGCTGCTTTGCTCACTATTTTAAGTTGAACAATAGTTAATTTTGCTAACGATTGTGTAAAAAATGTTTCCCATATAGTGCGGACTTTCTGCGAGTTACAGTAGTTTGATGAAGACATATATATATATATATATATAACTTAAGAGATATAGAATTAAATTTTCTGAATTATGAAGATAACTTAGATAATTTAACATAGGATTATAAAGATGAATAAACGTAAAAGATTGAACCATAGGTGGGATTCGAACCCACATTTCTGGATTTCTAGTCCAGGGTGTTTACCAATTACACCACTTCGGTCCTATTAGATTTTTATATTTTTGTAAATATAAACCTCTGAAAGGATAGTAGATCATTGATAAACACAATGCGATTCGATGCCCTACCATAGATCAACTATTCACGCATATTCATCTAAAGTTCAGTCGTTTTTTGAAGTAAGGATTGTAGGTTAGTACTGCTATGGTTGGCAGTTACTTGACAGTTCTTATTCAAATGACAGCATCCTGGTTCTTATATATTTCAATAGAACTGACTGAGAATTGTTCTGGTTAATTATAAACAAGTTTAAAGTTTCTTTGCCTAATTGGCCACTATCGTGTATGTAACTTAAGAGATATAGAATTAAATTTTCTGAATTATGAAGATAACTTAGATAATTTAACATAGTGTTTATCAATGATCTACTATCCTTTCAGAGGTTTATATTTACAAAAATATAAAAATCTAATAGGACCGAAGTGGTGTAATTGGTAAACACCCTGGACTAGAAATCCAGAAATGTGGGTTCGAATCCCACCTATGGTTCAATCTTTTACGTTTATTCATCTTTATAATCCTATGTTAAATTATCTAAGTTATCTTCATAATTCAGAAAATTTAATTCTATATCTCTTAAGTTACATACACGATAGTGGCCAATTAGGCAAAGAAACTTTAAACTTGTTATATATATATATATATATATATATATATATATATATATATATATATATATATATATATATATATATATATATATATATATATATATATATAATATACATATCTTCAGAAATGGAACAAGATGTGGGAAACGAAAATGGTGAAAACAATGCAAGAATTAAGGATCAAGATAAACCTGGAAGAACGAAGCGTTCTGGTATGAGTTTCCATACCACCATGTATAGGTATATCAATATTGGAAGTATAATTTTATGTAGTCATTGACAACACAAAAGTGAAGATGAATTTGTATTTATTGTCTTGGGAAATACTTTAGAAGCTGATTCTCCCACATATACTTTTCCAAACAATTGAATAAACTTTTTTCATATTTTCAAATTTAAACTTCTGAAGCGTTGCAACGGAATTTACCGACCGTCCTGAATGGATGAGAGGTAGTTGTTGAGTTAAATATTTTGTTCCGTTTCAGTCTCTCCTGTTGGAAGTGTCTCAAGAAGATCTTGTTCCAGCCCTGAAAAAATGGGAGCTTTGAAATATTCCGAAAAATACATTCATTGCAATATTGTGAAGAAATTATTAGTGAAAACTCAGTATTTGTTGCGAGGAATTCCTTGCAACGTAAGGCTTGGGTAAGTAACCAGATATTTAAGAAGAAAGCTACCCAAAATGGGGAAAGATAGAAAAAGAGGTAGAAAAATGTTTAATGCTTTAAAAAGTTATAAATTATTTGAATTCTCGATATTTAAAATGTGATTTTAAGGACATAAGATGTTGATAGAAAGTATGCCTTCAGAGATGAACCAATTTTTTAGAATACTTTCAATGACCCATGATCCATTGGAATGAACATTCATAAATAATATTAAATTTAGCTATATGGTTTCAGAAGCCACAAATTATTGGACTACCAGTGAGAAAGAAATAATGAGGAAGGTTTTTAGTAGACATTTACAAGATAGATAAATTCACAGTTTTCGTAAATGGAGGGAAGTCATCAAGAAATATTCAGAATTCCAAATGAGAAGTGTACAGACTGTAAAAGTTTGGGTGAATAATGAAATATGGGAAACTATGGATGGAACTAAAAGCCTAAAAGCAAGCAACTGATTAGGTGTGTTCATTCCAGCAGTACCTGCTGTACAAGAAATATCTGTTATTAGAATAGAAAGGTTATAAAAGGACAAAAAAATTGCTCCATATATTTGAGAATTATTACTTTTAAAATGTTCAAAATGGTATCCTCAATTCATTCTAAACAACTTGATGAAAGATTCCCTGATGTACAAATTTTGCGTTTTTCTTGTATTATTTTGTGTTGTTGTTCGATGTAGTACAATTCTTATAATAAGAAGATAGCAAATACCTAACTTGACTTTAATTTTTATTATTGTGCGACCATAAATATTACAGAAATCAAAATGCAAATAAAATATGAAAATTGTAAATTTTTACGATTAAAATCTGGATAATATACATTTAATACTAGTTATATCAGCAAAAAATAACTTGGAAGTGCACACATTACATTATAATTATACAATAACTCACAACAGTAACAAAAAATAGCATATTATATACAATCGGAAGTTATTCTTTCCGAAGTAGAACATGAGACATATAGTCCGGGAGCCAGCGACCGTTTTTGATGACCAAAACCACAAAAGCTGAAAACTCGTCCTAAGCTTTATTTGGTATCACTATTAAACGAATGGACCTCCAGCTCGCGCACTTCCGGGGGATGTAGCTGCGGCAGCCTCCCACACATGTAAAATAATAATGAAAAAAAACTAATACCGCAAAAGCTGAAACTTTGTTAACATTTACATTATGTTATAAAATAAAGAAAAAACGTATCCAGCCGAATGTAGAGTGGGGGATTATGCCCCAGCTTTTCACGTAAAGAAGTGAAAAATGCGCGCTGAGTAAACTGATACCGCAAAAGCTGAAATTTGGTAAATTTATAGTTAAGTTAATAACTTAAACGAAAAAAACATCCAGCTTCATATTTAGTGGGGGAAAAGTGTCCAGCCGATGCAGTCAAAGACGCGCTGCGCATCGGCATGCGCTTGGGCGCGTTGTATCTTTGAATGCATCAGCTGGACACTTTCCCCCCACTAAATCGAAAGCTGGATATTTTTTTCTATTAACTTATTTACTTAACTATTATATTACCGAATTTCAGCTCTTGTGGTATAAGATATCTATACTTTTCTCATTAAACACAGCGTGCCCATGTAGTTATTATACTGTGTCACAAGTTAACCGGTCCGGTCCCCTCTCCTACTCAAATGTAGCATCTGTTTACTCCGAATTTGCCAGAGTGACGCCAAGCTATCCAGTGCGGCCGTTGAACGATACGAAAATCGTATTCCACGTCTGTAAAATAGATTACGACGCACATGTCACAATAAGATGCTCCGATACAGACGTGGCCGTTATAATGCTGTCCAACATGAGTGAATTGAGTAATGCTAATGGAAAAGTTTCAATGGAAACCGGAGTCGGCAATAATCAGCGTTTTATTAACATTAGCAAATTATATGAAACGTTAGGCCCTAAATTAAGCGCAGCACTTCCGGCTTTTCATGCCCTAACGGGTTGCGACTATAATCCGTCGTTTTTCAAAAAAGGAAAAAGCCGTCCCTATAAAATTTTACATAATTCGGAGATATATGGACGCTTTTATCAAACTGAGCAACCCACCTGACGACGAGTTGCAGAGTACATTTGATATGCTAGAAGAATATGTATGTCGTATGTATGGATACAAAAAAATAAACAAAGTTAATGAAGCACGCGTAGCAACATTTTTGAAGACATACAATATTTTGCGAAACGACGACATATTCCGTTTACCGGAGAATAACATCGACGGATCAGCTCTGCCTCCCTGCAAAATTGAGTTGCACCAACATTTGCTGCGGACAACTTATATTGCAAACATTTGGGCACACGCTCATCTTCGGGTTCCAACGGAACTGTATCCAACCGATTTTGGCTGGGAAGAGAAGGACACGAAATTCCACTTCAAATGGTTCGAGGGTGAGCAGCTACCTTCTTCTTTGGGAGATATAACGATTGATGATGATCAACAAAGTAGTGCAGGTTAGAATAATATTGATATATTACTCACATTTTTATACAATTATTATTTATGCCTTTAAATATATTATTATTAAATATGTTTGCAGATGATGACGAAGATATTTCGAGGGTCGACATCAATTGCAGCGATAATGAAAGCGACAACGAGTTCGATGGAAATGAATCCGAAGATGGCGAATTCTAATAAATTCGTATATTATTTTGTTATTTTGTGCGGAATAGCATAATATGTTTGTTTATTTTTATTTTTAGTATACAGTTTTGTAAATAAATACTAAAAAAAGTTCAAATAATTAATAGTAAAACGTTCAAATAATAATTAATAGTAAAAAGTTCAAATAATTAAAATTAATTTTTTTACTTTTCTTATTTTGATGTCTACATATTTCCTGTTTATGTTACGTATTGTACGGTTTATTATGTATATTCAAATGTGTAAATATTTACTAATAGCCTTTAAATTCAAAAAACTTGTGACACAGTATAATAACTATTACATGGGCGCGCTGTGTTTAATGAGAAAAGTATATCTTATACCACAAGAGCTGAAATTCGGTAATATAATAGTTAAGTAAATAAGTTAATAGAAAAAAATATCCAGCTTTCGATTTAGTGGGGGGAAAGTGTCCAGCTGATGCATTCAAAGATACAACGCGCCCGAGCGCATGCCGATGCGCAGCGTCTCTGACTGCATCGGCTGGACACTTTTCCCCCACTAAATATGAAGCTGGATGTTTTTTTCGTTTAAGTTATTAACTTAACTATAAATTTACCAAATTTCAGCTTTTGCGGTATCAGTTTACTCAGCGCGCATTTTTCACTTCTTTACGTGAAAAGCTGGGGCATAATCCCCCACTCTACATTCGGCTGGATACGTTTTTTCTTTATTTTATAACATAATGTAAATGTTAACAAAGTTTCAGCTTTTGCGGTATTAGTTTTTTTTCATTATTATTTTACATGTGTGGGAGGCTGCCGCAGCTACACCCCCCGGAACTGCGCAAGCTGGAGGTCCATTCACTTACTAGTGATACCAAATAAGGCTTGGAAAAAATTTTCAGCTTTGGTGAAATGACCACCCTCAAAAGGTCGCTGGCTCCCGGACTAATACTATTAGGCCCGGCGCAAATTGAACCCAGCCCATGCACATCCCACGCGCAGCACACGCGTGGACTATTTTGTAGACCGTGGTTTGAGACGTAGTGGCGCATATTGAACCCATCCCACGGCCAGTACAGTTCGACCGTTGTGTCTCGTGGATCGAGTTGTGCTTGCAACACAGTTACGTGGATCGTGGGTCTTGTCTAGTGTACTGAAATGGAAAAATTCATTGAATTGGTTAGAAGATTTCCTGTGTTATATGATACTTCTCACGAAGATTACATGAGAACAAAACTGAAGGATGAGTTGTGGGAGAAGATAGCCAAAGAATTAAACTATACTGATGGTGAGTGATTTTATTTGTAATATTTAATCGTAGTACTAGTACATTACATTTTATATTGTATCAACAGCACTCCTAATTAATAGTTTTGTGTTCAAAACTGTTCCCTTTCTACTGCCCTACGTTGCCAGTCAACAGATCCCTCGTGAGAATTAAAATATTCGGTGAAATTTTGCCGAATAGAAAATGCTTCATTAGAACTTCTATTTCGATATGGTGCTAAAGAAGTAAAGTTACTTTCACTAAAATTGTTTGCTATTTCGTCATCTTCGCCTTCCTGTGTACTGACATTTGAGAGAATATCAGTTCTCAAATAATTATGAAGCACAATTGTGGCCAACACTATTATATCTATGGTATCCAATTTGCATTCAAAAGGTCTTTTGTATACCCGAAATCTAGCTGCTAATATTCCAAAGCTACATTCTACTGTTTGTCTTGCTCGGGATAATCGATAATTAAAAACCTTATTTTGATAATTGCCAGTCACTCTCGCATTAAATTTGGCAATAGAGGAAATGCTTCATCTCCGATAAAGACATACGGTGTGTTTGTATTTTTCCCAGGTAGCGGTTTTGGTTCGGGCAATTGTAAAGACCTACGGTTTAGCATTTGCCCTAACGAGGAATTGGCGAAAATATTTCCATCACTAAACCTACCCATGGAACCCACGTTAGCAGTTGTAAAACGATAATTTGCATCTACAGTCGCCATCAAAACAATGGAAAAATATTGTTTATAGTTGTAGAAAGAAGACCCACTAAGAAGTGGTTTCCGAATGGTGATATATAAAATTGCCATTTTCTCTCATAATTCAAGGCAATATTTCTCCAAGTTTTCACTGTTGGTTCTGGCATGTAAATGGGTTGTAAACGTCTCCATAGAGCTGCACATACTTCAGATACAATATTCGATACGGTTCTCTCCCCCAATCTATAGCTTAGTGCTATAGTCTTAAACATGTCACCAGTGGCCAAATACCTGAAAAAATATGAAATCAATTACATACCATCTTTAGACTGATTTTTTATTTCATTTTATTAATTGTTTTTTTTTATTACAGCCCAAGCTGCTAAGGAACAATGGCGAAAGCTGAGAGAACGTCATCGAGAAGCTCTTCGAAGGCAACAAAAAAAAAGTGGTCAAGAGGCAACACAAATTAGGCTATGGACATATCAAAAACAAATGGAATTTCTCCAACCATTTATGAAAAACAGAAATACTGTTGGATTTCCCTCTTCACCCCTTAAAGAAAGTCAGTTGGAAGAGGATGATATTACGCTATCTGATACACCCAGACTTGAAACAACAAATGATAGCGAACCAACCGAACCTTCTGAGAACGTCACCCCTAATAAGAGATCTAAAAAATCCACAATAATTACTGATCCCGTTATGCGAAAGTTCATTGAGGACAGTGACAAGAGAGCATCAAAGAGGGATGAATTACGTAAAAACCTTGTTGTACAAACGCAAAAACAAGAGGACTTACAAAATGATGCTTTGTATCAGTTTTTTATGTCTATGTACAACATAACTAAAGGTCTTTCAATGAAATACCAAAAAGAAGTCAGAAGAAAATTGTTTCAAGCGGTTTCTGATGCCGAAGATAAAGCTGAGGATGAAATCGCAGACAAATGTGAGGTAGAGCACAATCCTCAGATGAACAGAAAACGTCCTATTTCATCAACTACCCAGCCTACTAGTGTATTTTCTTGTGCCATAACGCAAGAATTCCCTGAATTCTTTTCTCCATCGAATTCAACATCGCTGAGCTCAGTAGACACAAATGAAAGAAGCTGCGACGAGTCTTCAAGAACATTTTTTAATTTGTAATGACATATACTGAATAAATATTAAAAAACATATATTTTTCTATCAATATTTAATTTTTTAAATATTTACCTTAGACATACTGCTAGTTTGTCTTCACTTCCAATAGGCTTTTGTGCATTACACTCTCGACCAGTGATATCGTTTTTAATTAATGCATGAACCTCACTAAACTGTCTTCTGTTTAACCGAAACGACTCTTTAAACACAGTATCTGGAATTTCACTGGATAAGTTGAATTCTCCATGAGTCTCTCTTTTCCGTAAATACTCATTCGTTTTACCTCTTTTCCTTTTTTGGTTGAGTAGGTGCAACATGATGAATCTTTCTTCATCCTCAGATTCAGATTCTAAATCCAGAAGAAGTTGCTCGCTTGTTGTCATCTTGCATAGGAAAAGATGGAGATTTGGGCACAGTATATGTGATTTAAGTCATGGGTGTGGGCTGTGTTCAATATGCGGTACTATTTTAAAAACGTGTACTTGGACTGGGCGTGTGCTGCGCTTGGGATGTGCATGGGCTGGGTTCAATTTGCGGCGGGCCTTATCCTGACTTATTGTTCACCTTTGTACTGCCTTACATGCTTCCTTCTAAAACTGATACCCACATACAGATTACATTCTAAATCTAAGGAAATGATATGTGGAACTATAAAAATTACATACAAGTTTTCGATTTTCATAGATTCTCGTATACTTAATTGAATACACTTAATATGCTTTCGTTACGTATTTAATTATGTTTTACGGAATGAATACATGGATGACCCTATATAAATGTTTGGGTCATTCAAAACAGAACTCATAATCATAATCTTATAAGACAGTGACTTTCCTCTTGTTTTAAAAGTAAAGTTAGCAAAATTTGATTCAAGATCAGTATATATCTGATTTAAGGGGTTAGACGAGAAAGGAAAATATTTCTGGAACGGCTGATTCTAACCAAATCAGACTTTATGATAATTCTGGGAAGTACTCGACATTTTATTCGTACCTATGCAGAATAAATTTAAACCTCTTAATAAAAATTATTTTCTGTGAAACTTCATATTGTGATATTGCCTGAAGGTTTATATGATTGTTGAACTGAACAAATTTTCGATTTTCATAGGTTCCCACCGCACTTCGGAAATTAAACGTAACCATATAAAGGCCATATACTTATTTTATTTGTATTTTCTTTGTCGTTGTATTAATTCATTTAGTTTATTTTAATTGGGAGGCATATAATGCCAAAATAAGAGCAAAGCTTATTGAATGTCCGAATTGCTCCCGTTCGTTTTGGACTTTCGCCAAAGCAATTAGTAAGTAAGATGATGGCACACTGGGCAAGGGCGTACCCAGCGAGGGGCAGGGAGGGGCAGCTGCCCCCCCCTAGAAATGAAAACTCATCTGGAAAAGTGTTGCCGTAGTGCAGTTTATACGTCGCTGAAAATACAAAATGAAAAAAAAAATTTATGTGGCGAAGTTATTAGGGAGAGTATAATAAGTGATGTTGAAAAAACGCTGGCTTAGGCGGTCTTAGCTGATGAAACAACAGACATAGCTGAGAAAGAACAGCTATCAATTGGCTTGCGGTTCTACGATGAATGCAAGGGGATAATCCGAGAAGAATATGTACGTTTTGTGGAACTAAAGACACAAGATGCCTCATCAATCGCTGAAGCAATTGACAATTTTTTGATTAGCTGTTATCTATCACCAGAATATTGCGTAGGATTGGGTTTCGATGGCTGCTTTACAATACCAGCCAAAGAGAGCGGTGTACTAGCAATTTTAAGGAAGAAATATTCTCGAGCATTATATTTTCATTGCTCAAGCCACAAACTAATTGTAATAGTGAACGATTCAAACAAGACACCGGAAATTAGAAATACTATTGCCACTATAAAGGACACAATAAACTTTTTCAGAGAATCGACTGCCGTAGGAATTGCGCTCCCAATCTATCACGAATGTGAGACGAGATGGTCGGAAAAATATAAATCAATCCGGAAATTTTCTCAAAATTTCCCAGAGCTTGTAAAAGCGCTAGAAAAATTATCCACAGAATGAAACTATGCTACAAGAAAATCTAATCTGCATTTCAGATTCATTCAGCGGTTACAAAACCAGTGTTTATCGTTGCCTTAGTTACAATAGCAAAATACTCGGCAGTGTTGGAACCAGTAGTTAACGCCTTGCAAGCAAAGACCATGGATTGGATTGCTGTAGGAGAACACATTACAAGAATCCTTAAAGTACTCAAAAGAGACCATCAAGAAGCAGATCGAATCACTGACCAATTACTCAAAAAAGCGCAAGACATTTCAATGGAATTGGAAATAGAATTTATTCCTTATCTTGATTCATTTACTTCATCGTTAAATATTCGATCTTCCCAAGAAAATACCCCAACTTTTGCTTTAACAAAACTACATCCTTCATACATGACGGAAACCAGTATTACGGCAAAAAAATGCAGATATGTTTGAAGATTTTTATGATTTGGATGGAGAAACAGGAGAACTTGACCTGTGGTATAATTTGGGGACGAAGAAGGATTTACCTA
The DNA here is from genome assembly GCA_958510875.1 of Endomychus coccineus. Classification (NCBI taxonomy): domain Eukaryota; kingdom Metazoa; phylum Arthropoda; class Insecta; order Coleoptera; family Endomychidae; genus Endomychus; species Endomychus coccineus. Next base: position 88,293,642 of record OY294070.1, read on the forward strand.
AAGACAAATTGAAGGATATTGAAGTCACTGATCTGTTAAGGAAATCAATATTTTCTTCCCCACCTTGAGAAAAGCAGTCTTAATTTTGAGCACTATTCCATGCACTACGGCGACCGTCGTTCATTTAGTACGCTTCGAAGAGTGAAGCCCTGGCTTAAGAGCACTATGGGAGAGACAAGGCTGACTGGATTATGCTTGATGAGCGTACATCGGAATTTTGTGAAAGAAAACCGTGAAATGGTGGAAACGAAAGTAATGGATAAATTTGCAGCAAATCAGGGAAGATTATTATTAATATAAAAATTTAATTAAGTTTATTAAAATCCTTTAATTTATTTTGAATTTTTTTTTTAATAAAAACCGTCTCAGTTATAGCATGGCATGTCTAGTGTTTATTACAGTTTCTCGGTAGTTTTCAGTTCCCCATCCTTTTCTCGAAACAAATATGAGCTGCCCCCCCCCTAGTTCAGATTCTGGGTACTCCCTTGACACTGGGTACTACACCACAAGAAAAAGTCAACCTTTTCGCTGGAATGCAGCAAATTCCCCTTTGGATCCAAAAGAGAAGGACTCTCCTAATATTACTTTCACCGATAGCCATATGCCTGAAATTGTCTTTCTTCAGCGCACAAATAGGAGCATTCTGTTCGATCTCAATACCAAAAAGTCTATGGGGCCGTAAGGAATTTTACCTGTGGTTCTCAAGGAATGTGCGCCTGAATTAACACCAGTTTTCTGCAGGTTGTTGGACATTTTATCACGCCATGATTTTAAAATCAGTTTCACACCTCAAAATAAACTTTGCCATCTTATATACAACGCCAAAGACAAAACCAATAAATATAGAAAACCTGGAGTTTATAAGATGATTTGCCCAGAATGTGATGACTTTTATATAGGTAGAACTTGTCGTAATTTCAAATTAAAATACGAAGAACATTTTCGTTCGTTTAAACTCAACAAAACTGACTCAACCTTTGCTTATCATTTTTTACAAACTGGTCATAATTTCCCTAGTTTAGATAGCCTAAGCTTTTTACATAACCAAACTAGAGGTTTTAAATTGAATACATCAGAATCAATAGAGGTTTATATTATTTATAAAGGTGTCAAAAACTCTAATAAAAATATCCTCAATGATCAGTTAGACCTATATCAAAGTGATCTTTTCATGTGTCTTTGAAACCGCTCTTAAAATAATTCTTAGAATATTAAATTATAATCACACTAATTCACAAATTGTTACCTTGTTCACTATGTAATACTGTACTGTCTTTCAAACCGCTCTTTAAATAATTCTTAGAATATTAAATCATGATCACACTAATTCACAAATTGTTGCTGTATTTACTATGTAATAATGTACTTTCCTAGGATCTACCTGTTTTTGGAATTTTCGTTGATCCCTTAATCTCAACCCTACTTTACTCTACTCTATTCATACTTCAACTGTTTCATTGATTTCTTCATAATTTTCTAATTGTTTGATAATGGCACTTCGGTGTTGAAACCATAGTTACGTTTTCACGTTATTATTAATAAAAGTGGTATAAAAACAAAGTAGTTATTCTTTCATAGATTATTATAGTTGAGTATATTATATTGATAGTACACAAATTTCAATTTTTCTTGTCAAAACCATATTATTATTATTATTTATCGAAATGTCTTAAGGTAGTTGTCGTGAAAAACGCGTACAGTCAGAAAATTCTGAATTTTTGTATATTTAATAAGGACATGATAATACAATTACTATTAAAATTTGAAGTCAATTGACCGTTTCTAACTCAAGATACACTTAATTAAAAATCGGTCCATTATTATGGAGAGTATAGGCACTACATAGAGTTTGTACCAGTTTATCAGTTTTTATAAGAAACTAACTGTCAGAAATTTTTTAAAAACTAACAGTCACTTAATGTTTGTATTCTGAATTAAAAAAAAAAAAAAAAATATTGACCGTCTCATTGTCAAGAAATATTAATTTCAATTTCAACAATTTATGAGAAAGTATTGGTGTATACATGCATATGAGTACTGTGTGGGTTACGTCTCCATGGGTACAGTCTTACTCAAAAATTATAGCACATTCTGCTACAAGCTCGTGTGCTCTCTGACCGCGCGCATTATACAAGACTTTCTTACAATATTGTACCACGACAACTACCTTAACGTAAAGCAAGTGTTTTAATCACCAGTTTCTTTCCAAAAAAGATAAAAACCGCGACTGTAGAAAATACAATTTTTTTGGGAAATAATCAAGTTTTGTTCTTGAAAATGTGGTTAATGTGACTGAAAAAGATGAGAACCAGAAAAGTGTTAAGTGCGGAAACTTTCGATTTAGCTAAGTTTAAAAGACATGATCCGATATTTAAAAACGATGATTTGGAAGTTAAAATATTGAAATGTGAATTACTTCCGGAGAAATCTTTTGTTTTTGAGAAAATTAATGGTCGCAAGTTTAGACGTGAATGGATGACCCTATATAAATGGTTAGCTTATTCAAAATCAGAGAATGGTGTATTTTGTAAAGTGTGTTTTTTATTCGTCAATAATAATAATTGTGGCAAAGGTGATCATGAAACATTTGGCAAATTAATTGAGAGTTCTTTCGATTCGTGGAAAAAGGCAACCGAGAAGTTCAAGGCTCATTGTGATACTAATTATCACAAATTTAGTATATCGGTTGCAAAGAATTTCACTTCACAAGTTCGAACAGGAGGAACGCGCGATGTTATTTCGGAGCTGAATTCGGCTTTGCAAAGAGAAAAAGAAGAAAATCGGGCTGCAATCAGACCAATCATCAAAACGATATTATTTGCTGCAGAAAATGAGTTACCTGTCCGTGGCGGTATTGATAGCGGTGCGCTGGATTTAGAAAATGTGCAGGTAAATATTGCGAGAATTTCGAACTCTCGGAACTCGTTGCATTTATTTTTAATCAAACTCGTTTGCTCTTCTTTTATTAGGAAAAGGAAGGTAAATTCCGACGGCTGCTTCGTTTTCGAGTCGATGCAGGAGATTTAAAACTATATAAGCATTTTCTAGAATCTAAGAAGAACGCGACTTATCTCAGCCCAGATATACAGAATGAAGTCATAGAAATCAGAGCGCAGATTATTCAAGAAGAACTCGTCCGCAAGATCAACGCGTCAGGAAGCTTTTCTATTTTAGCTGACGAATCGATGAACATTTCTGGGATAGAGCAACTTTCGTTTCGTGTTCCTTAAGCTACATTTCCACCGGAGGAACATTGAGAAACTTTTTTGTTGCTGTTGCTTGTTTCCAAAAATGTTCCAAAATGTTTCTAAAAGTTTCTTAAAATTTCCCTATGTTTCGGCAAGAAATGTCGACTGTTTCTACTTGTCACCTGTTTCCATTTCGAGCGGTAAACTTCAAAGGAAAATAGGGAACATGGGTAAACAAATTCGTGTTGCTATCGCAGTGGAAACGCCGAGATTGCAACTTGTAAGCAGTCGTGTCGCAGACGTTTTCAATGTCCAGTGTAGTACCTACGAAAGTGAATAAATACCTATATTATTTATGATGTCCTTCAAGTGGACAAATGAGTTATCTGTCGAAGTAATTGAAAATTATAGACTTTATGAGTGTCTATGGAACTCAAGGCACGCAAATTATAAATGCAGAAACGCAAAACACGATGCTTGGACAGCATTGGCGGAAAAAATCGGAACAGATTCTCAAGAAGTGAGACGAAAGATGAAAAATATAATTGCCCAGTTCTTCAGGGAGCGAAAAAAATATCGTGCAATGAAGAAGTCGGGTGCTGGTGCATCCTTTACTTCGAAATGGTTCGCCTATGATAGTTTGCTGTTTCTCCCAAATAAAAATAAAGTACGGAAATGTACCGAGAAAGGAATTAGGACATCAGATGAGGTACGTATGTTATTTATTTAATGAACAATAAACAGTGTTTTTGTTATTCACATATTTTTATTTATTTACTACTGTTTAATTTCTACAATATTAGAAATTATTTTGCCACGGTACCATTCCTTCAGGTGACATGAAATATCGTGCAAATTCGTCTCTAATTTGTTTAGCTTCTAACGTCGAATTACGTGCTTGTTTTCGCAGTGGTAGGAACATAGTGTTATCGCCTATTTCATTTCTCCACAAGCCTGGTACCATTTCCCCTGTGTCCTTGTCTTCCGAGTCGAATGTGCCGGAAGCAGTATATGATGTTCGTGAACTGGAACTACGTCTCAGGAAATTGTGGAGGTATACACAAGCAGTCACAATTACTTCGGATTTATCGGGTTCAAGTAGTATCGGTTTTCGCAATACTCGGAATCGAGCAGAGATAATTCCAAAAACGTTTTCAGAAATTCGCCTTGCCTTCGAAAGGCGGTAATTAAAAATTCTCTTCCATGAACCCTTATCTTGTGTTCCAGGATAAGGCTTAAGTAAGTTTGATGAAAGAGGAAATGCGTCGTCACCCAAAAAAACGAATGGAACAGCAAGAGATGTTCCTGGTAGTGGCTCCATTTTAGGTAAATTAAGTGTATTTTCGACTAACATTTTCTTAAAACGAGTATTGTCGAAAACTCCTCCGTCAGAAATGCGACCTTGACAACCCACATTAAGATACAATACTTCATAATTAGCATTGGCCACAATAAAAAGCACAATACTGAAGGACTTATAATTGAAAAATTCAATGCCGCTGTTCTTTGGTGCCTGTAACATAATATGTTTGCCATCCATAACCCCGGCACATCTTGGAAAATTCCAAAGACTGTCGAATTGTTGTCCTATGATTATCCACTCATCTGTGGTCTGAGGCATCTGTAACAAAGAATAAGTACAATAAAAAAATAAATGAAAGGGTAATAAGTTCGTGTATTTTCAATGTTTCGTTATACTATTATCATCATCACGGGAATACCGATCAGAGCAGATCTATACAGTTTTTCCTTATAATTGGCCACCATCTGCCACCCCTTGTCTAACCCTCCCTCCCCTAGATATTACTTCGATTTTTTTCTTTCCAGGACGATAGTGATCGAACATTTAGCAGCGACACTGAGAACGAAAGTGAACCACATCTTAATTCCATTCTGACTGAGTCTCCCGATGGAGCAGCTACCACAGAAGAAAACATTCCTTTGCCCATAGTTGAACAGGCCAACGAAGAAACCGATAATGGCGAAACCCAAGGAACACGTGTTGACGACGCTACCAAAAACAAAGAGGTCGAAAAAAGGAATGAAACCCCTTCAACGAGCGGTATTCACTCAGCAAGCCAAAAAACTAAACACCTCTTCAAAAGTCCAAAAGCATCTAAGTCTTCAAAGAGAAAAAAATGGCTGAGGAACTTGCAGATGACAGGCAGGAAGAAGCCTATCTGGTGATGAAACAGTTACTGAATAAAACACCGCGAAATCGTTTTCAAGTATTCGGGGAACTGGTTGCTGACAAAATTGAAAGACTCAAAACTGAGGAATCCCAAAATACTGTAGAGCATTTGATCAACAATATTTTATATGAAGCATCTTTGGGAAAATATGATCAGTTATCATCCTCATGTTCACCTCTTGCCTATTACTCCACACCCACATTTTCAGCAGCTAACCAGGGTCACCAGTACTATTCGTCATACTCAAATGCTTCGTCGACCCCATCCTCAATTACAGTAGCATCCTCACCGATGCCGTCGCCCACTTCCCATTGTGACTCGGAGACACTAAACTATTTGTACTCAATTGAGTCACTCTCATCACCACTACAAGACCAAGAATCTACATTATCCAGTGCCATAACTAAAGCCATGTCTAGTGCAGGGATTGATCATGATGTGGTTAATTTAGTTTAATATGAATGTTATGAAAATTCATTTACAATTTATGTGTTACCTATAAGAGGTTTTGTGTTCCTGTTTGAATAAAATGCCTATGTTGAATAAGTGTGTCTTACCTTAACTGTATCCTGAAGAACTTCCACAATTGCTAGACATAATTCTGGTATTATTCTACTTATCGTTGGCACCGAAATTCTAAAGAGGTACATCAACGAATGGTATGAGTCGCCTGTAGCAAGGAATCGCAGTGTGAAAAGGAAACGTTCCGTTGGAGAAATTGCTTGCCTATAATTTGTATCCTCTTTTTTAATTAGGGGAGCAATTTGGCACAATAACCACTCCATATCGGTGCTAGACATTCGTACAAAATTTTTAACACTACCATTTGCTATTCTTCCCGCATGTAAATCGTCTTCTTTCAATACACTAAGTAAGTGAATGCCACTGTATTGTTTCCTTTCATGAAGACTTGGCCTCACCCAGTATTTGTGTTTTCTTTTTCGCTGCTAACGCTACATCATCGTCTTGTTCCATATTCTAGTGATTGCCTACATGCAGTGGAAACACTAGTTGCTTACTCAAGAAACAATATGCGACTATTGACCATTTTAGTTGCTTTAGTGGAACCAAGAAGTTTACGTATGTTGCCATAAGTTTCTACCCATGGGAACAAAGATAAACAATGAGCAACAAAAAAGTTTATCAACGTTCCTCCGGTGGAAACGTAGCTTTACACAGTTTTTGTCGCGAAATTCCGTCAGTTCGAGAAAATTTTTTAGCGTTTGTGCCAGTGCCTGATCAATGTGCTGATAATTTGACGCGTGTGATCCTTAAACCTTCTGATCAACTAGGTTTGAAAATGAATCATCTGGTTGGTCAAAGCTAGACGGTGCGAGCAGTTTTTCCGGTTGCATCAACGGCGTTGCTGCATAGATAAAAAATATTCATCCGAAAGCAAGATACGTTCACTGCGCTAGCCATAGACTGAACTTAGCAATTTCTCAAGCCATGTCTACACCAATGTTGAAGAATAGTTTATGCATCGTGCACGAAATCACCAAATTCTTCAGAAAAAGTGCGTATGCTTGTGACGTATTAGAAAATACTATCAAAGTGTATATGCCAGACAGTAAAAAAAACTAGGCTCATTGGCATTTGTCAAACACGATTTATCGAACGGCATGATGCTATTAGCCAATTTATCGAACTTTTTGAGTGTATCAATCTTAGTCTGCAAGACATTTAGCAATCTAGAAAACAGACATCATCAGCAAAACCAGTTCAAATTTTAGCTTCAATCGAAAAAAGTGATTTTATAGTGTCGCTTTTTGATTGTAATGCACTGTTCAGCTATTCAACTATCCATTCTTCTACAACAAGTGAACATAGATTTCAGTGCTGTGATGACATTAACAAAAAACGCTATTCAATCTTTGGAAGATTTGAGAGTGAATGGCTGTGAGTGAGTGTAAGAAAAATTTTGTCAAAGCCAGTGAAAAGTCGATCAAATTTTTCGACAATGAAGTCAAACAGCCAAGCATAACCAAAAAGCAGACGCTACGAGACAACCCAGAAACTTCAGTTGAGCAATACCATAGAGTAGCGTGTTTTTTGCCGTGTCTGGACACCCTCAAAGAACATATCGCCACCTCAATACTACAACTAGATAACTCGAAAATTGACCATTTCTAGATATCTGGCCAAACCAAGTCAATTTTGGGAGGACTTTCGAATGCAACAATCAGATATCTCATATTCCATAACGGTGCTCACGTGGAGAGGTGGTAAAAAGTAGATATTTTCGAGATATCAATGGCATGTAATACTAAAAGCAGATATCTCAATTTGTCTAGTTCTAACATTATCCACTCACGAATTGTGTTAATGCTAAAACTGAATAACTTGAGATATCTACTTGTTGCTCTGTAATTCCAAACGCTCAATTCCAGTTGTCTAATCCTCCATGCCAAATTACTAGTGTTGATGTTAATTCAGGTGGTTGCTAGTGAGTTCGTGTGAATTACAGACTCTCAAGAAAATTTCAATACCTACAAAAACTACTTACAATGTCTAGTAGAGGAAAGTTATTAGCTGAACTTGGTAAACAAAGTAAGTATTGCTGAATGATTAATTTTTATAAAAACTTTAACAAGGAGCACATGGAGTGAGGTTAGGTGTAGTCGCTACTTTTCATCGTTCAAGATAACCTCTTTTAAGGTATTCATGTTGAAAAGTGAAACATTCTTCATTGAAAATTGAAAAATATGAATTTAATGAAAAGGGAAAAACCTACGAAAACAAAATGATTGTGTTTTATTTCTTTCAGTTGAAGCAAAAAGAAATGCATTGGAAATACGAAATGAATTTGAAATTGTTCAAAGTTGTTCATCAGATGATAGACAAATTCGCTTCGAAACCAACACAAATTCATTGACACATAATGCATTAGAAATAGGTGAAATTGGTTCATCCGATGACATAAATCGAATTTTACATGGCACTGAAAGCAGCAGTACATCATCTCACGAATATGTTCTCCACAGCATGACACCTCTTATTGAAACAACGTCACTAGTCGAAATTCCAATCAGTCCAGATCCAGCGTACTCTTCGGATCATTCCGAATATATTCCTGATGGAAGTGGAGATTCTTCAGATAATGACTCACTCGATAATAACTCACTACCTTTGAATGAAACTAATAGAGAAAATATTCTAGAGGGTATGGAAGTATTTCCGGAAACCACAGTTAAATCAAGAAAACGTGTATTGAAACCTCATAACTGGATAAGAAATGTAGCGAAAAAAAGAGAGCTTTTGGTGAAGAATACGTGTCTTCCAGGAACAAAAAAGTATCAGCAGCAACAATGAAACTACCATGCCCTGCTAGTTGTAGAAATAAATGTTCTCTGAAACTAAAAGATTCTGAAAGACTTTTGATATTCAGAACATATTGGGACCTTGCAGATTATACACGACAACGGGACTTCATACACAGTAACACAACTAAATCGAAGACACTCTGGAAAACTCGTGATGTTTCTAAACGTAATGTGTCCATAAGTTATTTTTTGCCAATGGATGACAAAAAAATTAAAGTTTGTAAAACAATGTTTATAAATACGTTAGGCATTAGAAAAGGTGTAGTCGATGTAGCAATGAAAAACCGAACATCGGAAAATACTAGTCAAGGTGATAAAAGGGGAAAGTTCACGAATCCATCCATCATTGGGAACATTAAAAATCATATCGAAAGTTTTCCCTCTGTACCATCTCACTATTGCAGGTCAGGGACCAAACGGCAATACCTCTGCTCATCTTTAAATATAACTATCATGTACAAGTTATATTGCGATCTACGTGATGACAAAAATGAAGAAAAGCAAGCGAGGCAATTTAAAGAAAAATTTTCAATGAAAATTATAACTTGGGATTTCATCGACCTCGAAAAGACCAATGTCGCGTTTGTTTGAATTTTCAAATTGCATCGGACACAGAAAAACAATTACAATACGCTGAATATACCAGACATCTTGAAACAAAAGAGTTGGCAAGGTCAGAGAAGAGAAACGATAAGACAAAAGCTCAAGAGTCCAACGGAGAATACATAAGCGCTAATTTCGACCTCCAGCAAGTGCTATTGGTTCCGTCAGACCCTACAAATAATGCTCTTTTTTATAAACGTAGACTTGCAACTTATAACTTCACTATTTATAATGTCGTAAGTAAACAAGGAAACTGCTTCATGTGGTCTGAAACCCAAGGTAAGAGAGGAAGTTGTGAGATCGCCAGCTGTGTTTACAAATATTTGAAATCTTTACCGATTACTGCAAAAGAAGTGAGTTTTTTCAGCGATCGATGCGGTGGCCAAAATCTCAATAAGTTCATGGCCGGTATGTGCATGACAGCAGTACAAGAAATTGATAATCTAGAAGCGATTAATTTGAAATTTTCGGTTGTCGGACATAGTGAGATGGAATGCGATTCTATGCATTCAGCTATTGGTAGAGAGTTTAAACGAGTTGGAAAAGCTTTATGGCCTGCCGATTGGGAAACTATAGCGAGGAGTGCAAGAACGAAAAACGACAAAGCATACGAGGTTGAACAGTTAGAAATGAACGATATTAAAGACTATAAGAAATTTGTGAAAGATAACATGTGCATCAGAAAAAAAGATGAAACTGGAAGCGCGGTCAACTGGCAAAAAATGTGTTGGATGCGGTTCAGAAAATCTCAGCCCTTCTTTATGGAATTCAAAAAAACTTTCGATGGAGAATTCTTAATGTAAATAAAAAAGGCCGTCGTCGTTCTCAACCTGCATCTCATCTACAGGCATTATATCAAAATGCCATTCCTATTTCTGAACAAAAATATCAGGATTTGATTTCATTATTTTCTATGAATCCTCCAGCACTCAATAACTCGTATAAGCCTTTTTACTATAGTCTGCCGCACAGTGGAAATATTCAAGATAACGTCTCAGGAAGCGAAGATGAAGAAGCTGAGAGTTCTTAGAAGATTTCCTAGAATTTAAGTCGGTTTTTTTCAACATAAAATACTGTTTCTCATTTCGATGAAAATCGATAACTATGTACATTTAATTTTTGGTATTTGCAACAAGTGGATAACTTGAAAAATATTTGTTTTTTTCTTCTAGAAATTTTTTTTTTTTCGTTTAATATTCTGAATATTCCACATCACAATATATTTTATACATGAAATAAAACATTTACGATATGTCCTCATCTTCATTTTTATTCACTTCTTGAATGTTCACACTCGATTATCTCAGAACTTGTAAATTCGAGTTGTCTAATTGTAGTATTGAGGTGGCGATATCAAGAACAAATTCGTCGCAAACTCAACAATATTGTCAACATTTCAACTTCTCATGCCAGGTCAGGAAAAATGTATCGCCTTATTATGATGGTACTTGTTCCGATGCAGTTATCCAAGGCGAGTACAGACTGTGGTGCAATCACGTGAAAGCTTTGAAACTGAATTCCGATTTAGAAGTACTCAAAGTGCTGGAAAAGTGTAACCAAAAATTCGTCAGCTTTCAAAAATGTTTGCGACAATTATATAAGTTAAGCAATGGGAGTGTTCTGATTGTGAAATTAAGAATAATACTGATGCAACCGAAAATAAGGTAACAAATTTAAACTCTATTCAAGCTGACTATTATGAACTACTACTAAAGATAGCTAATAAGGAATTAAAAGAACTCGTACAATCACAAACAATTATTCTTAACAAAGTTTATAATAAAAATAACCAAGAAATAAACGAACTAAAGGTGTTATTAAATGATCAAAATAATAAAATTAAATATCTAACAGATTTAATCTGTTTGATGAATAAAAACTCAAACAACTCGCAGAAAGAAAACAAACTACAAAAAACTAATACAAATAATACTGATATCAATAATAAAAATTCGCATCAAATACAACTCAAACAGATTGTTCTGAATGATGAAGAAAACAAAAAAATATCACCTGGTAACGCACGTAATTATTCAAAAAAACATCCAACAACAAACTTTCATACAGCGGTACTGTATCTTCAACCATTAATAAAAATACAATTATGGAAAATCAAATCAATAAAGTAAATGACAACTGTGATGGCACTCAAGACAGCATGAAAATAAATAAAGCTAAAACTGAAGCTATTAGCAACATGAATATTAATTTAAATGACGTCTCAAAAGCATTGTCTGATATTGAGACTAACTTAAAGTGTCAACAAATTATATCATTGGAAGATGGTTTTAAAGAGCAGAAGAGCCGTAAAAATAGAAAATATGTAAAAAACCTATCATAGGGAATTTGGTAACAACTAGTTCTACAACACTGAAGGCCACTTCTAAACAGAGTTTTCTTCACGTGTATAAATTACATCCAGACACTTCTGTAGAAGAATTAACAAATTTTCTGAAACCAATGTTCTCAGAGGTGCAGTGCGAAAAAATGAAATCTTTGTATCCGCAATATTATGCGTCATTTAAGTGGCAATATATGAAAAAAACTGGACGAAAGCTACAGATCCTGCCATATGGCCAACAGGAGTATGCGACAATCGATTTTTTCACCGAAGAAGCCATCCACCCCAACAGCGTTGTGCTTTGACGAAAATATTTCCGCAAAACTGTTTTGTTAAATAGTGATTTTGTAAATATATTACATATTAATATCCAATGTATACGAAATAAAACTCATAGTACGGGATGCCGTTACCAAAATAGCCAATTATCTTCGCCCGTCTGTTGACAATTTATATCGATAAATTGTCACATTCCAGAAATAAAAGTCTCCGAAAGAAAATTAGTTGGCGTGTCCTTTGCCGGAAAAATCATTTTCAGTCTGTCAAGAATTTCTTCGTATTTTTTTCATCTTGGCCTGTCCGTTCTTGGTAGAATCTTGTTAAAAATATATAGAGATAAGAATCCACCAAGAACAGACATTTTCTGGGGGGGAAATTCGTCTTACGGATAATTAAAGTTGTCGAGGAAAATGAGATAAAAAAGTTACCTTCGCCTGGATAATTTTTTTTTAAATTAAAGCTAACACTTTTTACATCGTGAAAAAATGCAGAACAGACGTTTTCAGTGAGGAATTTGGTCAGAATATGTAATTCCGTTAAATTTCTAATACCGCGTGGCAACATCTGCAATCCAGCGAGCTGCGCATGCGCGGCGGTGCATGCTACTCCACTACAGCTAGAAGCGTGTTCGTTATAAAAAACAACAAGTTTTATGTATTTGCTTTGAATCTCCTTCACAAAAACAATGAGTGCACCGACAAAGTGTATTTTCAGTGAGGATGAAAGTGATATTACGTTGAAAGTGAATCCATTCAAGGATTTAAAATGGTCGAAATGTAAACTTTGAACCTTTTAAAAGGTTGTGATAGCCACAAACCGGGTCGAAAACGGTTTCAAATTGGTTAATTTTCGATAAATCAAATGACGTTCACGTGAGGAGCGCGTAGCTGGCGAGTTAGAAAAGTGCAAATTTACGGTACATAGAACGTCTTTACATGTCGTTAGATTATGAGCATGGTCATAGGATAGGCACATTTTCGGAACCCAAAATATCGATTATATGGGAAAATTTAATTAAAATAGAGACAGGTACTCGCAGGTCTCAGCTACGCACGTCTGACGTGCGACGTACCAAAGGGAATTTTCTCGCGACTAAAATATACACGAAGCGAGTAAAAGCTAGCCGAAAACACTTTATTACAAGGATTTGACGGATGAAGAGGAAAGAAAAATAGTGTTCAATATGTAAATAACAATACAATAGACACAAATTGGTTTACACCAAATCTCAAGGTAACGCGCCAGAATTTGTTAATAATGCAGGATATTGACAAACATTTAAATTCAAAAGAGGCAAACATTGCAATAAAAAGGTACAGGGCCAAATACAGAGCTGCAATTGCTAGAGCTAAGCGTACTGCAAATGATAACATCATTTCTAGTTCGGATAACCCCATAAAATCTATGTGGGAACTTATTAATAAACATAGTCACAAAAAAAAACAAAAAATACAAATTTGCAAAGTAATGTTACTGCACAAGAGTTCAACAATTATTTTACTAATCTATCAGAAAAAGTAATCAGCGAACTACCCAAATCCAAAATTACTAGACAAGAATATGCAACAAAAATCGCTCATAAACAACTTGAAATAAGTCTTAATTTTAACCAATTAACTTATATACAAGTGAGAGACATTATTTATAGTATGAAAAATTCCAATACTATAGACATATATGGTTTTAACACAAAGATATTAAAGACTATTGGTAACATTATTATTGTTCCTTTTACAAAATTATTAAATTTATGTATAACAAACAAAGAATTTCCTGAATGTTTGAAAATAGCGAGAGTAATTCCTATTCACAAAGCGGATTCCTCAAATGTACCTTCAAACTTTAGGCCAATATCAATATTACCGATATTTTCGAAAATATTAGAGCGAGCCATAAATTCAGAAATCTCAAAATTTTTAGAAAGCAGCAACCACCTAAAAGAAGCTCAATTTGGATTTAGAAGTGGTTTGTCCACTAGCTTGGCTATAAACTCTTTAACAGAATTTATTAATGAAGGGTACGAAAATGGAAACTTTACCAGTGTTCTATTCTGTGATCTTAGTAAGACATTCGATTGTGTCGCCTTTGACCTACTAATTAGCATGCTTAAATATCATAACTTTAGTGATAATAGCATAGATCTTATTAAAAGTTTTTTATATAACAGAAAACAGAAAGTTGTATTAAAGCATGATGAATCTGACATACAGGAAGTAAAAAGAGGGATACCACAAGGTTACATTTTAGGCCCTGCCCTATACTTTTCATAATTTATTTAAATGATTTACCATATAATTTTCCAAACTGTCAGTTTACAATATTTGCAGATGATGCAACTGCAGCAAATAAAAATAATAATTTGAGCACCGTCGGAAATATCTGATTGGTTCACAGCTAATCAGTTAATGCTAAATGAGTGGAAAACAAAGAAACTTATTTTTAGCCTTAGAACTATAGATATTACAGATAACCCAAATCCGGTAAGGTTTTTAGGAGTATACATGGATTCTAAGTTGTTATGGGAACCACATATAAATATAGTATCTAGCAAATTAGCAAAAAATATTTATCTGTTATGAAATCTTTCTTCTATTGTTTCAAAGAATATCCTAATCACAGCGTACCATTCATTGATACACTCTCATATAAGTTATGGGTTATTAAATTGGGGTCATGCACCATTTGCAAATAAAATATTTAAAATGCTACGTAAAGCTATCCGAATACTGGATTATTTAAAGTACAAAGATGGACTGTCTTCGTAGCTTCAGGAAACTCAAAATTTTAACAGTTCCGTCTGCCTACATTTTAGTCTGTCTATTACATACGAGACTTAGAGCCCCCGCAGACTGCAGACTTTTTATCGGCCGATAGTTTGGTCGGCTTCTTAATCAGTATGGAGAGGAATGCATATGCGCACACTACAGCGATTCAGTATCGGCCGATAAAAAAGTTTGATGGGATACCCGATTACATTCAAACTAATCTGTCGCCCAACTATCGGCCGACTGTTTAATCAGTATTGGCGCATACACGCCTGCGCATACATGACGATTGTTTAGTCGGCCGATAGTTCAGTTCGCTCTGTGATTTGGCGTCGTGTGCGTGTATTTTGACTATGGCGTCGCCCAAATCACAATTGTTGATTGTAGAAAGTTCCGTCGAAAAGTTGATTGAAGAGGTCGAGAAAAGACCTGCGCTTTATAAAAAAAGTTTAAAAGAGTACTCCGACGCGAATGTGAAGAAAAAACTGTGGGAGGAAGTTTGCGAAGCAGTTGTTGTTGATTGGAATCGGCTTAGCGCCCAGGAAAAAACAAACAAAGGTAGGAACGTAAAAATAAAAATATTAGAGTATTCATGTGAATTTTTATTTATTTATTTATTTATCTATTTACAATTATTACACTTTGTTATATTGACACGGAATCGCGCCTCCGGGAGAAATAAAGTATGACGACATGTACTGTCGCACGTTATTCATATTATTTCTTCCTCGGTTGTCTTCATTTATAGTTAGTTATTCATGGGACAATTGTAGAGTTTCTGTGAAATTTATTCCATCTTTGATTCTTACATAATTATGCAGGACACAGCAAGCTTTAATTATTTGGACACAAAAATTGATATTGACATCCATTGGTCGGTGAAATATACGCCATTTGTTAGCAAGAATCCCAAAAGTACACTCAACCATTCGTCGAGCTCTTGTATGTCTATAGTTGAAAATTCGTTTGGTGTAGTTTAAATTTCTTTTTGCATAAGGACGTAGGATATGATTGCCAAGTCCAAACGCTTCATCCCCTACGACAGAGAATGGAATAACATCTCCGACATTATCATTAGGCAAATGCCTTCCGAAGGGAATATTCAATCGGTTTTGGGACAGCCGTTTACCCATTTCTGATGATTTAAATATTTCCGAATCACTAGCTGTTCCATAAGAACCAACGTATATACAAATTTATAATCTGCGTCTGTCCAAGCCATTAACACGCACGAAAAAAACTTTTTGTAGTTAAAATATGATGAACCGGAATGTTCTGGCTGTATCATCCGTATATGTTTGCCATCAATTGCTCCAATGATGTTTGGAAAGTTTGTGCGACTATAGAATTCGTCTGCGATTTTAATCCAGTCGCCTTCTTCTTTGGTTGACATATACAATGGTTGAAGTATATTCCATATTTGCTCACATGTAGTTTTAGTAATATCTCGTATTGTAGAAGCTCCCATCAGATAATCAAAAGATAATGTATTGAAACTAGCTCCTGTAGAACGTAAGAGAGGCTAACATTAATGTTAGACAAACACCCAATCTGTCCGTCTTCCCAAACCTAGTGGACCGCACTTATGAACAAATATTAATCACCACACCCAACCTAGCTAAAGAATGGACCCGTGAGTCCTTCCAGTACTATTGCACCACAATGCTTTGGCTGCGCATAATACATCTTAAAATGAGGTTCCATGATGATTTAACCGACAACGAGCAACGCATAATCGACAAATGCGAGGGCTACTCGTTCAACATCCCTGAGCCAATCAAGCTATACTTAGCAGCTCTAGGATCAGTGGAAACGAAAGCGGGACAGCACAAACAACGCAAGACCACGCCCCCGGTTATCACGCCGCAATAATCAACGCGGATAACCACACCACATTTGAAGAGGTACCATGCTTAGGCCCAGCGCAAATTGAACCCAGCCCATGCACATCCCACGCGCAGCACACGCGTGGACTATTTTGTAGACCGTGGTTTGAGACGTAGTGGCGCATATTGAACCCATCCCACGGCCAGTACAGTTCGACCGTTGTGTCTCGTGGATCGAGTTGTGCTTGCAACACAGTTTCGTGGATCGTGGGTCTTGTCTAGTGTACTGAAATGGAAAAATTCATTGAATTGGTTAGAAGATTTCCTGTGTTATATGATACTTCTCACGAAGATTACATGAGAACAAAACTGAAGGATGAGTTGTGGGAGAAGATAGCCAAAGAATTAAACTATACTGATGGTGAGTGATTTTATTTGTAATATTTAATCGTAGTACTAGTACATTACATTTTATATTGTATCAACAGCACTCCTAATTAATAGTTTTGTGTTCAAAACTGTCCCATTTCTACTGCCCTACGTTGCCAGTCAACAGATCCCTCGTGAGAATTAAAATATTCGGTGAAATTTTGCCGAATAGAAAATGCTTCATTAGAACTTCTATTTCGATATGGTGCTAAAGAAGTAAAGTTACTTTCACTAAAATTGTTTGCTATTTCGTCATCTTCGCCTTCCTGTGTACTGACATTTGAGAGAATATCAGTTCTCAAATAATTATGAAGCACAATTGTGGCCAACACTATTATATCTATGGTATCCAATTTGCATTCAAAAGGTCTTTTGTATACCCGAAATCTAGCTGCTAATATTCCAAAGCTACATTCTACTGTTTGTCTTGCTCGGGATAATCGATAATTAAAAACCTTATTTTGATAATTGCCAGTCACTCTCGCTTTAGGATATGGACGCATTAAATTTGGCAATAGAGGAAATGCTTCATCTCCGATAAAGACATACGGTGTGTTTGTATTTTTCCCAGGTAGCGGTTTTGGTTCGGGCAATTGTAAAGACCTACGGTTTAGCATTTGCCCTAACGAGGAATTGGCGAAAATATTTCCATCACTAAACCTACCCATGGAACCCACGTTAGCAGTTGTAAAACGATAATTTGCATCTACAGTCGCCATCAAAACAATGGAAAAATATTGTTTATAGTTGTAGAAAGAAGACCCACTAAGAAGTGGTTTCCGAATGGTGATATGTTTGCCATCAACAGCACCTAAACAGTTATAAAATTGCCATTTTCTCTCATAATTCAAGGCAATATTTCTCCAAGTTTCCACTGTTGGTTCTGGCATGTAAATGGGTTGTAAACGTCTCCATAGAGCTGCACATACTTCAGATACAATATTCGATACGGTTCTCTCCCCCAATCTATAGCTTAGTGCTATAGTCTTAAACATGTCACCAGTGGCCAAATACCTGAAAAAATATGAAATCAATTACATACCATCTTTAGACTGATTTTTTATTTCATTTTATTAATTGTTTTTTTTTTATTACAGCCCAAGCTGCTAAGGAACAATGGCGAAAGCTGAGAGAACGTCATCGAGAAGCTCTTCGAAGGCAACAAAAAAAAAGTGGTCAAGAGGCTACACAAATTAGGCTATGGACATATCAAAAACAAATGGAATTTCTCCAACCATTTATGAAAAACAGAAATACTGTTGGATATCCCTCTTCACCCCTTAAAGAAAGTCAGTTGGAAGAGGATGATATTACGCTATCTGATACACCCAGACTTGAAACAACAAATGATAGCGAACCAACCGAACCTTCTGAGAACGTCACCCCTAATAAGAGATCTAAAAAATCCACAATAATTACTGATCCCGTTATGCGAAAGTTCATTGAGGACAGTGACCAGAGAGCATCAAAGAGGGATGAATTACGTAAAAACCTTGTTGTACAAACGCAAAAACAAGAGGACTTACAAAATGATGCTTTGTATCAGTTTTTTATGTCTATGTACAACATAACTAAAGGTCTTTCAATGAAATACCAAAAAGAAGTCAGAAGAAAATTGTTTCAAGCGGTTTCTGATGCCGAAGATAAAGCTGAGGATGAAATCGCAGACAAATGTGAGGTAGAGCACAATCCTCAGATGAACAGAAAACGTCCTATTTCATCAACTACCCAGCCTACTAGTGTATTTTCTTGTGCCATAACGCAAGAATTCCCTGAATTCTTTTCTCCATCGAATTCAACATCGCTGAGCTCAGTAGACACAAATGAAAGAAGCTGCGACGAGTCTTCAAGAACATTTTTTAATTTGTAATGACATATACTGAATAAATATTAAAAAACATATATTTTTCTATCAATATTTAATTTTTTAAATATTTACCTTAGACATACTGCTAGTTTGTCTTCACTTCCAATAGGCTTTTGTGCATTACACTCTCGACCAGTGATATCGTTTTTAATTAATGCATGAACCTCACTAAACTGTCTTCTGTTTAACCGAAACGACTCTTTAAACACAGTATCTGGAATTTCACTGGATAAGTTGAATTCTCCATGAGTCTCTCTTTTCCGTAAATACTCATTCGTTTTACCTCTTTTCCTTTTTTGGTTGAGTAGGTGCAACATGATGAATCTTTCTTCATCCTCAGATTCAGATTCTAAATCCAGAAGAAGTTGCTCGCTTGTTGTCATCTTGCATAGGAAAAGATGGAGATGGGCACAGTATATGTGATTTGGGTTAGTCATGGGTGTGGGCTGTGTTCAATATGCGGTACTATTTTAAAAACGTGTACTTGGACTGGGCGTGTGCTGCGCTTGGGATGTGCATGGGCTGGGTTCAATTTGCGGCGGGCCTTAGGCACGGTTATCACTCTCATCCTGGGCACCCTTAGCGAAGTGAACCCATTTCCACAACCTAACATTCCCGTGGTTCCGGAACATTACACAGCTAACGCTAACCTATGTTTCCATCACAGGATCACCAGGCCAAGAGAAGAGGCAAAGACCATTCTCTACTCAGCTGGGATAACCAATAACGACTTCCCATGCTCGCCTGCCGACACAGGGTTCAATTTCACCCTCCTCAAAGCAGTATCCTCAATCATTGCTGGCGACCCGACTTTCAAAGTCAGCTCTATCGAAACCCTATCTGTAAAAAAATAAAAATTGATTATATTTCAATATCTGTAAAAAATTAAAAATTAATTAAATTTCAATATTTTTCAGGTCGTGATGTGCAAAAAAAAATGGGCTAATTTAAGGACTTGCTTTCGTCGCGAATTAAACGCTCAAAAGAACACTAAGTCGGTGCAAGCTGCGAATAAAAGGCGTAAATATGTCTACTTTGAACAGTTATTATTTTTACTTCCATGCATGGAAAACCGACTTACTGTCGGGGATTAGGGGTAATTCAAAACAAAAAAAAGTGGGGCAATTGTAAACAATAATTAGTGCACAATTATTGATATAATTTTTATCTTTACACAGCATTATGGTTCGCAAATATATTAAAAAGACCAGAGGCCCCGCCTATACCATTGAGGACCTAGATCATGCCGTTTCAGACGCGGTGAACCAAAATAAAACGTACCGACAAGCCCATGATACGTATAATATCCCTATTTCTGTTATTTTTCATAGAATAAAAGGTATAAATGTTCCACTTAATAAAATGGGAGCCGGGCGCTCGCAAGCGCTTTCTATGGAGGTTGAGGAACAAATAGTGAAATGTTTAATTGCTCCCGTATGGGATACCCCTGTGACAAAAATGAACTGTTTCAACTAGTGGCTGACTATGTGTCGGAAAACAACATCAAAACGCCTTTCAAAGACAATAATCCAGGCCCGGACTGGTACTATTCATTTATTAAAAGACACCCACAGCTGTCCTTTAAAAAACCGGAACAGTTACAAAAATTGCGTAAACGGCGAGAGATCCCGAAGTAGTCTACGACTTCTACGAAAACTTAAAGACATTAATGGAAACCTCTAATTTAATTGATCCTGAGAAAAATTGCTTTGTGTTTAATGCTGACGAAACAGGTTTTTGTACAGATCCTTCTCGATTAAGAGCTATTGGCGAAAAGGGTAAAGGTCTATCGAGAATATCGTGGGGTTTTGGGAGAGAATCTATCTCTGTTTTAGCTTGTGTATCAGCAGACGGATCGTGCCTTCCTCCCCTTATAGTTTTCAAAGGTGCAGCGGTACAAGCAATAATTCATATCCTGGCACGTTATATGCAGCATCAAAGAACGGCTGGATGGAGGAGCCATATTTTTTCATGTGGTTCTGTAAAGCCTTCATTCCACATGTAAAGAAACTTCGTGAAAGCAAGGGATTGCCTAACCAGACCGCTGTACTATTCTATGACGGTCACTGCAGCCATATCAGTGTTCGCATTGTATAAAACGCACTGATGGAGCATGTACAACTAGTAAAATTACCTAGTCATCTTACAGATCGAATACAGCCACTTGATAAATGTGTCTTTGGTCCCGTTAAAACTAAATGGGACAAATTGTTGGTTGAATATGGGAAAACACAGATGGGGATATCTTCTGGAAGAATTACAAAGGCACATGTCTCTGAACTACTAAAAGACGTCTGGATATCAGGAATGATTCCTGCCAACATAATTTCAGGTTTTGAATCAACTGGCCTTTGCCCCGTAGATGCTACAAAATTTCCAGAGGACGAGTTTGACCCCGTTCTTCTGAAAAAATATAGAAATCAAAAAAAGACTCTCTGACTCCGCTACCCAAACAGAAGACAGTGACACTACATTACATGAGCCAAGCACTTCTTCTGAACTACTAAAGGCAATTGATCATGCCTCTGATCATACTAAATTGTAGGTAACAAATGTAGTAGAAATTTTCTGCAACAGTGTCAAAGCTTTAAATTACAAACCCGATCAAGTAGGTCAAAATATGTCTACAAAAGTAATTCCCAGATTGAAACAAGCCAAGTATGGAGAGGTACTAACAACGCCTAAAGTTCTCCAGAGATTGAAAGAAGCTGAAGATAAAAAAAAAGCAAAAACTGAAAAACCTAAAAATGTCAAACAAAGAAAGAAATAACACAAAATAGCAAAGAAATCAAAAAATTCTAGAAAAAGGAGAATAGCACATTCATCAGAAAGTGAAGATATCGATGAAAATGATTTAGTTCAAGATGAATCTGATGATAACGTCCCATTTCCTGAAACTGCATCTACCATATCGACAATTAAAATTGATACTGAGGAAGCTACAACCAGTGGAAATCAAGATAAGAGAAATGATGCTCCAATGGACTTTGAGAAGGAGGATGAGTTACCTCTTTCAAAATTCAAAAAGCAGGAGCAACATAATATCATGCCGGAGTTTGAAAATATCACAATAGACACATTTTTATTGGTTGAATTCATTGGAGGATACAGAAATCAAACTCATTATAGGTATGTCTGCGTTGTCTACTCGATTGATGAAGAGGACGGTGAAATTATTGTGATAGGCTTTCATGTTCTAGATGATCAAACACGTAACTTTATGATGACTGATGGAGATACTAGTGCAATTGATATAAAAATGGTTTTAGCAATTTTGCCGACACCCACAGTAAACTTTGAATCACGAAAAATGTTCTACTCATTCCCAATTTCTATCGATGTTTTTGAAAAATAAAGTATATAACATTAATCTGTTACGATAATAGTAAAAACATCTTGAAAAATGAGTTTACTACTATATTTCCCTGAGTTTTTGGGGTGATTGTGAACATGGCATTATCATTATAATTTTCATTGGATGCCATATTAGAAGGCGAATTGTTCACTTTTGCCCCATTCAAAACCTTTATAAACTTAGTACACACGAGATGATTGTTCACATTTCCCCCCTAAATCTTCGACTGCGCTAATAAGTGAAGGGGCATTTGTAAACTTAAGTATTTTTGTAAAAAAAAACTAAATTTATATAGCCAACAATAGAAATGTACATAAAACCTAACAAGTAACTGCATTAACCATATAAACGCCTAAATTTGATTTTCATTTAAGACGCATGGAGCTTCAAATGTCAAACTTCCAAAACCGTTTACAATTACCCCATCTGACCCTATACATATTTAGAGAGAGGGCACGACCTAATGTTCAACTCTGATTACGCCTTTGTACATATACATTTATTAATATGGGTGTGTTTTCTGCCTTCCACCCATAACACTCAAACTGGAGCACGTCAGAGAACGCAGATTCATTAGAAATGGCAGATGTATTTAGCAAATCTCCAATTATAATTTTTATTAATGCACGTAATTTTTTAATTTTCTAGAATAAATGTGTTCCGACAATCATTTGTTGCATTGACAATTCTGAGGACTATTGTGATGGCGGAGATAGTAACCTATGATTGCCAGGATCAAGCTACAGAATTCACAAAGGTATCTCCCCAAACCGTGTTTGGATTCGAGGAATTCATCAAACTTATTACAAGACCATCCAATTAGTCCAGAAGAGGAACCCACATATTTACCTGCCGGGTCGATGTACACCAACAAATGCAGCATTGCGGAATGCATTCTCATATCGGCTCCATGTTGGGTTAGGAGCAGTCGTTCCTCAAGTTGGAAAAGGTAAGTGCTTAAAAGCGCATAAATTCAGAACCATAGACTTACGCGGAATGGGTGGTGAAATAGCAACCAATTTACAACACAATGGGTCAGTTAAATATCAGCAACGCTACAAGGGTATATCACAATTTCCGGGGAATGTCAATGAGTTGAACTGCCAATTGGCGAAACTCAATACAACAACGTGATAGTTCAAGCAATAAACGAAGTCCGCCTTACTGATTATTTCACAATACCAGATATAGAACTGGACATTATTACACTTAGAAGTGGAACAATCTGTTTTTCTAGAGACCAACTTTGATATGACGATGTAGCAAGAGAAGTCACTTGGAATACACCTGACCTTCAACGATGAATGGAATGTTTTATGCAAAGGGAATTCGACAATAAAAAAAACACCAATTCGATATGTAATAGATGAAATAGGCGACACAGTATTCGCATTAAAACTAACAAAAATGCGATCAACCCGCATCACAAACTGAACAGAATAAGTCATCAGTCATTTTCGAAAATTCCTTCAGTTTTTTCTTCCTCCGAAAACCGAAATTACCACAAAACACAGATATCATGGCCCAGGTATTATCCCCTCCTAGGAGTCACAACACCTTGTCGTTGGTGGAGGGGCTTAAGTAGCGGCAATGAAACTCGAGAGCTATGCCAGCCGGAGTCCTTTCTTTTTTTTTGGGACTCCTGGTAGGGTCACCCGTGCCGGACAGGTCGAGAGCGAGCCATGAAAACAAAGAAGTGACTCACCCCCTCTTTCCCCATGGCTAAGGCCACACCCAACTTTTACCATTATCCCTTTAACCTACACATCTCCCCCCCCCCCCTCCAACCGACGCTATTAGGTTAACCGAGGGCTAGGGGGTATCCCCCTTTTTCTTCCCTGACTGCGCTAACGGACACGGAACCTGTCCCATTTCGGGACCATCACAAATGAATGAATAACGAACTAGAGAGAAACAGGTATACGGTACAAGGGAGGGATACCCCAGTACCGTTCGGGGCGGTGGCGTTGGAACAGGCCCCGTCCGACCGTTAGCAAGGAACTGCGGAACTACCCAGGTAGGTCAGGTCTGGGAGAAGCAAATGGTTACTGACAAGGCAACGACAAGCGCCGGAAAGGTTACGAGCAAGAATACGGATACGGAAGAGGACATGGACTTGGATGAAAGCCAAGTATTTGATAAGAGCAAAAGAACGGCGAGGAGCCCAATAGAAAAAACGAGATATAGCAACACCCCGGTCACCCCTCAGACAACTAATAAGAAGCTACGAGTACCGGCTAGCTTGAGCCCGGAAGACTGCCTAGTAGAGCAAAGGGCAGAGGAGAGCGAGCAACGTGAGACCTACGCGTCCACACCGATAGTAGAAAATGCAGATGACTTCTTCGAGGAGGATTATGTACTCGATCTTCTCTTCTCAAAGACAGGGAACAAAAGGAAGAGGTTGGACTCCTCAATAGTGAGTATGGGGGCAGAGAGATGTAAGAATAGAGAGCGCTAATCCCATAAAAGCCTATGTTAATCGAGTGACCGGGATTGAAAAAAGAGAGTAGTAACCGATTTCTCCCCTCCAACAAATTTTTTTCTCCCGTACTCTATTACAAATTAAGCCAAGATTTTGTTGAAATATTATTTGGTAAATTAAGATATTTAAATGGGAACAATAACAATCCCAATACAGTTCAATTTAAAGCTGGTTTTAAAAAAATCATGTTACATAAAAATGAAAATCTTTTTTCAAAAAATATTAACTGTTTACCTCAAGACGACACAGATGTATTAACTTTAGTTATAAACGAAAATAATGTAGATAATAACGATAAAAAACTAAGTGCTAGAAGAAAATTGTTTAATAAATTTTATGTAAGAGAATTAATCAGAAAATTACCATGTCAAATTAATATATGTATTGAATGCGATGATGATATAGATGGTCATATAGCTGGAAGTATTGTAAGCGCAATAAAAAAATTAAATTATTTTAATAAATGTGAGGAATGTATGAAATTGTTAACTAATTATACCGAAGGAACCACATCTCTATTAAAAGAAATAAAAAAAATTGATAATGTACCAAACGGAATGTCGCATGGTAGCGAAGATGTGAATTTAATATGTTCAATTGCTGAATGGGTTATGAATGAAAATAAAGAAAATTTAGGATTTAATGATGCATATGAACTTTTTGTTAATAAATGTTTAGAAAATATTCCATGTAATATATTTAATGTTAATATTACAAATGAAATTGTAAACAATGTGAATAATCAACATTGTAAAAACCATTGTTATGAACTGGTCTTAGAAATAGTCGACAGATATGTTAATATCATAATGAAAGAAGAAGCAAACTTAGAACTTGAAAATGATCCACACAAAAAAAGAAAAAGAATACTACGAAATAAACTAACTATATTTTTTGGTGAATAAAAAAAATATTTTTGCTACATTTACTTTACACCTCTCACCATTAGAACAAAAAAATAAAAAAAAAATTATCGCGCAATGGTATGGGAAGCTTGGTAACTCATTCATCCCCACTCCGCGGCTCTAAATTCTTTAAGTCCGGTCACTAATATATCCTTTAGCGCTCTCCATTCTTACATCTCTCTGTATGGGGGGCGATAGGTACGCGGATAGATAGATGGTGCGGCTGGTGGCCTCTTCTATCCGTTGTTACAATTGTCAGCAGTATGGTAACCACATTAGTAGGGATTGTTCTCAGGCGAGAAAGGACCGCTGCAGGTGTGGCGAACCAGGACATACGCTGGAGCAGTGCACTGCGGCGCAACAGTCAGAGGTGAAACAGGAGGTCTATCCTAAGGTAAGATAGTTGTATTCCAGCTGGAACATCAGCTAAACTCAGAGTTATAGTGGTGGATGGCGTCCCTGGGGAATCCGTGATGGAGGCGAAAATGTTCCAGAATGGATGCGAAATGGTGGCAATACCGGCTGACATTCTGACGTGTGGTGAAAACGTGCAGCTTCTGGTCACTAATTTGGCGCGAAGTAATCTTGAATGGAAGAAAGGGCGGCTGATAGCGAGGGCGGAAAGGTGTATAGAAGACAGACCCAAATTGATGAATGAGGCGTTGGGTCGAGGTGTTCATGTAAATAAGGTAAGTCATTCTAATCTCCTTGATTTAGAGAAACTTGACGTAGGTGAGATTGACGAGCTTTACGTGCAGCAACTGCATGATGTCATACAGCGTATGGCAATGTGTTTTTCTGTTAGTAACGAGGACCTAGGACCGACACAATTAGGATCTATGCCGATTAAACTATCTTCTGACGTGCCTGTTTATTTTCGTCCTTATAGACTGTCTTATTCGGAACGTGAGTTGGTGAGACGTAAGGTGCAGTTTACTTGAAGGTGGCATCATTCGTGTATCGAATTCGGATTATGCAAGTCCTATAGTTTAGATTCCCAAGAAAAATGGTGATTTGCGGTTATGTGTTGATTACAGGGCGTTAAATGCTGTTACGGTGAAAGATCGATATCCATTACCTTTAATTTCGGATCAAGTGGATCCTCTGGGGAATAAGCAGTATTTTACAACGTTAGATCTGGCGCAAGGATATCATCAGGTACCTATGCATCCTGATTCAATTCATGATTGCTTTTGTAAAGCCAGATGGGCAGTATGAATATTTGCTACTTCCCTTTGGATTGACGAACTCTCCAGCTGTGTTTCATCGTGTTATAAATAAATTGTTGGGCGAGCTACGACATGACGAGGTGCTGGCGTATATGGATGATCTATTGATCCCTTCATACATACATGACATACAGTTTGTTATAAATCTTCTTGAGTGTTGCAACTAATTAGGGATGTTAAATTGAATTTGGTTAAATGTTAATTTTCAAAGGAGCATATTGAATATCTAGGTCATGAAATTAGAAGTGAAGGTGTTCGACCTGGTAGGCGTAAGGTGATGGCTGTTGCTCAGTTCCCACTTCATCAGAATGTACATGGTATGGTGTACGACACTATGTTGGGTTAGCTAGTTATTTTAGAAAATTTATTCGAAATTTTTCCGTATTGGCGAAGCCACTAACCGACTTGACCAAAAAGGATGTACAGTGGTGTTGGGGCGAAAAGCAGCAGCAAGCGTTTGACCATTTAAAGAAGATGTTGATTGAGCGACCAATACTGGCTATACATAACAGTGAGGCTGAAACTGAACTTCATACAGACGCCAGTAAATTGGGTTTGAGCGGGATTCTTTTGCAGAGCCAGGCGGCAGGAGAGTTGAAACCGGTGGCCTATTTTAGTCGAACCACTACAGCTGCTGAACAGGTGTATCACAGCTGAGTTGGAGACGTTGGCGGTAGTTGAATCTATATAGCGATTTTGTGTTTATTTGGTGGGTGTTCATTTTAAGGTGGTGACCGACTGTTCGGCAGTTGGAGCGGCGTTATCAAAACGAGATTTGGTGCCTCGTATAGTCCGCTGGTGGATGGCAATATAGTCATACGATATGACGGTGGAATACAGACCTGGTGTCCAAATGCAACATGCAGATGCTTTAAGCCGAAATCCAATCAATGTTAGCGTTGTGACTGTAACTGAGGCAGACTGGTTCTTAACAGTTCAGTTGCAAGATCCTAAGGTGCAAGATATTGTGACAGCATTGAGTAACGGCACAGCGATGCGTGACATCCAATCAGTGTTCAAATTGAAGAATGAGCGATTGTATCGAATTGCATTAAATGGCGATCGAATGTATGTACCAGCAATGGCTCGCTTCAATTTGACACGTAAACATCATGATGATATTGGTCATCCAGGCTATGAAAGAACTTTGGCGTTAATGAAAGAAACCTGTTGGTTTCCAAAAATGGGGCGATTCATTTTGAAATATGTGAAATCCTGTTTTGCAATGTGCATGTTGTAAAGGTAATTATGGGCGTGGCGAAGGATTTTTACATCCTATAAAAAGGCAACCGATACCCATGGACACGGTTCATGTAGATCATCTTGGGTCTTTCACGCAAAGTAGCACAGGGTATAGCTACTTGTTGATGTTGGTGGATGGGTTCACAAAGTTCACTTGGGCGAAAACTACTCGAACTCAGGGATCCACCGAGGCGATGAAAAATTGCGAGAAATCTTTGGCGACTTCGGTTATCCACGACAAATCATCAGCGATCAAGGTTTGGCGTTCACAAGTAGGGTGTTTGGCGAATTCTTGGCTGAAAGGGGAATAAAACATGTTTGCAATGCGATTGCAACACCCCGGGCAAAAGGTCAGGTGGAAAGACCTAACCGAACAATTATAGAGGCATTGGCGGCAAGTGCAGAAACTGAATCTGTATGGGACAGCGTTTACCAGAGATTATGTGGGGATTGAATAATACCATTAATGCGAGTACTCGATTTTCCCCAGCACAATTAATGTTTTCCCATACATAAGGCGTTGTACCTTATCTGGCGTGTGGCGAGCTAGCCAGTAAGGCGAGCAAGGTGAATCCGGCGGAACTGGGCAAGCTAGAGAGTACCTTTATCCCAGGCCCAAGTGGCGTAAAAGCAACAAAGCACCAAGGACCTCAGGGTGACGACTCTGAAGGTGTTTTGGGTGAGGCTACTCTGCTTCAGGAGCAGCTACAAGCGAGGCGGAAGCGGGCGGGCGTAAATAGAGCGAACTGCACGATATGATAAACGGCGTAAGGTGGCAACCAAATGAGATAGGCGACTTGGTTTTATGGCGGCAGGCGGCTACTAATCTGTGAATCTGGTACCAATCGGAAACTCGCGAATAAATATCATGGTTCATATCGAGTTTCACGAGCCCTAGGCAACGATATGTATCAAGATGTGGCGATTAAGAGCGTTAAAGGGTATACGCGTTTTAATGCGATAGTGGCGGTGGATTCACTTAGGCGATATTGTAGTATTACAGCCGTAAATGATGAAGGTGTGAATGAAGCACTAGAGACAGGCGATCAAGAAATCGATCGGCTTGATCTGATCGATCTTCTTGAAAGTTGATTTATTATTAATGAGGGCATTAATTTTTGCAGGAAGGCCGACTATTAAACTCTCGAAAGCGGCTGAGAAAGTGAAGAGTGGCTGAAGTCATTGTCACTTGGCGAGGTGACGTGAAGAGAAAGAGAAGTAATAATAATGGCGGCGATCTAATGGAAGGCGTTGCGTAGTTAGTCTTGTGGTTACTTTTAATTATTTTAGATAGTTTCTGTTAATTTTGTGAATAACATTGCGAAACTGAACACTAATTAATTTGACAAGTCAGAGATCCCGCTCGTGAACTATTCCACATTTCTAACGTTGCCACATTGTGAATGTGACCTCAAAATCCTGTGACGTCAAATGAGAAAGGACTTATTTGAAATTAAAATTTCCAAAACGAAATACAGACGCAAAACGATGTGTAAATATTGAAAAAATAATTACACATATAAAGGGTCCAGGGGAAAACAGCATCAGTCCATTTTCATGCAAAATTGAGCTTACAGTTTATTTTCATGGAATATTGTAGTACCTATCAGATAATGAAATCGTTAAATGGTAAAAGTAGCTTAGGTCCGCAAAACAACAGATACAAGATTGCCTATACCTGGGAAGAGTGGCATTAGTCCGCGATCGTGTATGGAAAAACGGCATCAGTCCTTGCCGGTAGGATGACTACGCGCCGTCATGTCGCGTCGCGTCGTACAGGAATGTTTGTTATTGCATCAGCCATTAGTTTATTCTCGTGTATTTTGTAGCCACGTGGTAATTCTATAAGCTACACCAGTTGAATTATTGTTATAGTGTTATACAGCAAGTACAATGGATAGTGACTATACAGAGTCGAGTGAAAATGAGGCCGGCCCATCAAGCAGAGAGACGAAGAAACGGAAAAAAAAACAGGTAGAAGCCGAGATGTTATGAAAACTTTGCGTGCCACTACACATGAATTGGGTCCTGACTGTTCTTGTAAACGTTTTCGCTGTTTCACTGTTGTTCCAGAACCTGAACGCCAGAGAATCCTTCAAGAATTCAACAAACTAGGTGACACTAACAAACAAAACTCGTACCTCAGTGGCCTGATCACACTTCTTCCTGTCATGCGTAGGCGTCCTCGGAAAAAATTAAGCAGAAGCAAGACTTAATAATGCCTCATTCAGCTATTGTTCGACTGATAGAGGATGGAGTTACTCGTGATGTTCCAGTTTGTATTAAGGCTTTTTTGTCTTTACATGGAATCACAGGTCGTCGAACTAGATACGTAAGGGAGTCTTTGCTGTTAACTGGGAAATCACCCATCGACGTGCGTGGAAAACACAATACACGACCTAACAAACTTTCAGAACACACAAAACAGAAAGTGATTGAGTTCATTAAGAGTCTTAAAGGGCGCAAATCACATTATTCCTTGAAAGACTCGAAAAAAATGTATCTGTCTGAAGACCTAAATATCGTCAAATTGCACAAAATGTATTCTGATCGTAACGCTGATAATAACCTTTCCTACGAAAATTTCCGAGGAATTTTTGAAAGTAACTTTAACATTTCATTTGGGTATCCACGCAAAGACACGTGCAGCACGTGTGATTCCTTTAAAGCCGACATATCTTCACTTACTCTAACATTGAATTCCATCTCGGATGATAACACCAGGAAAACGGCATGCGATGATTTGGAGAAAAAAATGCGTGAAAAAGAGCTACATCTAAAAAAAAGTGAGAATTTTAGTCTTAAGAGAAATCACCGCAAACGTGCCACAAAGTCGATCACTATGGAAAGTATCGCCATGGATTTCCAAAAAAAATTTCCATGCCCAAACATTACGACCAATGATGTTTACTATAAACGTCAACAGAATTTCATCAGTTTCAACGTTCATATTCTGTCAAATTCAAGATCTGTATTTTACACCTATGATGAAACTGTTGCTAAGAAAGGAGCTGACGACGTTTGTTATATGCTGTATTACTTCTTTTATAATATCCTGCCCATGGACGTGAAAGAACTGGCAATGTTTTGTGATTCCTGCAGGACAAAATAAAAACTTTACTGTAATTCGGTTTCTGCATTACTTGGTTACCAAAGAGAACCGTTTTGATACTGTGAAAGTGATATTCCCGATCAGGAGGCATTCATTCCTCGAATGTGATTGAGACATGAGCCTCGTAAATCAAAAAGCGGTACCAGATGACTGGAGATAAGAATTAAGAAATTTCCGGGTGAAACCTACACCATTCGAAGTGATTGACTGTGGCAAAAATTTTGTTTTTCAAAATTGGAGTTCAATTTTATCGCCGCTTTATCCAACGAAGTGTCCCTTCCCGACTCGGCCTATCAGGATGCTGAAGTTTTGTAATGAGAATCCACAAATTTTGGTCTTTATGCTAGTTCTAAATTTGACCGAAAACCACTTACGAAGAACCAACCTCTACGGAGAGGAAATCAAGAAGAAATCCAGAACCCTGGGAAATCTTCGCACCAAACTGGTGAGTTTGCTTTGTTCTCTTACTTTTCTTTGTCGTTGTCGTGATCATAATTTGATTCCCAATTTCCTTAAAATAGCCCATCCCATAAATTCACATTCATCCAAAAACATATTTAAACGCGCTAGTTTAGCTTTGATTCGGGAACGAATTAAGTATACTAGACGCGAGATCAATTTCATCAATATAACCCTCTTTGGCCTCCACCTTGAACTTTCAAATACCCTTTCAGCATCCGATTGGTTGGTTCTCGACCGAATTACCTATGATCAAGCCGATCAAATTCGTACCCTCAATTCCAAACGTCATATTCAAAAATTCAATAAACTTCTTGCCTCCCAACGCCCTCAGCACCAACCTTCAAGACCAACCCCTCTGGTAAATACTGTGGTTAATTTATCTTCACATACCCTTACTGAAGCTGAACAATCGGTTCTATCTAAAGGTCCTAATTTTGTTTTCTCCCCCAAAAATATTCCTACATTATTTCTGCTGTAGAAGCATCCCTACGTAAAGTTCCCCATCTCGCAGCAGATGAAATTCGTTTCGAAACTGCTAAAATTCTTCGTCATTCCAAGATTCCTAAATCAAATTGCCCTAAACCTTTAATTCAAACTCTCAATTCACTCAAATCAAATCCTGATTTGGCTATTTTGAGGGCTGATAAAGGAAACTCCACTGTTGTCATGAATCGTTCAGATTATGATAACAAAATCCTGCAACATCTGCAAACTAATTCCTATAAGCTTCTACCCACCTCCTCTATAGAACGTTCAATTTCACAAATTATTCGTCATTCTTCCCTTCCTGATTCAGATAAGAAATTTCTTATCCCCCATTGTTCAAAATGTCCCCGTTTATATGGTTTGCCTAAAATTCATAAGCCCTCAGTTCCCCAGAGACCAATTGTCAGCACTATCGGATCTCCTACTTATAAACTCTCGATACCTGTCATCTATTCTAAAACCCCTTGTGGGTGATTCCAATAGTTTTATCCTAAATTCCTTTCATTTCGTTGAAAAACTGCAAACGTTGAAAGTTGACCCATGCGATTTGCTCGTCACGACGTCGAATCACTGTTTACCAATGTTCCCATTCCAGACACCCTTTCCATAATTTCTCAATTGTTACCTGCCAAAAACATTTCAACGGACTTCCTACCGTTAATTGATTTTTGTCTATCCTCCACATATTTTCTATACGATGGCAAGTTCTACGAGCAGTCCTCGGGAGCTGCCATGATACTTTCGTTATTTGGCAACATGGTCGCGAAAAGCTTGTTCCCTTCCTCAATCATTTAAATTCATTACATCCCAATATCCGTTTCACCTAGGGTTACCAGACGTTAGCTTTTAAGCGAACATGTTCGCTTTTTTTGTCCCGTGTTCGCTTGTCCGCTTTTTCAGCGAAATGTTCGCTTTTTCACTCGATTGGACAGATCAACTTTTTTCATCGTATCTTGCATTAGTATATGAATATATTTTTTGCCTGACAGTTGGTAGGCACTAGAAATAAGAATTGCGAACTAGGGAAATTATCAGCTGTTTCTCAATCGATATATTCACGTATCGTAATATATCGATCAATATACTACATTGACTTTGTATGCGCAGATTATTCAGCTTCAGTCAGCTGATCATATTAATATTGTCGGATATTGTAATCAATTGCAATTGCAGACTGTTGTTTTGTCGTCTCGTGTCGTATTTTTCATTATAAATCGAATCGTCTTGATTTCAAATAAATCGCAACTGCACAGAAGAACAGGTAAGAATTTATCTCTTGTTATTATTACCGTACATTCGCTACGTTTCATTTTTTCCACATTCTATCATATTTTATTAGTATTGCCATATTATGATGAGTTTTTTTTTCCTAACCTATTTGTTAATTTCATACTCATTTTGAGAATGAGTTGATACTTATCAAGGAAAGTAATTGTAGGGAGAGGAATCGGTGGCAATTTGATTTATTAAAAAACCATTTTTTAACATTTGAGAAAATGGATTTTTTTTTTATTTTTCAATTATTAACAGGGGGGGGCTTGGTTGTGGAATGTTCGCTTTTTTCACTTTGACCATCTGGTAACCCTAGTTTCACCATGGAAGTCGAATCGCAAGGTTCACTCCCGTTCCTGGATGTATTGGTTAGTCGACAGACTGACAGTACTTTAGGACATTCTGTGTATCGGAAACCCACCCATACCGATAGATACCTCAATGGTCTTTACCACCACCACCCTGCCCAAAAGCAATCTGTCATAAACTCCCTGGTCCATAGAGCTGTCAGCCTATCTCAGCCCCAATCCTTAAAATCTGAATTAAAACATCTATCATCTGCCTTATTATCAAACAATTTCTCCCATTACAACATTCAAAAAGCCATAAAGAAATACATTTCACCTAAAATTCCAAATCGACCTGAGCCAGAAACCCTCTCATCTGCTTTATCCACGGCCTATCTTCCATATATTCAAAATATAACAGATCGAATTTCCAAAATACTCAAAAAACATAATATTTCTACCAGTTTTTCCACACTTCCAAAATTATCTCAGTTTTACAAACCTATCAAAGATCCCCTTCCTCCTCTCCACTTAGAAGGTGTTTATAGTATTCCCTGTTCTTGCGGTAAAGTCTACATTGGTGAAACAGGTCGTACAGTAGCTACTCGTGTGAAAGAACATGAGCGCTGTACAAGACTTCGTGACACCAGTAAATCTGCACTTGCGGAACACAAGTTTAACACAAATCATCAGATCCTTTTTGGAGATACTAAAGTCCTAGTCCGAACCCCAAACTTCTATCAGCGAAAAATCCTTGAAGCTATAGAAATCCTAAAACATCCGAATAATCTGAACCGTGACTCAGGATATTACCTTCCCAACATTTGGAAACCCATCCTGGAAAATTCCACTTCGCACATGATCGCAACCACCGGAACAAAGGCAGTGAACTATGTAGCGTGAAGGATTTTTCCTACAATAAATACGGCTACAGAAACAAGTAGAACCAGTTTCAGTTCAAGACTCAAGCCTGCCCTGAAGATGCCACCTGTAATGTTTGGCGAAACGCCGGCATCAAGTCGAGCTATTGTGACGCGGAATCCATCCGGAAGACAAGATTTTTAAAGATTAGCTGTCCGCGGAAGTCTACTATCCAAGAGACCCACCAATAGACGCCTGATACAGGGGAAAAGTGGCATGTGTCCATGCCTAAATATTTTTTTTTGTTACGTCATTAGTTCTGAATAAATGTTGATTTTGTTTATATTTTTGAATAAAAAACATGTTATTTACTAAAAAATGTTGTTTGTGACTTATTTTCTTTCAATTTTAGTTTCTAACAAGTAATTAAACTTATATTTTCCATTTTCTTGAAATCCGTCCGAATGGACTATTGTCGTTTTTCCCCTGTACCCTTCATATGTTTGCGACGTAAGGATTTTAATAGCACACATTTCAAAATTTAGAAAATCAGCGGATTGGTCGTATCAACAATGGTCCATAGTTATGTTTGGTGATACGATCTCGGTTCGGCATTTATCCAGATTCGAGACGAACGAGGATATAGAGAAGTTCTGGAACAGCACACGCCTTGACGTACTTCAATAATGTCAATTGTTGGTACTGTGGTGGTATTAGGTGGCAACAGCGTGGGAAGAAACACTCGTTCAACTGCAGGGATTTTTAACCTCTGCTACATATCGTGATGTTATTTTTCCACCTGAAACGGTCAGTCCGGTATGTATATTTTCATGACCGATAACACAAAAACAAATATTTCCTCACTGCTGCAGGCTGAACTTCGATTATATTTATCTTGTTCTCAATATTGACCATACACTTTTCGGAAAGCGACTTGAACTACAAATTAAACGAAGCGAAACTGAAGTGTAAACAAGTGATATTCCAAATTATCACCATTCAAGAAACTAACTACAATCTGAAATTGATCTGCTACAATCAAGCAATACAATTTCCAGGTCACTTTAATTAGAATAACCTTATTTGGATGAAATGCAAGAAATCGAAGCTCGATTAACCGATAACATGACGAAACTGAATTCACCATTAATACTATTTAACACCAATCTCCGTTACAAGAAATTGTCAACAAGATGATACATTGCTGAGAGGATAAGGTCAGATATACGATGTAGTTAGATTATTAAGAATAATCTCAGCTCTTCTGAGGTTTCCATTCAAAATTTATTGATAGCATATCTACTTTTCCAGTTGGGGAAGGGAATCTGCAATTCATAGGAACAAAGCTTCTTCTGCATGTTATCTACATTATACCGTGTCGAAGAGTTTTGAAAAGCGATTTTGATTAATCAAATTTAAAAAACCATATTAATTGTGTCTAACTAATCTATTGCAATTGATAGACATCTTGCCTCGTTTTTGTTCGTTATTTCGTAGACGTATTGCTTCATCTTGTTAGCTTGAATACAGGAATTATAGAAATGATGCATATTAAAAGACTTCTGATGTGGCGCACACATGACATAACGAATATCAAAGCGTTTATGCAACTTATTAGTCGTTACATTTGGCCTATTTACCAAGCTTTAATGATCGTCAATCTGATAATATGCAATTCTGATTTCCATGCATGTTTCAATTTAAAAATCCACTAAAATGGTCAGGGTAGTTGTATGTATGTATTGTATTGGGAATGTTCGATCACTGATACCTGAAAGATCTATTCTGCTGCTGCGCCCTTTAGGATATCTAAGTGGCTATTGCAGTTCCTCCAACCCTGTGACTTCAAGAAAGTTCAGTATGTCAGATGGTCACGTAAGGTAAGTCACCTTCTTCTATTTGGTAGGCATCAAGGTATAGTACCCTTGAGTGCTCTTAAGCTAGTTAACCATACTGTTTATTTACATTGAATGCTGAATTGATAGACATTTTGCCTCGTTTTTGTTCGTTATTTCGTAGACGTATTGCTTCATCTTTTAAGTTTCAATACAGAAATTATAGAAATGATGCATATTAAAAGACTTCTGATGTGGCGCACACATGACACAACGAATCTCAAAGCGTTTATGCAACTTATTAGTCGTTACATTTGGCCTATTTACCAAGCTTTAATGACTGTCAGTCCAGATGTGGCTGAAATCTGTAAGAAACATAAAGTTATAGTAGTTTACGTAACAAGTCCCGAAAGTGGTCTTTTACTGGACGAGTGGGCAAATTGCAGGGCGAGCCGCAGGCGAGTCCTGCAAGCCTGCGAGTCCAGTAAAAGCACTTTTGGGACGTATTACGTACAATATTTTTTTTAAAACAGACATTGTTGTACCATAAACTTCATATTATTCAGTTTATATTTTTATAACAAGAACTCTTTATTAATTAACTTTTCAAAAATTTGGTATGTTTGTTCATATCGTATCCGGGACTTCGACGGTAATAAATCAAACGTTGCTTGGGTGGCCGCCTTAACAATTCATCTGGTATAATTTCATCTTCCATTAATTCACAATCATTTTGAATATCCATTTTATAATAAATGTCACGTTTTCAACTAAACGTCAAAATATGTCAAGTTATTTTATAGTTTTAAATAATACAAAACTCGGTTACTATAGAAACCAATTGACCGCTATCTTAGACTAACTATTTTATTATTTTTTTCATTAGATAGGCCGGAAAGTAAATAAAAATGAGTCCGGTAAAAGCTTTTACCGGACTATCACAATAATTTTCTGGCTTGGTCCGACAAAATGAGATTTTCTGACCTAAAAATAAACCGGAAAGTACTAATTTCTGGCCGGTTTTAAAAAAAAGGATTTATTTACAATTTGATGTAGTATTCTGATGGGCAACATCAAGTAATGAAACAACTTCATTTACTGTGTTTCAACAGAAATAATATACTGATGAGGATCAATAAACTGGAACATCCATGACATCAACTTCATTCTGCATGTAACAGCATATTCTGGTTTTTCATAATCTGTAATGAAAAAACATATTTAGATAATACTACGAATTTTTAAATATCTTTGAGCAATAAAAATTCATAAACATTGAATATGAGCATTTCAATAAATCCACCAATAAGTCTAGAATAGCAGCAGTCCCATATTCATGTCAAAGCTACGTCCCGAAAAGTGGAATATTCAGGGGTTCGCGAAGTTTGGTGATGCTTACTGTCAGGGATCACTTCACTGGATGCGATTGGCTGCGCCTGACAAATATTGTTGATACAAGTACACGTGCAACTCGTTCTGATGAACAAAATAGATTCAAAAGTATACTAATAAGATGTATTTATATTCTCGTTTTATATCAGGAAGGTAAATACGAGGTCTGTCCCAAAAGTATCCGACTACCTCGATTTCTCATCCTTCAAAGTAGTCCCCATTTCATTGAACAATACGCTCATATCGATGTTTCCACTTTGTGAAGCAGTCTTGAAAGTCAATTTTTGGAATCGCCTTTAATGCATTCGTCGAATTAGTTTCAACAGTCTCTTTGTCGTCGAATCGGTGTCCTTTAACCGGCAGTTTCAATCGAGGCAATAGCCAAAACTCGCTGGTAGCTATGTTTTAATATTTTAAAAATTCTCATCACTATTGATCATTTCCAGATTGTCCTGAGCGATTTCTAATCGAAGGTTTTTTTTGCTGAGAGCAGTTTTGGGATGAATTTTGCGCACACAAGAGTCATTCCCAAATTCTCGGTTAAAATCCGCCAAACAGTACTTTTTGGTATCTCAAGGTCATCATCTAGTTTCCTCACAGTCGTAAGACGATCTTATCCAATCGCAACTCGCACACGCTCGACATTCAGTCCAGGCAACGAACCGGAAAAAAATATATAGTAAGCTAGAATTTCAAAATTTTTTTGCATTTTGTTCCTACTACCCCATAAATCATTCATGACTATCAAGACCGCGGGGGTCGACCTTTCTACCCACCTAAAACGGGGTTTCAACCTCTCAGAGGAACATTCTTATTAAAACAATCGGAAAGTTTAGAAAATTAATGAATTAAGAGCCGAAAATGACCCCTAGTATTTTTTTTGGGTCGCAGTTCACGATTCCGCAGTTAGTTTTCTCGGAAAACTCCCTCCAGATGGGAAATTTGGAAAATTTATATCTAATATATAAAATTCTCGTGTCACAATGTTCGTTCCCATACTCCTCCGAAACGGCTCGACCGATTCTTATGAAATTTTTTATGCATATTCAGTAAGTCTGAGAATCGGCTACTATCTATCTTTCAAACCCCTAAGTGATAAGGGGTGTCCACCCTAAAAAAAAATATATTTTTCGAATACATTTTTTTTTTTATGTGGCATTGAAAAATATATACAACCCTAAATTTTCACTCTTCTATCACCAACCCCTGCTTTTTAATAGTCATTTTATCATTTTTTATCCCGCTCGATAACATCAATTATTATCACTTGGTAAGTTATCCCCTCCATGTGTCTACCCGATGTACACACGAATTACATAAATCTCGAGTGTCTTGCAGAAAGAGCAATTTTAGCGGCAAAAAATGTGGACGTTGACATTTTGAATCTGAAGATACAACAGTTATTGCCAGGGGACTTGGTATCATATAAATCTATTGATACAGTTTGCGATGCCACTGAAGCTGTAAATTTTCCAGTTTTTCAACTCACTGGATTTGCCAGGCATGCCACCGCATAACTTACAATTGAAGGTTGGATCTCCAATTATTTTGCTTCGTAAATTGAACCCGCCACGGCTGTGCAACGGTACGCGATTAGTCATTAAAAAATTAATGAAAAACGTTATCGAATCCACCGTTTTAAATGGCAAGTTTCGAGGTGAAAATATATTAATACCACGAATACATATTATACCCACAGATGTGCCAATTCAATTGTATTCAATTTCCGATTAGATTGGCATTTGCAATGACTATTAATAAATGCTAAGGCCAAACGATGTCTGTTTGTGGCTTAGATTTAAGCACACCATGTTTTTCACACTGACAATTATACGTTGCATGCTCTCGAGTGGGTAAACCATCAAGTTTGTTTGTATTAGCTAAAGACGGGCTAACAAAAAATATTGTTCACGATGTAGCATTAAGAGATTAATATTATGTAATGAATTAATGATATAAATAATTATTACTTAAAATAAATTACAATAAATTTAAAAAATTAATGTTTGGTGTTTTGTTATTTTTATATTCCCTCATCGTTCACAGCGCTCCATGCCTTGTTCACTCATATACCACATCATTACACACTTCCAATGAGCGAGTTATTTTTTTTTTAACTAGAATAAATTCTCTAGAAAGTATTTACATGGCAATACAACGTTTGCCGGGTAGCTAGTGTAATATATAATTTATAATTTTGTAGCAAAAATTACCTCCAATAGGTTTTTTGAATGGCTGATCACGATTCCGCAGTTATTTTTCCCGAAAAACTCTCCAGATGGAAATTCGGGAAATTTGAGATTTTCCTGAGACGGTTATGAATAATAAAGTATAATTTTGTTACAAAAATGACCCCTAGTATGTTTTTTGGGACGCTGATCACGATTCCGCTGTTAGTTTTCTCGGAAAACTCCCTCCAGAAGAGAAATTTGGGATTTTCCGGGGGTTTGGGAATGATAAAATATAATTTTGTCACAAAAATGATGACCCCTAGTAGGTTTTTTGGGTCGCTGATCACGA
Source organism: Endomychus coccineus (assembly GCA_958510875.1). NCBI lineage: Eukaryota > Metazoa > Arthropoda > Insecta > Coleoptera > Endomychidae > Endomychus > Endomychus coccineus. The sequence goes on from OY294070.1 coordinate 88,333,895, forward strand.
TTCCGCTGTTATTTTTCTCAAAAAACTCTCTCCAGATGGAAAATTGGGAAAAATCTCAAATTTCCCGAATTTTCGATCTGGAGAGAATTTTTTGGAAAAAATAACAGCGGAATAGTGATCAACGACCCAAAAAACCTACTAGAGGTCATTTTTGCAACAAAATTATACTTTATTATCCATAACCGTCTCAGTAAAATCTCAAATTTCCCGAATTTTCCATCTGGAGAGTTTTTTGGAAAAAAAAACAGCGGATCGTGATTAGCGACCCAAAAAAACAACTAGAGGTCATTTTTGCAATAAAATTATACTTCATTATTCATAACCGTCTAAGGAAAATCTCAAGTTTCCAGAATTTTTCATCTGGAGACAGTTTTTTGGGAAAAATAACAGCGGAATCGTGAACAGCGATCCACAAAACTTACTAGAGGTCATTTTTGCAACAAAATTATTAATTATATATTATATATAAATTTTCCAAATTTCCCATCTGGAGGGAGTTTTCCGAGGAAACTAACTGAGGAATCGTGATCAGCGACCCAAAAAACATACTAGAGATCATTTTCGGCTCTTAATTCATTAATTCTCTAAGCTTTTGGATTGTTTTTATAAGAATGCTCCTCTGAGGGGTTGAAACCCCTGTAATAATCCTGGGGATTATTATTTTTTCACGATTGAATCAAAGTAGCGTAAGCAGGGGAAAACTCCTGAAAATTAATTTACTCTAAGTAAACCATGTATACTTGACACATGAGAGTACATCTCGAATCATTCAGTAGCGTGTAGTTCCGTCCTTACAGGCATTTCAAAACCTAAAATTCTAAATCCCTGACAGGAACAGACTATACATAGACATTCTCGATTCAACAATTAGAAGTTTTATTCTGATTTAAATAATGAAATTCCTTGCCGGCGACATGAAGTCGCCACCCGATACCTTTTACAAGTTGTACGTGATTTTTAAGAATTAGAGCGTTCGAGGTGCTATTCCTGCGGAACTTGCACTTATCTACGAAGACGGAGTTAATCACTTAGTCAGCAGCGTTTGGAGAATTTATTTTTGTGGTGACTCGCTGCCCCTCGATGTGGAAAACAGGCAACTTTAAATACAGATTTGTGTGTTAGAGCAAAGTATACTTTGGTACAGCAAACCTCATTGGCTATAGTTGAAATGTCTCGAGCTGGTAGGGAAACAAAATTTCGGAGGGATTCGAATTATAAAAATGAAAACTCGTAGGAAAAAAGGCAGTTGCTTTGTCGTGCCTTGTTGGGTAAGCCTAGTTCCTTGTACATATAGCTCAGTCTCTCTCAAAACCAGATCCATTAGTTCTTTTTTTTCTTTTTTTAATTGATATTTTTAACTTAGCAATTTGATTGTTTTTTTGTATTCCAAGTTACAAGATTTCCATTTTACAGCTATCTTTGTTTGTTTGATTAGTATTCAAAGTAGAATTAATTCATTCCAATCAATTTGTATCATTCTATAGTTATTTTCATTTACTTAAAATCATTCAAAGCAGTAATTTTGAGAACTTATATTTTACTTCAATATCATTAGCTTGAAGCCTTTATTTAGTGAATATTGTTTGGGTAACTAGAATCTAAAATAACCTGTAAAAGAAGTTTGGAGAAAGACATTTGGTAACTTATTGTTGATAGGAATCTAAAGTAATTTGATTTGGAATTAATTTATTTCCCTTAACGATTAGACAATTTGATCTGGGTGCGAGAGAGAACTAGCTCCGGGGTGTAATTTTTAACTTAACAAAAAGACGTCGCGTAATACATTTTGTGTATGCCGTGAAGTGTAAGCTCAAGTGTCAAAAGTTTACCCTGTGGATTAAGGATTAGTACAGTCAGGGTAAGTGTCAAAAGACAAAGCTATTTAGCCTCAGTGTCCAAGCAAAAAATTCTGAGGTCAGCACCCCCCTTTCTCGTTTTTTTGTGCTGATTTATTTAAAGATAATAACCATTAATAGAGTATTTTGATTCATTAGAAGTGTATTGTTCCATCTGCCGAATTTCTCATATTTTGTAGTGCATATAGGTGACCTACTTAAGATAGGTACAATTGAAATTAGGGTTATTGTAAGTGTAGGTTCAATTATATAATTATTTGGGGGTCTAGCGGGAAAGATCATTATTTAAAAGTTGCCATAAGGGTATATTATTCAGAATTTGAAGGGTTCTTAAAACCCCTATTGAGACCCTGATCCTTAAGGACAGGGAGAGTTAGCCATAAGCGGCGAACTTGAGTGAAAGTGTTTGAATTCATCTTGGAAACTAGGGTTTCATTATATTGTTTAATTTGTTGAATCAATTTAATAGATCAATATATACAAAGCGAACCAGGTAGTTGTCAAAAAGGCATCAGGGCTGTTTGTTTAGAGAATCACCCTTCTGGAATCTCAACCTTACTATCGGTGGCCCCTCTGGTCCATTTCATAACCTTAGTTACTCCATCAGAGTGGTATATTCAATTCAAAAGTAAGGTTAGCCTGCAAAGAAACAACTCTCTGGCTACGTTATATCAGGCGAATCAATAGTTCACTGATTGAACATACTTGATAAAGTTTTATCAATTTATTATATATATTTTATTCAAACCATTCAGAAACTTGCACCAAGTTAATTTCGTTTAATTTAAATTTTGTTTTGTTTCTTGTCGACAATTTGTCATATTTTTCACTTCATGTTTATATATATATATATCTGTGTGAGTATTATTGTTTTTGTGTACGATTAACTTTTTTTTTCCCAATATACACCTTATACTGTTTGCATTGTTCTTCATTGATACACCATCCCTTAAATAACGTTATAGTGGAATAGAATAATCCTGTCGTGATTGTCATTCCGAACATCTTCAGCAACGTGAAGCTGTCATACTAGCCTAGTATATACTTCGGCCAGGAAAGGCCCGCTACCTAACAATTCTATACCAGGTGCTACTGGAGGGGAAATCCTTCGAGATTAGTTTCGTTCCCTGGACTATACCTCTCAAAAGGGAACTGGTGGCAGCTAAATTCAATCCATTCTACCAACGACAGGGCACTCCTTGTAGTGTAACCCTGTAAATTACACTCTCTGCAACCCTCGAGTTGCATAAAAGGGTAGCTATCCTAGCATAGTTACAATAAGATTTCCACTCTCCGTAGCAACATATGATCCCATAGGGCTTTGACCTGAGGGAACAATAAACAAACATAACCAAGTAATATCTTGAGCTGGATTTGGTATACCTGGCTTGTGTGCAATAACATTATAAATAAGTTTAATAGTTTGCTCCCAAGTACCAGCTTTTCAGATTATTACACCCCGTTTTGGGGGGTATAAAGGTCAACCCCCGCGGTCTTGATAGTCATGAATGATCTATGCGGTATTAGGAACAAAATGCAAAAAAAAAAAATTTAATTCTAGCTTACTATACTTTTTTTTATCATGGCCTTTTTCCCGGCTTATTGCCTAAGGCCTTTTGTAACATTTCAATAGTTTCCGCACAACTTTTACCAAGATTTAAACAACATTTTATGCAAATTCGTTGTTCAGTTCTTTCCGTTATTTTTAGCAATAAACAAAATCCGACAAACGCAAAAAAGACGTAGTAAACAAATACACGCTGCGCGGGAACTAAGGCGTCTCATCGGTAACTAACGCATCTGAGGAAAAGGTTAGGAGTTACTGGTGACGTTCGTACCCTACAGAGGTCGCCTGAATGTTGAGGCGCGAAGATATGAATGCAAATCGGATACTTTTGGGACAGACCTCGTATATGTAAAGGTAAAGATTCGCTAGATCGATCATTAACAACGCAACCAAAAGTTCCGAATATATGTGATTTAGGTAAAAAGAGCAACTTCAAAAAAAAACCTGATTCTTACGTACACGACTATATAAATTAAGCTATATTTCTTAAAAAGGTAATGATATTTTATCTGCTGGAATGTATTTATAATTATATTTCCATCAAATTCTATTTAAGGAAAAGAAAACAGGCGAATAAAAAAATAATCTCAAGTGATGGGGCGTGTTTGATGAAGCTGGCTTCTACTTTATGTGAATATAATTTCATTTAAAAATCTTGAAATAATTTAAAACGAGATTGCGCTTGATAAGTTACCATCGCGTTACAACATAGTCAGAAGTATTTCTAACGCAGGATTGGAAGTTGTAACGATCAAAAATCATCACGTCAAGTTTATAATAATCTATTTTCCGAAATTATTGAAGTCATCCTTAACTAAAACATGCAAAGAGTTACGCAGTTTTATGACAACAATCGTACCGTACTATACCCTCTTCCATTGTTCAATAAACTCGTTGACTAGTATACTGTTGCGATGTGCCCTCTAAGATTTACGCACGGCCGTAGATAGAACTAGCTTGCCAGATGTTGGAAACGGATAGCGATAGAAGCGGTTTTCTACTATCTGACGGTCGCGATAGTCGCTTCTGTATGTTAGAATATTGAACCGGCTGCCCCACTTGTCTCCTAGTGGTCCACTATAGTCCAGGCTATGAACCGGAAAATAAAAATAAAAAAACATGTAACTAATCAAAAAAATTTTTTTTTGCATTAGCTTAAGGATGTTCTCAGGATCATTCATACACCTTAAAACCTCTTGGGAACCCCAACCCCACCCATTGGGGGCGATAATGGCCCGAAATCTCCAAGTCTTGAATTGTATTTTCTACAAAAAAAGGTATTTTGGCATTTCGAGTGCACCTAGGAGGTTTTTTGGGTCGCTGAACACGAATCCGTACCCACATTTACTTGCAATCCATCGTAGGGATGGTAAAATCGACGAAATTGGCCAATTTTGCACCCCTATATGTTATTTTGCAATTTACGTGTTTTTGGCATTTCGAATGCACCAAGGGTTTTTTTTGGGTCGCCGAATACGATTCCGAAGCCAGATTTACTCTGAAGTAATTTTTAAATGCAAAAATAATAAAAATTTAGAAGCGTGGCAAATTAATCATTTTTGTAAATTTTCCACCCCTACGATGATATTCGAGTAAATCTGGCTTCCGAATCGTATTCAGCGACCCAAAAAATCCCCTTGGTGCATTCGAAATGCGTAAATTGCAAAATAACATAGTAGGGGTGCAAAATTGGTCAATTTTGTCGATTTAACCACCCCTACGATGGATTGCAAGTAAATCTAGCTACGAATTCGTGTTCAGCGACCCAAAAAACCTCTTTGGTGCACTCGAAAAGCCAGAATATCTTTTTTTGTACAAAATACAATTCAAGACTTGGAGATTTCGGGTCATTTTCGTCCCCAGTGGGTGGGGTTGGGGTTCCCAAGAGGTTTTAAGGTGTATGAATGATCCTGAGAACCTCCTGCAGCTAATGCAAAAAAAATTTTTGATTCGAACTTGCATGTTTTTTTTTTCATTATAGCTAAAATTTCGGTTCACAGCCTGGACTACTAGGAGACATATGATAAAGTGTAGGTTTTGGTATCTAGAAGAATATTTTTTATATGCGCAGTATATATTTATCAATAATAATCATATAGTACATTTGTAAAGTATTTGTTCACACACGAATATTTGTGGAAAATTATAGCTTATACATTTTTTTTTGGAACAGATACACCAAAATTCCTTTAAAAGTAAAGTGGGTTTTATGGGTGAAAAAAATCAATATTGAGCATACCTGGTTGAACAGGTAATTTATATAAAGTTAAGTGCCTGTTTGAGTATTGAATATTATCTTATTATAACATTTTTTCTTCAGATATCGTTAAATTTCGTTTAAAAATTTGAACATATTTAAAAAAAGTATTTTTGCTCATAACTCAAGTTTGAAAAATAATAGCGACTTACATTTTGTGAGATTTTTTACGCAATTTTACGGGCAACAAGGCAGAATAAAAAAATAAAGCAATCATATAATATCACCTGGCGGTTTCGGCTTAAACAAAAGCTTAAGAATTTGTTGATTAGGATTTAGCTACAGAAAACCTTGAAAACAAAACCAAGTACGCTAAAATCAGTTACAGTAATCGGACGTTATCGCACTTGTTCTGCTTTTACGAGAAAACTGCTATGAAAATCAGAACATTTTTCTTGGAAAAGCATACTTTCTGAGATATCGACAATAACAAGCGAAAAAAATTTATAGTATACAGGCCAAACTTCATCAGTCGATAGTATATCACAAAATAAATCGACATGCATGACTTGATTTCTGTCAAGAACGCTTTCTAATGGATATACAAGCTTTCAAAGTTCGGTTCAAAATTTATTTATTTAACCTAACTCTGACCGGTGCAGCGATTTCAAGCAAATTGGGCTCAAGCACTGCTTAAGTAGATACCTTTTATTTAACACTAGAAACATTAGCTATTTTCAACACCATTGCATATTTTTCAGAAATTGTTCATTTTGTTGATTCGTCGTTCAATTTTGAAAACCAAGAGAAATCTCAAAATCAAAAAAAAAACGCGAGAAAGGGTTAAAAAACAAAGAAGATTCTGAAAGTGAAGAAAATAAAGCGAGAGTAGAAAGTGCATCGAGAATTAAAGCTATATCAGATATACATTTACAAGAGAAAGTGAAAATGAGACTTACTAAAATTGCGAAGAGAACATACCTCGAGAAAAAGGAGATTTTCATTCAGTAAGCTTTCCTGGAAGGAAGTGGTATTCTGGATCCAGAATATATTTAGCCCAAATGGGAGGTCCAAGCAATTTGTGTTATTTACGGAGACAAAGCAACCTATAAAATTATAGAAAAAGACACAAATTACTATATATAGTGATCAACTTTTACACAAACTAGAACAACAAAAGATTGGTACAGTATTAGATATAAATTTTCTTCAGAAATAGCTTAACGCCACGATGGCAAAATGTGTGGATTTAGTTTTTATAAGACAGCTATTTATTTCTACTTAATGTCCATTTTATTTTTGCGATTATTTTTTAAATAAATTCTTGATAGGTAACAGTCTCAACTACAAATAACAAGTCACTAGAATTAATATTGTTTTGTTTAATATAGACATTTTCGTTTATTATTTAATAAATATTTTAGGCAAAACTCTCGCTTGATTTGTTATACAGAATATTACTGGAAAAAGTATGGTCAAACAATGGGTTGTTAGTGGTCAACTAACAGGAAAATTCAGACATTTCAATTAGTACATTTTTTCTACCATTCAAAAATAATTAATTATATATATACTCTTACTGTACTTGATATTATTTTTTATTTTAACCATCATTCAAAAATAACAAAAATATGAAGAGTTGCTTTAATGGTCAACTACTGGCATAGGCAAGGGTGAACTGACAATACACTATTTATAGGATATTATCTAGATCTAGAGAGTATTGGAACTGCCCACTAAATCACCACCAACTAGTGAATGATCGCTTTATCATATTTATCATATTCTATTAGTTTTAAGTTTATTTGCAATTTATTGTTTGAATATCTTGAACAGTAGGCTTCCGGGGATAGCTAATTTCGAAAATTCTTGGCTTCCGGATTGTTTCCGCGTGACAATAGCACGACATGATGGCGACATTTCGCCAACCATTACATGTGGCATCTTTAGGGCCTCAGTTGCCTAAAACAATTTAGTCAGCACTACTTATAAACTCTCTCATCTATTCTCAAACCTCTTATAGGTAATTCCAACAGTTTTATCTTAAATTCCTTGCACTTCGTTGAAAAACGCTAACAGTTGACCCAGCTTCGACGTCCAATAACTCTTTACCAATGTCCCTATTCCAGACACCCTTTCCATAATTTCTCAACTGTTACCCAATGGACTTACTTCCGTTAATTGATTTTTGTCCATTTTCCACATATTTTCTGTACGATGGCAAATTTTGCAAGCAATCCTCGGGAGCTGCCATGGGTTCACCAATTTCTCCGGTCATAGTTAATATATTCGTAGAAACTTTTCAGCAACATGCTTTTGACTCATCTGATCTCAGGGCGGAACGTTGGTTTAGATATACCGACGACATTTTTGCTATTTGGCAACATGGTCACGAAAATCTTGTTCCCTTTCTCAGTCATTTAAATTCATTACATCCCAATATCCGTTCCACCATGGAAGTTGAATCGAAAGGTTCACCCCCGTTCCTAGATGTATTAGTTAGACGAAGACTGACGGTACTTTGGGACATTCTGTGTATCGAAAGCCCACTCACACTGATAGATATCTCAATGGTCTTTGTGCCACCACCACCCCACCCAAAAGCAATCTGTCATAAACTCCCTGGTTCACAGCGCTGTTGACTTATCACAACAATAATCTTTAAAATCCGAATCAAAACACCTTTCATCAGTCTTATTATCAAATAGTTTATCCCATTATAACATTCAAAACGCCAAAAAAAAATGCACGTCGCCTAAAATTTGAAATCAACCTGATCCACAAGCCCCCAACCTCCTGTATACACTGCCTATCTTCCATACATTGAAAATTTAACATCGAATTTCCAAAATCATTAAGAAGCATAATATTTCTACTCGTTTTTTCACACTATCTCAGTTTTACAATCGTATTGTCCTCTTCATTTAAATGGTGTTTATAGCATTCCCTGTTCTTCCGGTAAAGTCTACGTTGGTGGAACAGGTCGAACAGTGCTAGCCATGTGAAAGAACATGAACACTCTACAAGGCTTCGTAACACCAGTAGATTTGCACTTGCGGAACATAAGTTTGACACTAATCATCAAATCCTTTTAGAAAATACTAAAATCCTAGTCCGAGCCCCAAACTTCTATCAGCGAAAAATTCGTGAAGCGATAGAAATCCTAAGACATCCAAATAATCTAAGCTGTGACTCAAGATATTACCTTCCCAACATTTGAAAAACCGTCCTCCAAAATTCCACTTCCCACATGATCACCCAACAGCAGGGACCGGTACCAGAACGACGTTAATCACCGGAATCAGAGCAGTGGGCTGTGTAACGTGAAGGGTTGTTTCCCACAATAAATACCGCTATAGAAACCAGAAGAATAAGTTCAGTTCCAGCCTCAAGCCTGCCCTGAGGATGCCAAATGTAATGGCTGGCAAAATGTCGGCATCCTGTGACGCGGAATTCATCCGGAAGCCAAGAATTTTATAGTTTGAAGTTCTAGTATGAAGGCAAACAATACATTATTCCCAACGTCTTCGTGAAATCTGGCAACAGTGACTCTCACCAGACATTTTTGCAAATTTAATGGCTCAAAATGATGTGCATGTTTTAACCAATGGTATTAAGGTAGTCACTAACTGATAGTTTTCACTTGAAGTGAACTTCAAGTTGGTTTTTAAATTAATATAGCATTGATAATAATTAAACTTCACTTGTTTCATGAAAATAAGATATTTATACAAATTTAATTAACTATTACGGAGGTTTTCAACTATTGGTCAGATTATTCCTAATGTCCAATGATTGGCCGCATCAGTCATTCTCTTGTTTACGCCAAATTCATGAGTTGATTGAATAGAAAGTTATCACGTTATGAAATTATTGTTTATTTTTCTTGTTCCTATTTTAATATGTTGCAAAGTCGTGCTGCCATTATATGAACACATTATTCAGGATTGAAAGAATATGGTAATTCACTGGATTCTCTTCTAATGAATGACCATGCAAAATGAATGGATGAGTCCTTACGTGAATCTTATATTCATAATTTTTTTCAGAAGTTCGAAAAACAAAAGGCATTACTGAAGATTCAGGTACAGAGGACCTAAGAACAGCAAGTAAAAATTCAGGAAAGCAGAATCAATATTAATACATTACATGGAAAATCCGATATACAGAGTGTCCCAGGTTTTAGTAGCAAAACTTCAACAGTCGATAGAAAATTTGATTTTGAGAAAAAAGTTCCTATTAACATATATGCACAGACGCTTAGTTTTTGAGATACAGGGTGTTGAAATTGAAAAAAAGAATTAGTTTTTTGCGAATATCTCCGGAACCGTTTATCATACAAAAAACAGCTTTTGTAATCATTTTCTACTCATAGTGGGCTATGTTCTGTGCGATAAAAAAATTTTGTTACTCATAATTGGTGAAGATTTTGAAGTGGTATGGGTTTTTTCTCCCCAACTTCTACGCCACTGCATAAAATACGATTTTGAGACAACCGTTTGAACCGCCAATGTTTTCTGCACAAAAAAGGTACTCTTGGTCATAAGCTCTAAGGTTGACCACTTTCGAGAAAAATCTACTTTTATGTTGAAAAACATGGTCAATTCTTACTAATTAAACAAAATTTATTCAAACGTTAGAACAAGTAACAAAACCAAAATATTGACCATGTTTTTCAACATGGAAGTTGATTTTTCTCGAAAACGGTCATCTTTAGAGCTTATAACCAAGAGTACCTTTTTTGTGTAGAAAACATTGGCGGTTCAAATGGTTGTATCAAAACCGTACTTTTTCCAGTGCCGTAGAAGTTGGGGAGAAAAACACCAACTACCCCTTCAAAATCTTCACCAATTATGACTAAAAAAATAATTTTTATCACACAGAACATAACTTACCATGAGTAGAAAATGCTTGCAAAAGCTGTTTTCTGTACGATAAACGGTTCCGGAGATATTCGCTAAAGACGAAAATTTTTTATCAATTTCAACACCCTGTATCTCAAAAACTAAGCGTCTCTGCATATATGTTATTAGGAATTTTTTGCTCAAAATCAAATTTTCTATCGTCTATTAAATGTTCCCGGTTAAAATCTGAGACACCCTGTATAAACGAGGAAAATTGCCCTCCTAGGATTCTAACACTGGTTGAACAAAATCAGCTTGAATAGCCAAACATGGATTTCTGAACGATCCTCATGGAGTGGAGGTTGCTGTCCAGATAGTAATGGAAGAAACAAAAAGATAATCGGTTTATAGAGAACCAGCCATGTGACAAGTGGCTCAAATGTTTTCTCAGAATGATGTCATTTTCCATGAGAAATACAGGAATAATATCAAAAGCAAGAGCAAGTGTTTCTGAAGCAAAATTAAGAAATTGGTTTGAGAAATTGTAAAATTATTTAATAGAAGAAAATGTTTTAGATATATCATCAGATGGGAACCGGATACATAATTCAGACAAATATGATGTCAACAAACAGCAAAAGTATTAGGACCAAAGCAACTCCTAATTTTTCATGACAGAGCAGTTGGGAAGGAAAAGGAATACATAACGGAATAAGCACATTTTTGTGCTAGTGATAGAATTGCACCTCCTTTTATAAGGGTGTTTCAGTTTTTTCGTTCATAACTTCGGCAAACGATAGAACTTCTAAAAATAATAGAGGTCTTTCATATAAAATTTTTCTCTAAATCACTTCGTTTTCGAGATACAGGAGGGTGTTGAAATTGAAAAAAAAATTTTGTTTTTTGCGAATTCCTCCGGAACCGTTCATCGTACAGAGAACAACTTTTGTAAGCAATCTCTACTCATAATAAGCTGTTTTGTGCGATAAAAAAAAATTTATCCATAATTGGTGAAGATTTTGAAGGGGTGGTGGTTGTTTTTCTCCCCAACTTCTACGCCACTGGAAAAAGTACGGTTTTGAGATGCCTATTTGAACCGCCAATGTTTTCTACACAAAAAAGGTACCTTGGTCATAAGCTCTAAACTTGACCGTTTTCGAGAAAAATCAACTTTTATGTTGAAAAACATGGTCTATTTTTTGGTTTTGTTACTTGTTTAAAGAAATTTCGTTCAATTGGTAAAAAATTAATTTTATTTCGACGAATTGACAATGTTTTTCAACATAAAAGTTGTTTTTTCTCGAAAACGGTTAACTTCAGAGCTTATAACCAGGAGTACCTTTTTTGTGTAGAAAACATTGGCGGTTCAAATGGGCATCTGAAAACCGTACTTTTTCCAGTGGCGTAGAAGTTAGGGAGAAAAACAACCACTACCCCTTCAAAATCTTCACCAATTATGAATAATAAAAAAATATATTGCACAAAACATAGCTTATTATGAGTAGAGATTGCTTACAAAAGTTGTTTTCTGTACGATGAACGGTTCCGGAGATATTCGCAAAAAACTAATTTTTTTTTTCAATTTCAACACCCTACCCTGTATCTCGAAAACGGAGTGATTTAGAGAAAAATTTTATATGAAAGACCCCTATTATTTTTAGAAGTTCTACCGTTTGCCGAAGTTATGAACGAAAAAACTGAAACACCTGTATATCCTAATAAATCTGTATCCAATAATTTTTCTATTAGAAGGAGTTTGACTCATTTTTTTTTTTTGAATAAGTGGCAAATTCTTTATTCCAATGTTTAGTGAATAATAAAATAACTTTTCTGATTCTATTTCTTTAGGACCAACAAAAATCCCATATAAATCCTGAATAGACAAGCTTCTGCCGAAGAAAATTAGATATAGTTGTACTGTTTGTTACCAAATGCTACACATATTCTTCTACTTTGTGATGTAGGTATAGTTAGAACACTGGAAGTCTCCAGGAGAAAATATGTCAACAGTATAAACAGAAAACTAGAAAAAATTTAACAAAGGCAAATTGTGTCATTTTTCTTTTAATTTAGATTTTTCCAAATGTATGAGCAAAAAACTCAGATTGCAGAGCCAACCAATTTACTACAATTATTTGGGAAGAAATTAATATTAGTTTAACCCTAAACAAATTTAAACAAACTAGGTAAATAAAAAAGGACCTAGAAAATGACTTATCAAAGAATATGGCCAAACAATCATGATGATCGAGATGAGGATTTACAGAAGAATATGTATGAAACAAATAACCATATGGTTGCGGTCGAAACAGACATAAATGATAACATTGATGTTCAAATCACTGAAAACCATTCATATAATCTGGATGAGAAAAATGAATTAGATTCAGAACATCCAATAGCCCTACCACAGGTACCGGTCACCCCTAAGAAATCCACTGAGGATATATGTAACATCATTTACCTTTCCCAACGATTAAGGCTAAAACTAAAAAGTGTAATATTTGCACAAAGCTCCACTGGCTGTTACTTTCAAAACCAGGAAACAATATAATGAAAAAAGGTTTGGAGGAAAAGAGAACAGAAAAATTGATCAGAGAATATTTGGAAAAAAGATTTCCGTTAAAGGAATTAAGAAAAAAGTGAAATAATAAAAGAAAACTAGAATATGATTCTTCAACAACTTCAGATGAACAATCATGCTGAATTGATGAACGATGATTGATAACCTGTTCTAGTTTGGAAATGAAACAAAGAATGTCAGTATTATTATTATTATTATCAAGAAACAGAAATCAGAAGATGAAGTTCTTGTTATGCACAAAGGGGGATCACAAACTTGGAAGTGGCCAGAAGAAGTTGACGAAATATGGTACAAAGATACAAGTCTTAACAACAATTGGGACCAATTTTATTGTGTACTGCAAAAATGTATGCAAATTATTTTTGATAATTATAAACGATGTATAAAATATGGTCATTCACTTTATTTCTAATTGGTCATACATTGGCAGGAAGTGGTCATTTACTGAAATTTTCTAACAATCCAACTCAATTACGATTAAACTGTGATTCGGTAACTAAGTAATGTACTATATTTTGAGAATATTCTATATTGGACATCCTTAACTTCTTGATTATACCATTGTTGATTATATGTAATTCAGATTTCTAAAACATTTCTTAATTTAAAAATCCACTGAAGTGGTCACTTAGAATAAATAATTATGATTACTAAAGTGCATTTACCCTCCAAACAAGTCTGTTCTATGATCGAATAGCCATTAGATTTACACTTACCTATGTATGAATGCCCAGCGGCTCAACTAAAGATGAATATAAACTATTCAAATCCCATCACCCAGAAACACTTGATTAGGCTTTGTTGCATTCAATTAGGTTAAACTTAATTATTCCCATCATGTTCAGTGGAAATATGTATGAATGCTCAATGGCTCAATAAAAGTTGAATAGAAACTAGTCTATTCCAATCCCATCCATCACTCAGAATCAGAAACTCATGAATATACTTTGCTTCAAACAATAAGGTTAAACCTAATTATTCCCACCATATTCAGTGAAAATAATATGAGAGCCTATTGTTCTGCCAGTAATCTAAAATATTTTTCAAAAATCATTCCATTACATAGATACAAAAAATCAGTAAGAAACAGGTTATGCTGAAGCGTAATGTGACAAAAAAAATTATAATACCCATCAAAAACGTGTTAACGTTTTGACCATCTCACGAAATACAAATCGAAGGAACTAATATTTCACATTCTAATCAATTTTAGTTTTAACATCCAATCACGATTCTCTTCTGTTTTAATCACACAATAAATAATTAAATGAACATTTACACACGAAAGACATACCTGTAGGCATCGCATAACATCCCATCTTCCCATCACAGAGATGATGAATCTTTGTGATTTCGATACCGTGATTTTGAAGCGGTTTTGTTTTGTAACGTTGTTGCGCGCATAGAGATCATAGAGATCATATAGTATAGAGGGGTAAAGCCCCGTCTTAACGCGAGAAGGTTACAAAAACTAATCCGTTCCCCACTCCGCGGACATTATAAGGTGACGTTCGAGCATTATCTTTTAACAGTTTTAACTATTATGCATGTACTAGGTACCGGGATATCAAAAATTATCTTGGTCAAGGGTGGTTGTGGAATCTAAAACGTGTGTCTTACTTTACGTCTGAAATAATTATGTCACTGCCTCACTGACATCATCAATAACCTACAAATGTCATACCTATTCATTTCAGTTGTAAAACAATAATGAACTACAAATTATGAAATAACGGTTTTAGTAACAAGAATTGTTCGAAATGTGAACTTTGAACCTTTTTAAAGATCGTGATAGGCCCAAACCGGGTCCAAAACCGTTTTAAAATAGTTGATTTTCGATAAATCGAATGACGATCACGCGAGAAGCCCGCAGCACGCGAGATAGAAAAGTGCAAACTAATACAGCTTTACGACCACTTTTCGCGTGCCGTTTTCGCTCCATGTAGTTAGATTTAGTGTCGAGGCGTGCCCGACGGCCCTTCTTTTTTCGATAAAGGTCCATTAAATAGGAAAATTTAATTAAAACAGTTTAAGCTATTCTCAGATCTCAGCTATGCGCGTCTAACGTGTGACGTACCGAAGGGAATTTTCTAGCTACCAAAATATACCCAAAGGTGGTAAAAGCTAGCGACCTATAGCCAAAAACACTTTATTACAACTGGCGCCGGCCGGGCGGGGCACGGAACGGCTCCGAATTAACAAGATCGAGGTAAAAAGTATGAACTCTAACTGACGCGCAGCGAGCTTCTCGAGGCATATGTCAAAATGATTTCGTTCGTAGCTAATTACATAGGACGTATGGCGTTCATGCAATTATGTTTTTATACAATTCGAACCTTCTAATTTCGATAGGCCAGGTAAAATTCCCGGAGCTCGAAGCGCTAGAATCTTTTGAGCGTAATAATATTCGTATAAAATTGCAAAATTTCGCACTTTTAGAAACTTCAAATTAATTAATTTGACACAAGTTTTGGGAATATTTTTATTTCAAACGTAAAGTAAGACACACGTTTTAGATTCCACAACCACCCTTGATCAAGATAATTTTTGATATCCCGGTATTATTACGAAATATGCAGTTGGAAAAATATAAACTTCGTGGTATACTAAAATAGTTTGGTCTCAACGTTATCTTCATTTCAATTCCGTTGCACCAACATTTCATGGTCTCAAGTTTTATATAATTGATAATGAATACGATATTTTCTGCTTTCCTGAAACTTGGTTAAACAATGAAATCAATGATAACATTTTACGAATTTATAATTATTCTCTTTATAGAGGTGATCGTGGTTCTAGAGGAGGAGGTTTGTGCATTTACATTGAATAGTATCTAAATTCATTTCTAATTACTTCTGGCAACGGTATTGAACAGTTATGGATAAATATAAGGTTATGTAAGGGAGAGAATATTACATTAGGAGTACTATATAAGCCACCTAATCAAAACTTGGAGGTATTTTTGAATGAACTAGAGGATACTCTATCTCTTATTACTCTAAATTCCCAATATATCACATGTATTGGTGATTGCAATGTTAATCTCATTAACAACAACTCTAATAATTTAATATAGTACTTTTATTTATTAATATTGATTAAAATTTCACATCTTACTACGTACTATTAATATAGTACTATATGATCTCTATGGTTACACGCGGTCATCGAAGCGCACGGTTGTAGGAGAGTAAGGGGAACGAGTTAAAATACCGCAGAGTTTGTTACGGATAACTCATCGCGTAAGATTGAACATGGTACGCAACGAATACATAGGTTATATAGGGGCTTTACTCCTCTATACTATATGATCTCTATGGTTTCGCGCTCCCCAACCATAAAGTTACCGGTTCTACAGAACCGGCTAAGTTGAGTCACTGAAGTGTTATAGCTACCATAGGAGCGAGATTAGTTCGGAGATTACTCGGAAGGAGTGGAACGAAACAGGCACGTCATTACCCTTGGGCTTGTTGCCCGTTCCATGTTTTAGTGAACAGCGTGGGAGAGAATCGGTATCAGGTATACCCCATAGAGATCATATAGTATAGAGGAGTAAAGCCCCGTCTTAACGCGAGGTTTCAAAAATTATCCGTTCCCCACTCCGCGGACATTATAAGGTGACGTTCGAGCGTTAACTATAGTTACACGTTACACGCGGTCATCTAAGCGCGCGGTTGTAGGAGAGTAAGTTGAACGATTTAAAATACCCCAGAGTGGGGTACGGAGATAACTCATTACGTAAGATCGAACATGGTACGCAACGAATACATAGGTTATATAGGGGCTTTACTCCTCTATACTATATGATCTCTATGGTATACCCACACTTGATCTTAGAGGAAGATTCGAAAGGTCTTAGATGAAAAAGTGGTCGTTCCGAATTGGTAAATAATATGTAATACATATTTGAAAAATAAACAAGAAAAATAAACGATTTGGAAACAAACCAAATATTATCCAATAGTACAAGAGAATAACTAAAAAATGGAAATAAATGGAACAAATCAGTCTCAGGAGGAACGTAACAGGAATTCAAAGATAACATAACTAGCGCAAATCATAAGGTAATACTCAAATAAATCAGTCTTTGTTGTAATTAATAAACAATATCTGTTTTATTTTTGCGCTACTTACTTAGGCGATTTCGCCGATCTGATAATGTTAATCCGGATTTCGAGAAAAGCCTTTCACACGGTACAGATGTAGCAACAGCAATATATTTTTTGAGTACAATCGAGCTCAGGTTCGGAAAATTATGAGCATTATTTTTCCACCAAATTAAAGGATCTTCTTCTCTGGAGATTGGTGACAAGATAGCGTTGAACTTTTTATCGAAGCTACTCCAAACGGAATTTTCATTTTCCTTTTCTTGTTCGATATTAGCAGGTTTGCTTTCCTTTGTGCCTTCGATAGGGTGATTTTGTTTCTTCGTAAATTCCGTTATCAAAGATATTGCAGCTCTCTTGGCTCTCTCTGGTTTTCGTTAGATAAAGCTATATTTTTGAACCTTGGGTCTAAAAATGTTGTTAAAATTAGGGAATTGCTACTCTCTAAATCACCCAATCTATGAGTTATTCCATCCAAAGTAGAGGATATCACGGCTCTCGCTACTGTGCTGTTATTTTTATTTTTGTTAATTTCTTGTTTCTTGGTAAACATTCAGCAGTCCATCAGTTAATATAATAACAGATGATCCAGTTAGGTAACATTCACCGCTCATTGCCTTAGTGACGTCTTCCAGAGGTCGAAGTATCACAATGAGCTCTTTTAGAAATTGCCACTCTTCAAGAGAAATTATGAGTAAGTCATGTTCAATAAGAGCCATTGTTGTTCGAATGGGCTCTTCAAGGTCCACAAACCTCTCAGTCATATAAAACGTTGAGTTCCACCTTGTAGCGACGTCCTGTACGAGTCTCTTTGTAGGTGCAATTCTGAGATATTTTTGTTGTTCGAATAATTTTGCCATGGCAGATGAGCTCCTTCTAAAATAACTGACAATTGTCTCTACTTTGTTATTTTTTCTGTTTGGTATTGGTACTAGTGGTTCTGACATTTCTGTGTCTACACCACTTCCTGGATTTGGCTCCTTATCCTCTATGTCAATTTCCATAGCTGAACTTTTCTGTTCTGTCGCTTTAATAACGTCTTCATTGGTTCAACAAGAGGATGTTTGCTCTGAATGTGTTTTCTCAGTTTATTAGAAGTAGACGTTGACCTACAGCTCAGTTACATTTTTAGTGATATTGTTATACTAATACCCTAGAATACTCTTTTCAAAATTTCATATCTTCAATTACAGAACCAAATAAAATAATAGTATTCAAATAAAAATGTATCTATGGAATGTAATATCGAATTGAGTTGATTTCTCACCTTTATTGCAATAAAAAGTGTGCTAGCAACATCGTCTCGTATCTCGTTGATTCACTTCGTTATTCGTTACTCTTCGCCCGAGTTGTCGTTTCGGTTCGTTCTATCAGCGAATCACATGGCAACTCGGTTACAAAATCGCGGTATTAACATAGAATATGTTTTACGGAGGACCTAATTGATGGAAAGCGTTCCTCGAGAAACGTTAAATAAATTCGTAACAGATCTGATTGGACGAGACCAATAGGCTCCTTCGTCTCTCATACCAGCGCCCGGCGAGCGCGGAAACAACCGAGCGTATAGGAGTGTATACGTGACTTTGACCACATTCATAGACAGTCTTCTGAGCATAGATAACTCTACCACCGGAGTACAGTTTTCTATGCTACTGAGGACGCGGACCTTGTTCAGAATTATCAATTTATTCTTTTTCATTTGTTGGGAAGAAAGAGCATTAAACATGTTCTATGTTAATCGTTTTTATTTAATAAAAACTGTACATTTTTTTTTCTGGAGCGTTCGCGTGTGTAACGCGACATGGGAGAAACCGGTATTCCCATCACTAGTAAGTTTACTTTGAACTTTGTAGTTAGTGTATAGAAGAAAGCTACTGCTGTATACCCTATAGCATAGAATAAGGATTCCTTATTCCTTTATGTTTATGCACTACAGCAGAGCAGCGTGAGACTGGCTGCTAAAATTTCAGAACACTGCCGATCGATCAGTGGCGTTGCGAAATAATTTCCCAAATTAAATATCCAATGAATTTTTTTTGGTTTTCTTATTTTGTACATCTGAATAACATATGGGAAGGTGTATGGTAGAATGAGTCAATTTACATATCTTGAGTTCTTGGATTCAATTTCCTCCACTATTGGAAATGATTGCCAAGACGAATATCTCGGACTCTGGTAGAATCTATTACTACGAAGAAAAGCGGGCTTGTAAAATACATTTACTACTGTTAGTACAAATTGATGTAGATCTGCTTGCTCTTCAACTTAAGATACGATCATAATTTCTTGCAAACCGGAGACGACTAGGTTATATACGGAAAAAATAATTTTTCTCTCATCTTTTCGGAGCGTCTGCCAAAATGAAAAAATATGGGAAGGCATGCCCTTAATGAGTAAAATCTCCAGCTACTAAAATAATTTCTTGCAACCGGGGACTACCAGGTTATATACGGAGAAAAATGAATTTTCGAAAATAATTTTTTCAACTTTCCGGAGCGACTGTCTAAATAAAAAACTATGGGAAGGCATGCCTTTGATGTGTGGAATCTCCAGATACTAAAATAATTTCTTGCACCCGGGGACTACTAGGTTATATATGAGAAAAATGAATTTTCGAAAACAACTTTTTTCTCAACCTTCCGAAGCGACTGCCAAAATGGGAAAATAAGGGAAGGCATGCCTTCGATGTGTAGAATCTCCGGATACTGAAATAACTTTGTGCACCCGGGAACTACTTCTACTAGGTTATATACGAGGAAAAATTAATTTTCGAAAAAAAAAAAATTTCAACTTTACGGAAATGAAAAAAATATGGGAAGGCATTCCCTTGATATGTAGAATCTTCAGATACTGAAATAATTTCTTGGACCCGGGAACTACTAGGCTATATACGAGGAAAAATTAATTTTCGAAAATAATTTTTTTCAACTTTAAGGAGCACTGCCAAAATGAAAAAATATGGAAAGGCATTCCCTTGATGTGTAGAATCTCCAGATACTGAAACTTTCAAGAGCAACTGCCAAAATATATGGGAAGGCAAGTTAGATTTGTGAACAAACTCTCAATAAAGTTCAGTACTTCGATGGAATTCATCTGAGATGCTATCGATACCAGACATTATGAGCCCTTATTCTAAGATTCTTTCTTCTTGTGGATAATCATATGAATTTTGAATAGTTTCTACATATTTCATAAAATGTTGCACTCTGGCTTTCAGAGATCCTCTTTATGTTATCAAAGTATTCAATTCAGCAGATCATTTGTCTGAATGCCAGAATTACGTATTTTATTTTCCAGATGTAGCTATGACTGAAAGTGCGGTGTCACACTATACGTTTCTACCGCTACAGTTAAAAAGATCCGGTTTGAAGGGATAAAAACAACACAATATGTTAACACTTGGCAAAGTGTGTGTGTGCGCGTGTTGGTGCGTGTGTGTGTGTGTGTGTGTGTGTGTGTGTGTGTGTGTGTGTGTGTGTGTGTGTGTGTGTGTGTGTGTGTGTGTGTGTGTGTGTGTGTGCGTGTGTGCGTGGGTGCGTGCGTGCGTGCGTGCGTGCGTGCGTGCGTGCGTGCGTGCGTGCGTGCGTGCGTGCGTGCGTGCGTGCGTGCGTGCGTGCGTGAGGAAGGTGTAAAACAATATATTATTACAGTTATTTAATTATTATTATAATTTTTGATGCCGATTGGATCCTCCTCTTCGGGGATTTACGTGTCGTATATGTTTACCATATGTCGAAGCTACACAGTTAGGAAAGCTTCTTCTTGTATAAAAGTTGGCTGAGATATTCAACCACCTTTCCGCAGTTCATTCTGGCACTTCCATCTCTTTCAAATAATTCCAAATCGCTTGGCTGAGGTTGTTTCCAGTAGTCAATAATACCTAGCAACATACATTTTCAATAGCTTTTAATTCTTTCATTTTACACAATACTTGAATTTATCTTTTGTTTCGCTGTTACAGTGAAAGTTGTGAAAAACGAGGGGCGTTTCTGCAGAAGCTCCCAATTTCCTGCTGATAACAATGGAAAAGAGAAGAACGTCCGGGGAACATCGCAGCGAAGGAAGTGGATACGAAATCAAAAGATGGAAACGTCACACCATGTAATCTCCAGGGTGAATTTGACTTATATTGTGATATAGGCCCTAGTGGCTGAAGTTTATAAACCTTATATTAGATTCATACTTGAATCAAATATCGTGGGAGCATCGAATTGAAAGATGATTCTAATTCAACTGCATATTAACGACTGTTTTTATGAAAAATACATTCAATTAGTTAAATAAATATGTACAAATGAACTGCTGATCTAAGTTACCTAAAGTTCTTTCAGTTCTGTTCAGAGTTCGAAGCACTTCAATTACAACACATTGATTAATATACATACCTATGATCTATTTAATATGCTTATTCTAAACTACGTCTACTACATATTTCCCCTAAGGAGGGAAAAAAATCAATTGGTGCTAAAAATTGTTTTTTTCCTGTAACGAATTACTCTGAACTGCTATTGTATAATTTTACCCTAGCTTTATGCACTTCCACTAACTTATTTTCTATCCGCACTAACACGTTTGAGTCCTTATCTTCTACAACTGGGTATGGTCCTTTGAATGTACACTCAGTCTTATTACCCGAATTATTTCTAATCTTAATCCTATTGCCTACATCATACATTTCTGTTTACAATTTATTTTATCATAATATATTTTCCTAATAATTTTTGATGCTATCAAATTTTCTTTCGCGTTATTCCAAGCTGTTTGAAGCCTGAATTTTAATTCTTTTGGGTAATCATCAAATGTATGAAGTGAATCTATTGTACTAGTAATACTGCTAGGAAGATTGGATGTTTTTCCAATAAATGAGTTATTTTTGTATTAAGTGCGTAAAATGAGTGTTTTTTTAATGGCACATGAGATTGTTAATCTTTTCTAACAAAATATTGAATTGTCCATCTTTTTCCAAACAAATTAGATCAGCAGCAACATGGAACATCTTCGAGAATTTATGTTGGAAGTAATTGTTCAAACTTTACTATCAATTATTATTCCAATAAATGAAATTGTTTTATGATAAATAATCAATTAATAATTGACTCTGTTAAAAATAAATCCTTCAAAAAATAATATTTCATGTTTATTTTGTGGATTATTTTGGTAGTGAAAAAAGTAAACATTTACGCATCAATAGAGATGCAGAAATGTAAAGTTTTTTTGACAGTTTTATAAAAAAACAATTTCATACTGCGTATATTCAGTTTCCTTATGAACCGTGTTATTATAAGAGAAACACCAATAAGGTAACCATGAACTCCAACCTTTCTGGTGTTCCGAAAAATAAATTTTTATATACACAGCTAAGTGACTTTTCGACAGCACCTAAAGTTTGATGATAATATGGCGTAGAATTTATTTTTTCTATTTTCAATAGTTAGCAAATATCCTTAAAAATAGTTGACATAAACTCTGTACCACGGTCACTAACTATTGCTTGTGGTATACCATAGCGCATTATAAAATTAGTAACAAAAGCGTTTGCAACTGTTACTGTTTCTTTATTCATTAATGGATAACATTCAATAAATATACTTAGCTCACATTGTATTGTAAGAATATATTTGTTATTCTCTTTATCTGGCTCTAATGGCCCAACCAAGTCTAGATTTTTTTTAAAGCTGATTTTGCTGTTGTGGTGATCATCATAGGTTGTTTCGCAATATTGGAATGTTTATACTTCTGAAAATCATCACAGTTTTTTCAAAATTACTATGCATATTTTTCCAGAAATAGTACCTCTTAAGATTGGTACACATTCTATACACACCTCCTGTCGGTAATATGTGCAAATCGTTGAGAAGTAATTCTCTCTTTTCTTCATCTAGAATAGTTTCAACACCCCTAATAATTGAAATCTTTATTCCCAACTCTTTATGTTTCCTGGAAGTTCCTAACAAGTTTTCTACCAATAATTTATTTTCCTTATTTCTTATAATTAGAAGCTTTGATATTCTATGTCTTTTTGATATTTTCAGTAGCGATCCTAAGTCTACTACCGATGAAGCTTCATAGCCTTCAAAAATAATACTTCTTTTTCAAAAACTAAATCATTGACATCAATATAATTAATTACCGTTGGTTCGTTTCTTCAATCTATTTAACTCTTTTTTCGATACAGATCGCTATTCAGCAGCGTCTAAGGAGGGTTTCAAAATCTCGACAATGCCAGGGTGATCAAGCCTGTCATCAGATCTACTATTCTCATAATCCTCCCCTAAACATGCTTTCCTGCTCTGAGCCCTTGTCATTACATTAATTTTTACCCCTTCACTCATTTTCCTAAACATTTATTTGAAGTCATCCGACCTCAATCTGCGACAATGCGTCATCTAAGACGTTTTCTGTTCCTTTTAGATAAATAACTGTGAAATCAAATTCTTCCAATGGTAATCTAAATTTTGTTAACCTACTCGAGCCCTGATTCTTGCCAAACAAACACATAAGTTGTTTGTGATCTGAATAAATAACGAATTTTCGCCCATACAAATATGGTCTAAATTTTTTCACAGTCTCACAATTGCTAAAAGTTCTTTCTCAATAGTGTAATAATTTTTCTCTGCATTGTTCAACGTTCTGCTAGCAAAAGCAACTGGTTAATCGTTACTATTATATAAAACAGATCCAACGGCATACCCAGAAGAGTCTGTCTTTAAAATAAATTTATTAGTTTCAGAAAAGTTCGATTATTGCAAAATGGAAAGGTTCAGATATTTTTCTCGCAAAACTTCAAATGCAGTCTGACATTCATTCTTCCATTCAAATTCAATACTTTTCTTCGACACCCTATTTAATGGCGCAGCAATATCGGCAAAACCAGGGATGAATTTTCTATAATAATTTGCAAAAGCTACAAAATGTTTCGTTTCTCTGGAATTTTTAGGTACCGGATAATTTTGAATAATTCTTGTTTTTTTCTGTTCTGTTCTGTTCAATAACACCATCATTAAGCATTTTATTCGCTTGATTGTCAGTTTCTGCTTTGTATGCATATGGGAGTCGATACGGTTTACTGTATGCAGGTGTAATACCGTCACGTAACCTGATCTTCTGTTTACATACGTTGGTTACTGTACAGGGTCATTGTCTAATTGAAACACAACCGCATGTTTAGCACATATTCTATGTATTGTTGTCTTTTTCTCAGATGATAATGATTCAACACTTATGTTATCTACGGTATTCTGAACATTTCCAAAATAAATTGTATAAAAATTTTGATAAATTCTCTACCTTCGAATTAAAGTTTTTGATGGTTCTTTCCCTATCGCTCATATTAAGAATTCTAAGAGGTACTCTATTCTTTATTGGCTTATCTAAAATACTAGCCGTGAACACATCCTAGATATTTCTTCAGAATACACTACACATTCATCTTCACTTTCAACAGAACAAACTTAATTATCCCACGTCTAGGTGGAATTATAGTACAAACTTTTTGGTTTGATTCAAGTTCAACAAAAATTTTCTGATCGTTATTCCAAAATGTAACTAATAATTGTTCATAGTCAATCATCGCTTTATACTTAGCCTAAAAGTCTGCTCCTAGTACCCCGTCTACATTGTTTCCATAATCTCTCTGTAATTGTTACGTTGTCTATTTTGAAACTGTTTTTGTCTCAAATTTTCCCTTGTCCTACCGCCATTTTGATCATTCCTATGCAAGTGGAATATTTGATTGTCTCGATAAAACAATTCCTCATCTTTAGCACCTGATATAGCCTCGGGCAAATTGTTATAGTTCCGTGCTTTAAGTATCGTGCGCAAATCCTTACTATGCAGCCCATTTGCGAATTTTTTCATTGTGTAGTTGAAACTTCACTACTACCGTCGGCTTGGGCTAATGTTGAATATGAAAACATTTGCTCGATACATTTACCGAATTTTTCCACGGATTTGGAATCTTGCTTAGCTTTACTGAGCTGTACTGATAAAACTGCTGCTGATTTGGCTTTGCCGGAAAGGCACCGCTTTAATACATATATGGTCAACAGCAATCTTCCTGGCGCATTCAACGGTTCATCATATAATTCAATAGCATCAATCAAGGACTTAGTGACTATTTCATCACCATTCATTATTGGCAGCAAGCCTGATGTAGCCGTACTTAAATCATTAACATTAAATGAGTCCTCTTGCTCTATATTCTGAAACTTATCATCTAAAATTTCCCGAATGATAACTATATTTATATCTATGGTTTCGGCGTTTACGTAGTCGTGTAAATTCATAATACTTCAGAAGTTGGAGAATAAAACTCAAATTTTTCACAAAATTTTAACATTCAATTTAAAAATGCTGACAAATTGTATCACCACACCGTGGCATTTTCAAAGCAGTTCAGTTGATAACTCCTTGCTTTGAAAATGCCACAGTGTGGTGAAACAATTTGTCAGCATTTTTAAATTGAATGTTGAAAGTTTGTGTAAAATTTGAGTTTTATTCTCCAACTTCTGAAGAAAAAAAACTATATATTTATTGATATTTTCACTAAAATTCTTGCTTCCTCTGAAGTTTTACATTCATAATTTGCTTTATTAATACTATCCCTAACACTGCTTAACTCTAATACAATATCGTCTAGCTTTCCTACCTTCCTATCGAAAACTGTCACATTTCGTCTTCTTTCTGTAGAGTTCTTCACAAGATTTCGATGAAAAACTATTATTCTCTCCCACAGGTGACGTAACTCCTTCAGCTCGGCCTCTTCGGACATTGGTCCACTTTGTAACCATTTCCATTCTGATCATAACTATACCATAACATTGCGATATCCAGCACTACTTAATTGCCAACCACGCCACTACGAACTTAATACTTCGAAATTGTCATCGCGTTGTAATAAATTCCTTCAAGGATGATGAATTTACCATTGTGGCTTTTCCTCAATCACTCTTTACACAAGAAGTTCCATTGCTTTTTTGGACAGGATTGCCATGTGATTTAGGCCCTACTGGCTGGAGTTTATAACCCTTATATTAGATTCATACTTGAATATAATATCGTGGAAGGAACGAATTGAAAGATTGCATAGCATTTTTTATCAACTTATGCAATTATAATTATTTATTTATTTTTTATTTATGCAGTATTTTTTTTTCTTTGATATTAATTCAAGTTACACTTTTTGAGCGTGGTGACCGATAAGAAAACCAATTTTTTTCTTTTATTGAATAAATGAGAAGTTAATATTGTTTAAAATATTTTTATTATCTTACAATACGAGTACATGTAGGTTATTCAAAAATTTTTATGATTGAAACTATAGGTTTATGGTAACTGAAATAAGAAACATAAGTTTGAGACTTGATATCCTCTAAATATCTGGAAAATACCGCGTCAATGGTGGTCCCATATTTTGTTGTGGATTCTTGTGGATCATTATTCATTTTCAAATTCAATTTTTCCGAAAGAAAAGTTGTCAACCGCTCTGATTTTTTATCAGCGAAGTTGATGTTGAAATCGCCAGCCAAGATAAGTGAAAATTTATTACCATTTGTACCAAGTATTTTCGACCCTTCTTTAGTGTACTCCAGTAAAGTGCGATGAATAAAATGCTCTACCTCGTCCAATTTTGGATTCGGAGAAATGTAAATTGCTACCATGACTATGTGTAGGCCATTTCTAAGTTTGCATAAGCACGCACAAATATCTCCAAAAAATGAGCGCCTAACATTAACATCGCTAACGTGTGCAATATTTATTTCAATATTCGGAGTCATAATATTAGTAACATTATTATTATTTTGATAAATAGCTACCCCACCTTTTGGAACAGTATCTCGTTTGAATTGAACAATACAATTGAAATTAGGTATTTCAATCAGCAACTGCTATTCACTGTTGTGGCATTATAAAGATATGATAGATACCTACAGTTCTCGTCAAATAACTTGACCCGTACGTCATCAATGGGCGTATCTGATTATGAAAACTTCTTGATTCACACGTGTTATATTGTTAGGTTGGTACAGAAATTTCCGTAAGTCACACGCTGCAGAATCAACTTTATCGGTTGTATTCGTTCCTAAGCGGTTAGCATTTTCAAGTTTCTTATAGTGTTCGTCATTCCGAGCTTATCATGTTTATATATAAATATGTTCAGCTGTTATAACCTATAACATTCGTTGGTTTACATTGTTTACTCAGATTATCTTTTTAGAGTGAATATTAGTTTCAATACTTTTAATGTATTGCCGTGTATTAGAACGGATTATACTTTTAACGAACGTGCAGCAGAAATTGTGTTAGGTTCCCAGTGGATGAAGGAATCAGACAGCAACGGCATTTGAATACAATTGCATCAGGACATGACAGGCCTGCAACTTGACAAAAATAACGTGATTCAAATACGATAGGACGGGGATGTTTTGTCTCTTTCTAGATCATTACAATGCCATTGACGTCTGTGGTTTTCTTAGAAATTATACGTTACAATGTTTATCTAAATCATGAGTATTAGAAGAAGATAGACAATTTATAATGTGCCGATATTATTTCATACAGGTGTCAAGTTATTTGACGAGAACTGTATACACCTATATACTTTCTCACAAACAGCTGCTTACGTATTCGTCCGATTTCGGAGCAGCTCGTCTCGTTCCGTGCGAGCTTCGTACAGTCGTACCATATACATACACGTTAAGCGAACGCTCGGCCGAGCTGCATGGTAGGCGGAGTGGGGGGTGCTAGGTTTTATTTTCGTTACGGAATTTCTTGATTCGGTCGCCGCGCTCAAATCCCGCGATAAAAGCTATGCAAATGCAATAGATTAAAAATACATTCAACTAGTTAAATTAATATGTTAAACAAATGAACTGCTGATCTAAGCTAGATACCTAAAGTTCATTCAGTTCAGTTCAGATTTCGAAGTACTTAAATTACAACACATTGATTATTATACATAGCTGTGATCTATTTAATATGCTTATTCTAAACTACTTATACTACAATATTCTGCAGAGAAAGATTCACATTAATCAATTTGTTACATAATAATATTGAGAATAAAATAATTTTTGAAAATAAATTTTTCCCTGTATATAACCTAGTAGTCCCCGGTTGCAAGAAATTATTTTAGTATCTGGAGATTCTACACAACAAGGACCTGTCTTCCCATATACTTTCATTCTGGCAGTCGCTCCGGAAAGTTGAGAAAAAAATTATTTTCGAAAATTCATTTTTCCCCGTATATAACCTAGTAGTCCACGGTTGCAAGACATTATGGTAGTATCTCAAATTGAAGAGTAAGCATCAATTCGTACTGACAGCAGTAAACGTATTTTACAAGCCCGATTTTCTTTGTGGTTATAAAATCTATCAGAGTCCGAGTCAAAAGAAATTCTTGGCAATCATTTCCAATAATGAAGGAAATTAAATCCGAGTACTTAAGATATGTAAATTGACTCATTCTACCATATAAATAAGAAAACTATAAAAATACATTGAACATTTAAGTTGGGAAATTCTTTCGCGCCGGCACTGATGGATCGGCAGCCAGGTTTGGCAACCAAGTTCACGCTGCTCTACAGCTGTACAAACCATAGAGTGTACATCTATTTGGTCTGTACCAGAGAGATGTTCATCTCTCTCCATATCTCTGGTACAAACTACAAAGTTAATACAATATAAGCATAGATAACTCTACTACCGGTACCGATAGTAGAGTTGTCTATGAGCTACAAATGAGGTTTGCGTTTGCGAGGTTGGGGACTTGGGGTGCTATTGTATAGCTGTGTGTTTCGTGTTTCCAATATCCATAGCATTTGTGTAAGTAAATGTTCATTTAATTACTTATTTATTAATTTATTGTGTGATTGAAACAAAGAAGAGAATCGTGATTGAATGTTTACATCTTTATTATCATACAATGATTACAATGTGAAATACTAGTTCCTTGAATTTGCGTTTCGTGAGATCAAAATGTGAACACGTTTTTGATTCTGATTCTTACTGATTTTTGGTTGCTATGTAATGAAATGCTTGCTGAAAAATATTTTAGTTTGCTGGCAGAACAAGTGGGATCTCATTATTTTCACTGAACCTGATGGTAATAATTAGGTTTAATCTAATTGAATGAAACAAACTAATCAAGAGTTTCTGAGTGATGGGATTGGAATAGAATAGCTTCTAATCATCTTTTGTTGAGCCATTGAACATTCATACATATTTTCACTGAACATGATTTGAATAATAAAGTTTAACCTAATTGAGCGCAACATACCATAATCTAGAGTTTCTGGGTGATGGGATTTGAAGAGTTTATGTTTATGTTGAGCCTTAATACCTTGATGGATTTTAAATTATAAAGAATATATGTAAAACTTCTCTAACTCAAATCTCCAAGTCAAAAAAATGAATTTTAAGCCAAGTAAAATTCCAACCTGAATGATAATGAATGTCTCACCCCAGATTTTCATGACAGACTAAGTACTTATGTGTTATGTAAGGTTTAAAATGAAAAGTTTCTCCCAGAAAAAAATAAAATCACCTTGCAATTGTCACCATGCGTATCTAACAGTTACTGACCTTAAAAGTACATAACAACTTGTTTAAATATCATGCAATATGTAGCTGTCTACAATGTTACATATATTTCAATATTTCAGATCATAAAATACAGTGAAAATACCGATTTAGCATTCAATGTAAATAAACAGTATGGTTAACTACCCTAAGGGCATACAAGGGTACGATACCTTGGGGTCTACCAAATAGAAGAATGAGACTTACCTTATGTGACCATTTGACATACTGAACTTTCTTGAAGCCACAGGGTTGGAGGAACTGCAATAGCTACTTAGTTATCCTGAAGGGTGCAGCAGAAGAATAGATCTTTCAGGTATCAGTGACTAAACATGCCCAATACAATACATACATACAACTACCCTGAATGACCATTTTAGTGGATTTTTAAATTGATAAATGCATGGAAATCAGAATTGCATATTGTCAGATTGACAATGGTATAATCAAAAAGTTGTCCAATGTAATTGGTATATTACCAAAATATATAGTCCGGTCATTTAAGGAATTTTTTTGTCCGAATTTCGGCGAGGTCTAATTTTATTCGATTATCTTGTATTTTGACACGCTGAACATGATGAAGTAGTTCAAATTTGAATTAACCCTGTGCTCAAAAAACTATGGCTACTTTTTGGACCCAAAAATGGCAATTTTTCGATTTTTTTGCGTTTTGAGAGAAAACTATGGGTTATGTGAAAAAATGTTTGGACAAAAGTTGTTGGAAAAATTAATACGCGATTTTTGGCTCTGGTCCAAAGTCGAATCGAGGTCGGGGGCCTAAGATAGGGCCCATTTAGCACATTGAAAAATTTAGTATATGTCAAAGAGTTTTTGTTTTTTCCGTATAATGTTTTGGTGAAAAGATAGTACTTTTAATTCTCTTGTTTCAATTCCTGGTGTTTTGACCTACTTAATTTTTTGGCGCCAAAATAGACCATTTTGAAAAATTCGTATTTCACGAATTTCAGATGGAATACTTATGATATCGATCTAAAACCTAATTCATTCGAAAGATTTCATTATTCTGCACCTAATATCCAAAATTCAAGCATTTTGGTTGAAAGACATAAATTTGGCTCCATTTTGAAAATTTTGAACTACAGAAAAATTAAATTTTTTTGAGGTTAGTAATTTTTTACGGAATTCAAATTCTGAGTACTATTAGAGGTTTCCATAACGAGTATTTAAGTTCAAGTGGACTGATTTGTGTTGAGTAGAAATGAAGCTATGCTGGGCCCACGACCTCGAATCGACTTGGGACTGGGGCCAAAAATCGCGTATCAATTTATCAAACAACTTTTTTTTTTTGAGGTTAGAAATTTTTTACGAAATTCAAATTCTGAGTACTATTAGAGGTTTCCATAACTTATATATAAAAATTCTCGGGAAATAGGTCACATTAACACTTTGTTATAAATTTTCGTCTTTACGTACGTTTCGGTCTCACGACCATCATCAGAAGACGTATTATCAAACGGGATTTCTTAAAGCTAATTTTATCAGCACAACGCTTCCTTATCGCACCAATTTCAATTAAAAATGCAAAAATCGCCGAAACGAACAGAAACACGGATAATCGAAATTATAACACATTAATGTTTTAAGTATATGAATGTGTATCAAGAACACATTGCTTAGCAATTTTCTTATAATATACGAATTCATGTCTAACAAAGTCTGTATACGACTGAAACCAAAAAATATAACGCTCAAGTATCCACTTTCGAACCAGATGCTAAAGACTTATGAGAAAAATAGAAAAAGATTGTCAGACCTTGTTAGAAATATTGCTATTTCAGCATTCTACCTAAAATACACTTTCAACATTATAAAGACGCATGCAGGAATTTGGTCTGACAATCTTTTTCTATTTTTCTCATAAGTCTTTAGCATCTGGTTCGAAAGTGTATACTTGAGCGTTATATTTTTTGGTATCAGTCGTATACAGACTTTGTTTGACATGAATTCGTATATTATAAGGATATTGCTGAGCAATGTGTTCTTGATACACATTCATATACCGGGCTATCAAAAATTATCTTGGTCAAGGGTGGTTGTGGAATCTAAAACATGTGTCTTACTTTATGTTATCAGAACTTGTGTCAAATTAATTAATTTGAAGTTTCTAAAAGTGAGAAATTTCGTAATTTTATACGAATGTTATAACACTCAGAAGTCTCTAGCGCTTTAGACTCCGGGATTTTCACGTGGTCTATCGAAATTAGAAGGTTCGAATTGTATAAAAACACAATTGCATGAACGCCAGACGTCCTATGTAATTAGCTACGAACGTAATCATTTTGACATATGCCTCGAGGAGCTTGCTACGCGTCAGGTAGAGTTTATATTTTCACTTCTATTCGGGGCCGTTTTATGCCCCCTGCGGCCGGCGCCAGTTGTAATAAAGTGTTTTCGGCTATAGGCCGCTAGCTTTTAACCGCTTTTGGGTATATTTTAGTCGCGAGAAAATTCCCTTTGGTACGTCTCACGTTAGACGCGCGTAGCTGAGACCTGAGAATACCTGTTTCTATTTTAATTGAATTTTCCTATTTAATCGACATTTTGGGGCCCGAGACTGCTATTTAGTTGGCCCCGTTCATAAACTAACGACATGGAGCGAAAACCGCATGCGAAAAGTCCTCGTAAAGACGTTCTATGTTCCGAAGATTTGCACTTTTCTAACTCGCCAGCTACGCGCTGCGCTCCTCACGTGAACGTCATTCGATTTATCGAAAATTAACCAATTTAAAACAGTTTTCGACCCCGTTTGTGACTATTGCGACCTTGTAAAAGGTTCAAATTTACATTTCGTTTTACATTCCACAACCACCCTTGACCAAGATAATTTTTAATTTGTAGTTCATTATTGTTTTACAACTGAAATAAATAGGTATGAAATTTGTAGGTTATTGATGATGTCAGTGTGACAGTGACATAATTATTTCAAACGTAAAGTAAGACACACGTTTTAGATTCCACAACCACTCTTGACCAAGATAGTTTTTGATATCCCGGTACTTAAAACATTAATGTGTTATAATTTCGATTATACGTGTTTCTGTTCGTTTCGGCGACTTGCATTTTTAATTGAAATTGGTGCGATAAGGAAGCGTTGTGCTGATAAAACCAGCTTTAAGAAATCCCGTTTGATAATACGTCTTCTGATGATGGTCGAAACGTACGTAAAGACGAAAATTTATAACAAAGTGTTAATGTGACCCATTTCGCGAGAATTTTTATATATAATTTATACTGGGTCAAGAATCTTTATTGTGGTTTCCATAACGAGTATTTTAAGTTCAAGTGGACTGATTTGTGTTGAGTAGAAATGAAGCTATGCTGGGCCCACGACCTCGAATCGACTTGGGACTAGGGCCAAAAATCGCGTATCAATTTATCAAACAACTTTTTTATTAAACATTGTTTCATACAACCCATAGTTATTCGCAAAACGCAAAAAATGGTCATAGTTTTTCTAGCACAGGCTTAATCCAAATTTAAACTACACCATCGTGTTCAGCGTGTCAAAATACATAAGAATATACCGGAAATTCGGACAAAAATCGTCGATTTTCCTCCTTAAATGCCTGGACTAATAGTACATTACTTAGTCACCCAATCAGTTTAATCCTAATTAAGTTGAATTGTCAGAAACATTATTATTACTATATTACCAATTAGAAATCAAGTGAATGACCATATTTTATACATCATTTATCTCAAAAAGAATTAGCATATATTTTTGCAGTACACAATAAAATTGGTCCCAATTTTTTTCAAGCCTTGTATCTTTGTACCATATTTGGGCAACTCCCAAGTTTGTGATCCACTTTTGTGCATAACAAGAACTTCATATCCAGATTTCTGTTTCTTGATAATAACCATAGGAAAATACTGTCCTCCATATTCCATAATCATAACATCAGCTTCCTTGATCTCCTTTACTTTATTTCATTTCCAAACTAGAATCAGATTTGTTATTCAAACTGATTTTCTTCAATCAGTGATAAAATCTCAGGAGGCAATTTTAGTCGTTTCTATATAGGATTTTCTATGTAATTTATTAATCAGAGTGCCTTTTGAAATTTTGAATTGCTTGCTGACTATTAATACTAATTCTGCCTTCATGAATTTTTATTTTCTGTTTAGAGTTCTTCTATACCTGAATCTTTGGTAGTCTTTTGATTTTTTCAGCCATCTGAAGAAAATTACAGATGTTAGCTTCATCTAAGAATTCATCAATATAACTCACTAAGCTGGAACCATATGAAAAACTTTTTTATTATTAATTTTAGGAAAAAAGTTATTCTTCGTAAAAAGTTCTGCATGTTCTAAAATCTGAAATCATCAGATATAAAAATTTTTCAGTCGTATATGCACGCGGTTTGTCAAAAAATATGAATTTTACTCAAGAGTTAAGTACCTTTATATTTGACAATATCGAAAATTGTCATAAAGAAAAGTTGATCAGAACTAAAAACTACGTTCATATATGCAATTACATCCATTTACATTGAAAAAATAATTTTTTCTTTTTTGTCTACAATATCAATTCAAATTTAACTGTAGTTACATGTAATCTAGGATGCACTGACATACAAATGATTTATGTATTGAACAAAAGGGTGGATATGTCGAGGCATTAGTGGAATAAGTGAAACATAAATTTCTGTTTATTTCTAGTATTCGTTATCAAGTGTTTTATAATCACAAGAGATAAATGTTCATTCAAAATAAAAAGATTAATAAAAAATAACAGAACCTAATTTTTCAATGTAAATGGATGTAATTGCATATTTCAACGTAGTTTTTAGTTCTGATCAACTTTTTTGTTATTAATCTTAGGAAAAAAGTTATTCTTCAGAAAAAGTTCTGCATGTTCTAAAATCTAAAATACATTGATCAGATATTAAGTTATTTCAGTCGTATACGCGGTTTGTAAAAAAATATGAATTTTACTCAAAAGTAAAGTTTCTTCATATTTGACAATATCAAAAATTGTTATAAAGAAAAAAACAATAGATTTTAGAACATGGAGAACTTTTTATGAAGAATAACTTAATTATTATTAAGATTAATAATAAAAAAATTTTCCATATGGTTCCAACTTAGTGAGACATTGTATATTTGCATGGTCATTCATTAGAAGAGAATCCAGTCAATTTTTTTTTTCTAATCTATTTTTTTTTTATTTAAAAATTTTATATTACATTTGTATTGTTATGTGTTCATACATTTAATATTCAATTGAATAAAAAAAATATATATTTTCCAAATTTAGGGCTTAGTCCTCTTCTCACCATATCATGTCTATCCGTTCTCAATATATTTTTGAATTCCTCAATTTTCATATTCCTGGACGTTAGACTGCAATGTATACAAGCTGACAATAACCATATAGTATTCACAAGTAAGTCTCTGGCTGTAAAATTGAACATCAGCAGTTCCTTCCACGTTATATTATCTCTTACATTAAGTTTTAATTTTGTCTTTAGTGAATTTAAGGTAAATTTCCATATATCTTTGGCAGAACCACAATTTTGGATTCTGTGTTTCAAATCATCTAATTGGCCACATTGTTCACAATTATTATCTTCAGAGATATTGTGCCGATATTTTTTTCAGCGGTAGGAATCGCTTCATTTACTGCTTTATATAAGGTAGCTTTCCATTCAGTATTCAGGTGATTCAGGCTTATTCTCTTCCAGGTGAGATTCCAATTTTGATTTCTGTCTTTTGTTTTTACCAGAGGATTACCATGTTCCTTATTCATTATAGATTCATACATTTTCTTAGAATTACTTTCTGTAATGGCATTGTCTTCAATTATTTTTAAGTATTTTTTCATAGAGTGAGGTGTGTTTCTGTTATTATTTATCATTTCCTTGATGTACAATGTATTAAGTATGGTTTCGTTTTTGTTTTTGTGGAATATAATTCCTTTAATATATAGAGCAGAACATTTGTTGGCTACCGAAATTAGGTTCAAACCACCACTTTTTGTAGGTAGGTTTAATTGTTTCCTGCTGACTCTGTATAGTGATTCCCTCCACACAAATCTTCCAACATTCTGATCAACTCTTGCTTTGTCTTTGTTATTCGGCGGTAGAATTTGGCTAAGGTACCACATTTTGGACAACGCATAATTATTCACGTACCATACCTTTTGTATTAAGTTCAGTTTCCTTCCTTCATTTTGTAGCAGTGTATTCTTTATATTTTGAGTTACTTTCTTCCAGTTTGTCTCTATTGTCATCCTTATTGTGCAGTTCCACGTCACTCCAAGCACCTTTATTTCATTTTCTACCTGAATATCACTGTTTCTAAGCATGTTGCTATCCCCTAGTGCTAAAATTTTACATTTACTCAAATTTACCCTCATATTGGTCGCTAAAGCAAAGATTTGAACACATTTTAGGCATTCTCTCAAAGTTCCTAAATTTTTTATATATACAATAACATCATCAGCAAAAGCTCTGCAAGTTATGTTAGTTCCGAGGATTGATATTGCTGTTATTTTTTTCTCTAGCAAGGGGTCTATGGCTATAACAAATAATAGCATGGATAATGGACATCCCTGTCTTACCGATTGTTTGATTTGTATTTTATTTGAAAAGTGTCCACTTATCAGAATGCGGGAAAATGCATTCCTATAGAGAGCTTTTAGGAGATTTATTATGGTGTCTGGAAAGTTTAATTTCTTTAATAACGCAAATAAATAATCGTGGGAAACTCTATCGAAAGCTCTTAAAAAATCTATGCTAAGTATTCCTATTTTTTCCGTTCTCTTTTCAAATATATCAATCACATTCCTAATTTCTTCAAGATTTGTGAAAATATTCTGGCTTTTGCTTCCCATAGTTTGTTTTTTTGACACAATTTTTTCTAGTATAACTTGAATTCTTTCCGCAATGATTTTAGCTAATATCTTGTAGTCACAATTAAGTAATGTTACTGGTCTATAATCGGTTACTTTTTTAGGGTTGGATATTTTTGGAATTAATGTGATTATCCCTTCTGAAAAGTTCTCTGGAAGAGGTGATTCCCCTTTAAGCATTTTGTTATAGAGCTTTTGTAATTCAGGAAGTATAATGTTTTTGTTATTTTTGTAAAATTCGTAGGTGAGGCCATCTATGCCAGGTGCTCTTTTATTTTGTGATTTTTAAAATAATTTCTTCGATATTTAAACTTGTTATCTCTCTTTC
Source organism: Endomychus coccineus (assembly GCA_958510875.1). Taxonomy (NCBI): domain Eukaryota; kingdom Metazoa; phylum Arthropoda; class Insecta; order Coleoptera; family Endomychidae; genus Endomychus; species Endomychus coccineus. The sequence goes on from OY294070.1 coordinate 88,370,833, forward strand.
CATTTCTCTTTTGTCTTCTTCATTTATGGTGCCTTCAATGTTTTGGAAAATTTCTTCAAATGTTTGCTTATCGACCTTTTCTTCATCGAATTGTTCAGCATGATTTATAACTTTTTCTTTATTGATTATTTGGTTATCCTCTGTCTACAATTTAGAAATATGATTTTTGCTTCATATTTTGGATAGATGATAAAATGTCATTTTTTCTTGTGTTGTAGCATTCCTTATAGTGGGGTGTTTTATTAGCTCATCCACTTCTCTTTGATAAAATGAATTGATTTTGATTTTAACTTATTTTATTTCTTGTACTCTGTCGTGTCCGTTGTTTTCTTCTTCGTAAAGTGATTTCAAATTGTCTTGCAGTACGTTAATAGTTGCCGTTTTAAAGTTTTGTTTTTCCCACTCCCAGTTTTTATAAAAGCGTTTTTCTGCGATTTTTAGGTTTTTTTCCCACCAGAACCTGTAATTTTGATTATAATTGTTAAATCTTTTTATTCTTTCAATTTCTTCCTCAGCTTCGACCTGGCAATATTAGTCTTGTAGTGTATTGGAATTTAGCTTCCAGTAACCTCTTCCCATTACCGCAATCCCTCTTTCTACCCTGTAGACCATGCTTACACTATTGTGGTCACTGAATGCTATTCCTTTTGTATAGCATCTTTTTATTTTTTCTTGTAGATTTTCGGATATGTAAATTCGGTCTAGTCTTGAAGCTGAGTTGCCTCTGAAATGTGTAAATTGTACAACATTTTTGTGAATTATCTCCCAAGCGTCTTTAACTTTTAGTTTTTTTGTTAGCTGCTCTAATTCTATACTCTTGTTTACGGTCATGGCTTTTTGATCTTTGTCTTTCAGAACACAATTAAAATCACCTAGTAGAATCAAATCTTTGTCTCTAAAGTTAATGTGCGGAAGTATGAGTCTTTTGAAAGTTTCACGCCGACCTGCAATGCCCTGTGTGCCCGAGGGAGCATATACATTTACTACTCTCTTACTATTAAAGCTTGCTGAAGTAATCCTACCATCCATGCTAGTAATTACATCAAAAGGATTTAGACCTTTCCTATAAATAATTGCTATACCCCGATCATTTCCCCCACAATTTACAATTGATTCATAACCATACATAAAATCTATTTTTTCTACATTAACTTCTTGCATACATAATATGTCAATGTCATTATTTCTAAGAAAAACTTTTAGTTGTTCTTGCGTGTTTTTATTTCTCAATCCATTAACATTTAGGGTTGTTATATTTCTAACTAACTGCATTTTGAGTAGAAAGACTTACTAATTTGAATTTGTATCAGATGCCTTAGGTCCATTTTTTTTGTACTTTTTCCTTCCTTGCTTTCCTTCTCCTTGTTCTGCTTCCGTGGCTGTGCTTTCGTCCGCTCCCGTAGACGATCTCTCACTAAATGTCCTGGTCCTCTCTTCTGTGCTTTTCTTATAATCAATTCTTTTTAGTGTTGTTGGCGCTTTTGGCTTCTTAAACCTTGGATTAGCTTTGTTACTCTGTACTGTTTTTGTCTTTACAAGTGGCATTTCGGTGGGTGCATTAGTTGGTGTTTTTGGGTTATCAGTTCCTTCTTCATTCGTTTGTCTTTCTGTTTCTGGACTTGTCATTAATTCTTGTATAATGTTGCTATTGTCACCCTTTATATCTTCATCTTTGTCGTTGATATTTCGGTTTTGAACCGCTGTAGCATAAGTCCTAGTTCTTTTTGGACAATCAACAATCAGGTGCTCCTCAGAGGAGCAATACAAGCAGGTTTTCGGTTGGCCATTGTAGGTAATGAGGGCCCTGCAGCTTGTAATCTTAAGAAATGACGGTATGTGTTTCCCTAATTTTATTTTGACAATTCTTACACCATTTTTATACTTTTTGGTTAAACTTGTACCTTCTGACAATTTTTCTGACCAATACTCGTCTTCTACACTTACTACTTCTCCATATTCTTTAATAACATCAGTTATTTCCTGATTCTGTACTTCAAAAGGCAATCTTAGAATTCTTATTCTTCTTAATCCCATACCAGCGTGTTCAATATTCACTGAACATAATTCACCGTTATTTCGAGTAATTTTTTGGATCCCATTATTGTTGTCGATAATTTCTTGACATATATTTGCATCATCAAATTTTAGATAAATTCCTCTCGGGTCGGGTTGGAAACCTACGAGTTTTTCTTGAAAATCTGGATAACTTTGGCTCAAGGTTTCAAAAATCCACCGATAAATTTCTCTAATCGACGGGGATTTTGATCCCGCTTCATAGCTACACCATAAAGTATTTATTCTTGAATACATCTTGATTGTTTTTCAATTTTGTTACACCTAATTTAATTTAATTAAATCAGGATGTATTTTATTTGTAAGTGTTTGGTTTTTTCCTTATCACGATAAGGTTTTTTATCACCATGTGTTCACTGTTCAACAGTGGATCTAATCGCGATAAATCGACCAGGCATCCAATGCCTGGAAACATATATTAACTTATATTAACTTTAACTATAGTAACAATTGTTAGTAGGTTCATTTATGAATAATAAAGTATAATTTTATTGCAAAAAATTATACTTTATTATTCATAACCGTCTCAGGAGAATCTCAAATTTCCCTTATTTTCCATCTGGAGAGAATTTTTTGGGAAAAATAACAGCGGAATCATGATCAGCGACCCAAAAAACCTACTAGAGGTCATTTTTGCAACAAAATTATAAACTATATATTATATATAAATTTTCCAATTTTCCCATCTGGAGGGAGTTTTCCGCGAAAACTAACTGCGGAATCGTGCTCAGCGACCCAAAAAACATACTTGGGGTCATTTTCGGCTCTTAATTGATTGATTTTGGACTGTTTTTAGAAGAATGCTCCTCTGAGGGGTTGAAACCCGGTTTTGGAGGGTAGAAAGGTCGACCCCCGCGGTCTTGATAGTCATGAATGATCTATGGGGTATTAGGAACAAAATGCAAAAAGAAACTTGAAATGATAGCTTACTATATATATATTTTTTTTATTATGGCCTTTTTCACGGCTTATTGCCTGGACTACAAGTCGAGACTACGAGAGAGAATGATGTGCACTTGTGATTGTGTGAACATATCAGAGCCAAACGTAGCAATTTCGCGACCTCTGAATATTCCACTTTTCGGGACGTAGGTTCGACATGGATATGGGATTCCTGCTATTCTAGACATATTGCTGAATTTATTGAAATGCTCATTCAAAGTTTATGAATTTTTTTTGCTCAAAGGTATTTAAAAATTCGTAGTATTATCTAAATATGTCTTTTTATTACAGATTGTGAAAAACCAGAATATGCTGTTACATGCAGAATGAAGTTGATGTCATGGATGATCCTCATCAGTATATTATTTCTGTTGAAACACAGTAAATAAAGTTGTTTCATTATTTGATGTTGCCCATCAGAATACTACATCGAATTCTAAATAAATCCTTTAACTTTATGTTTCTTACAGATTTCAGCCACATCTGGACTGATAGTCATTAAAGCTTGGTAAATAGGCCAAATGTAACGACTAATAAGTTGCATAAACGCTTTGAGATTCGTTATGTCATGTGTGCGCCACATCAGAAGTCTTTTAATATGAATCATTTCTATAATTTCTGTATTGAAACTTAAAAGATGAAGCAATACGTCTACGAAATAACAAACAAAAACGAGGCAAAATTTCTATCAATTCAGCATTCAATGTAAATAAACAGTATGGTTAACTACCTTAAGAGCACTCAAGGGTACGATACCTTGATGCCTACCAAATAGAAGAAGGTGACTTACCTTACTTGACCATCTGACATACTGAACTTTCTTGAAGTCACAGGGTTGGAGGAACTGCAATAGCCACTTAGATATCCTGAAGGGCGCAGCAGCAGAATAGATCTTTCAGGTATCAGTGACTAAACATCGCCAATACAATACATACATACAACTACCCTGAATGACCATTAGAGTGGATTTTTAAATTGAAACATGCATGGAAATCAGAATTGCATATTAGGGGTCATTCAGAAATTACGTAACGCAGTTTTGACGGGGAGGGGGTCATGGATTCGTTACATTTTGTGACGAAGGGGGGCTGGGGGTTTATACGGTTGCGTTACGTAACAAAATGTAAATACAAATAAATTTTTCGTTTGAATATTGCATTTAAAATAAACGGGCGTACTTGAAGTATTTCAAATTTATGCGCGGTTTCTGAGCAGCCGATAAAGTAGATTTCTTGGCAGTTCAAATCATCTGTTTTTATTTACCGTTTGAATATCCATATAAATAAGCACACATCTCTCGACATAAGTGTGATGATTTGATTTTCTACTTTTACAACTAAGAAACAATGTCTGGTAAGAACAAAAATTCGTATAGCAAATTGTTTGAAGCTATGAAATATGCGTATTCGTCAATTGAAGTACCCACGTATAGTCAAAAATGGTTCCAGACCCACGTGAGAATGTCGCAATATCTTTTGCAAATATCTAAATGCGATTCTGATAACTGTTATGGACAGTTTCGTAGCAACATTCGTGATATTCTGCTTTCAAGATTCTTACCACCACCAGTTAAAGTGAAATTCTCTTAAGAATCTAAAATAATCGCAGCAGAAATCAACGACAAAGGAGCAAAGTTTTTGCCGTTGTTCCAGCAGCTCTCGTGCAATATCCGTCCTGCTAATTCTGGTTATAAAGAGGTATTTAATTGGTTTTTCGCATGAATTTTATTGATACTCCATTTTCTATTTTTCCATTCAATTTCAATTACCGTACGATTATTTCGGTTCAAGTATCACTATTAAATTATTTGAACGGACTTGCGAACTTTGTCGGCTATATTTTTGCTCCCAATGACTACTTAAACAGCATATTGCTACTTTGCACGATAAAGAAGAAGTTAGAATGACATGTAGACGGGTAATGCCATTCAGAGTTATACAAAAAAAAAAGAACACGCTCTTTGTTTGATAAATGAAGGCGATGAAAATGCTGAATGAATTGACATCGAGGAAGTGGATAATGATGATTTTGATGAGAGTATTGCTGATAATAACGATGGTTTTCCCATTATCAATAAAATTGATGAATGGATAGCCAGTTCTAGGGAAAAATTAAGCAAGGAATAGATCAAACTGTGGACTAGTCAATTCATTATTCCGTGCAATGACTTTAAATTTTAATAAAAATGTTACCATTTAAAATAAGATATAAATATATTTAATATAGTTAAATATCAATGGACAAACTTTTTATTCAAAAAATTTTTTTTTTACCAGTACCATTTTTTGATACAACAAAATGAGAATTTGAGGGGGTACATTTATAATACGTTATGTAATATCACGGGGGGGGATTCAATGGTTTGTTACAGTTCGTGACAAAGGAAGAGGGGGGATGGAAAAATAGTGAAAAGCAGCGTTACGTAATTTGCGAATGACCCCTTATCAGATTGACAATCATTAAAGCTTGGTAAATATGCCAAATGTAACGACTAATAAGTTGCATAAACGCTTTGAGATTCGTTAGGTCAGGTGTGCACCTCGGTAGTCTTTTAATATGCATCATTTCTATAATTCCTGTATTGAAACTTGAAAGATGAAGCAATACGTCTAAGAAATAACGAACAAAAACTAGGCAAAATGTTTATCAATTCAGCATTCAATGTAAATAAACAGTATGGTTAACTAGCTTAAGAGCACTCAAGGGTATGATACCTTGATGCCTACCAAATAGAAGTTGCCTTACGTAACCATCAGACATTCTGAACTTTCTTGAAGTCACAGGGTTAGAGGAACTGCAATAGCCACTTAGATATCCTGAAGGGCGCAGCAGCAGAATAGTTCTTTTGAGTATCAGTGACCAAACATCCTCGATACAATACATACAAACAACTACCCTGAATGACCATTTTAGTGGATTTTTAAATTGAAACATGCATGGAAATCAGAATTGCATATTATCAGATTGACAATCATTAAAGCTTGGTAAATATGCCAAATGTAACGACTAATAAGTTGCATAAACGCTTTGAGATTCGTTAGGTCAGGTGTGCACCTCGGTAGTCTTTTAATATGCATCATTTCTATAATTCCTGTATTGAAACTTGAAAGATGAAGCAATACGTCTAAGAAATAACGAACAAAAACTAGGCAAAATGTTTATCAATTCAGCATTCAATGTAAATAAACAGTATGGTTAACTAGCTTAAGAGCACTCAAGGGTATGATACCTTGATGCCTACCAAATAGAAGTTGCCTTACGTAACCATCAGACATTCTGAACTTTCTTGAAGTCACAGGGTTAGAGGAACTGCAATAGCCACTTAGATATCCTGAAGGGCGCAGCAGCAGAATAGTTCTTTTGAGTATCAGTGACCAAACATCCTCGATACAATACATACAAACAACTACCCTGAATGACCATTTTAGTGGATTTTTAAATTGAAACATGCATGGAAATCAGAATTGCATATTATCAGATTGACAATCATTAAAGCTTGGTAAATAGGCCAAATGTAACGACTAATAAGTTGCATAAACGCTTTGAGATTCGTTATGTCATGTGTGCGCCACATCAGAAGTCTTTTAATAAGCATCATTTTTATAATTCCTGTATTGAAACTTAAAAGATGAAGCAATACGTTTACGAAATTACGAAGAAAACCGAGGCAAAATGTCTATCAATTCAGCAATCAATGTAAATGAAGAAATATGGTTAACTACCTTAAGGACACTCAAGGGTACGATACCTTGATGCCTACCAAATAGAAGGAGACTTACCTTACGTGACCATCAGACATACTGAACTTTCTTGAAGCCACAGGGTTGGAGGAACTGCAATAGCTACTTAGATATTCTGAAGGGCGCAGCAGCAGAATAGATCTTTCAGGTATCAGTGACCAAACATCCCCAATACAATACATACATTCAACTACTCTGAATGACCAGTTTAGTGGATTTTTAAACATGAACGCGTTTCATCGTGTATGTAGGAGACAAAACGCGAAGGCGTGGGGACTGCAGGTGCTTGCACGAAAGTTAGCGCATGTGCCAAGCATATTCTATTGCGGAATCGCTCGCTTGCCGCAGTCTGGTACCTGAAGTCAGCCAGTGAAAATATACGTCAGTCGCACCACGGGACCACAAATAATTTGCGTCATATTACGTCAGCCGCAGCGAAAGGGTTAAACCGGGGCAAGATTGATAGTTTTCAAAATGTTATTGGAAATAAAACTCCACATATGCGAAGCTCTTTTGAAAGTGACATACTGTTGTTTATTGGAATCAATTCTGTAACCCAGAATAAAAGTGTATTAAGTCACAAGATATAAATTGTTTGGTAGAATGATTCAAAGGAAATTTTTTCCTTAAACTTACAATTATGATTGTTTGTTTTCAATTGAACTCACTTTGTTTATAAACAGTTTCAAAAGTTACGTACGTCACTACAGATGTACTGTATTACAGTAGAGAGTACTGAGACACAGTTTACTGCGATTTGAAAGGGCACAAAACAACAACGCACAAAAAAATGGCGAAGACGTTTCGTGATTGATTAACTGTGCTGCACTGCACCTGTATTTGTTGTGACAGCTGAGACTAGCCGTCCGCTAATTGTTTCCGAACAATACCGAGCGCTTCCGGATGATCCCGAACTACCCCGAAAACTTCCGAATAGCTCTCGGGCGTTTTTATTTGCTTTAAAGACACACTTTTGGAGTAAACCAAAATTTTTACAATTTTCCGGAGCGATGCCGGACTATCGGGCATTCCGGACTTTTGGATGCCGGACTAATGGACTTCTACTGTATTTACTTTTTTAAATGGTACTGTTTCGTCGTATGATTCTTCATAGAGATATGACCCATTTTCTTCTACTCTGATCCATTTAATGCCATCTCTAAATTTAACTGCTTCATTGAGTTCGTCTTTTTTTCTATTAACAAGTCGAAGATTATCAGGCAGATCTGCTATTTTTCTAAAATGTTGCGCCATATCTATAACTTTATTCCTTTTGCTGGCTTTTACGATTATTTCCCGATAAGTCTCCGGTACGTACACTGTGTCATGTCTCGATCAGCATCCAAATACGTATGATCCACTTCAGGGAACTTGTGATCAATGCAGCGAAAATATCCTTTTAAGATATATATTGATATAGACAGACTATAGAAAAAATCTTGTTTTGGCCGGCGCAAGAATCAGACCAGATGAGCAAATGATGTTTTCCTTCGAGATTTTCATCTACTTCAATGTATCGTAATAGAGAACTACATATCTCAGAACTTCCTCTGTTAGCAACATCTTCCGTCCAGGTACAGAAACAAGCATTTTCTAGAGTTTTTGTAACAACATGAATCCCAAAGTTGTAAAACCACATTTGTTTCAAGTAGAACGCCTTTGAAGTAGTTATTTTTGGAAGTGGCATTGTTTGCTGCATGTCGATTGTAATAAAAACAATATTGTCCAAAGCCTTAGCTTTCTGTCTGTCTATTTTAAGTGCCTTTATTGCTGCTTTGTAGTTTTCCTTGTGTTCTTCTTTTGCCTCGCCGGAATCACATATGCTACATGTGTCACTTTTTGGGGATCCAAATGATCGCATTCCTCTAGATACAGCTGGTATATTTTACTTAGGTTCAGTAATGGAGAAAGGATTTTTTTATTTGGATTTCGATTTTTGGAATAGTGTGACATCTCAGTGGGAAATTTATTTATATGTTCAATAAGACGTTGCTTAACCTCATCATCAATTTTATGGGGTCTATTTAAGTGTCTTCCGGAGGAGGTGCTGATGCACCACTATTTACTCGACTTTTAATAATATCAATTTTTTCCTACCTATTTGATATAGGCTACAGATAGCTTCTTTACACACTCTCTATATTTCCATGTAATGTAACATGATATGTATATGATGCGCTTTTATGTTTTCTACTTTATTTTCTCTCCCTTTGAACACCATGTTCTTGGATCGATTTAAACAGTAGGGAGAGTGGGAAGGGTTAATACAGTTAGCACTCATAATGTTAAAAAAATTCACGGTTTTGTTCTGTCATTTCGACATTTCACACACGGAAAGCCTGTTCTATGGCAGCAGCACTCACGAAAAGAAAATTTCATAACATCACTCTCCAGTAGAGATTCAGTTATTTTCTGTCAACATTGCAAATGTATCAGACCTCCCTTGGTGTGGGAGGGGTGATACAATGCTTGGGAGGGTTGATAAATGTTATAATTAAGTGCGTACAAATGATTACGAAACTGTTTTTAATTCAATTTTGTTGAAGAAATACTTAATAAAATTGAAAAGTTAAACTATTTAGTTAATTTACGTTCTCATACTTGATAAACTTGACAGAACATGATAATTTTCGCTCTGCTCTAGCAGTTCCACCAACAAAACTGGGTGGTGGTAACTTAATAACATCCAATAATTGTACATAAGATTCATCAACCACATCGGGATAAACGAAGTGATACGCTGACCCCTTTCACTCGACATTGGTCTGCTCTCTTGTCTATTTCGAATACGTAGTGCTTGACAATTTTTTTCGTTGTAAACGGCACCAGCACATAATCATCCAAATTTATTACGCTCTGACAGAAGGTTTCGTCAGCTTTTTCGTTTTCTATCTGATCTTCGATATCAGTAAGTTCGTCAGATGAGGTGGCTGAAACCGCAGCCGGAACACTTTCCGAAGAAGATGAAGAATCGAACGTTCTTCTCTTACCTTGATTAATTCTAGGTGGTGTATTCTTCGTGCGTTTCATTTTCCTCATCGAAAAGTCTTCTTCAATTTCCTTCATGTTTGGTGTATCTGTGAGTATTTTTGTTTTAACTAGTTTTCTTCCAATGGTCGGCTTTTTTCTTGGTGGAGCCTTAGGTAGAGGTCGAACGTCTACGGGAGTCTTTTGTGAAAGTGGATTCTTCGTTGGGTGTTGTGGTGTTCGTTCATCTACTGGAGTAGCTGGCTCTGGTGTGCGTTCTCCAAGCTCTCGAGATTCGTTGGTGGCTGATGGCTCTGGTGTACGTTCTCTTCTGGATGACCCCGGCTGTGGTTCAATGGAATTATTGTCAACACTAGGTGTCAGATCTTTTTCTGGAGGTGATCTATCACTCGAACTTAGGAAATCAATATCCGTGAAGGTATGTGCACCAAATGGGTATATGGCGGTCTTCAAAAAGCCTTTCATGATGTTGATTGGAGTAACAGATCTTTTGTAAGCATTTCTAACTAGTCCAGCTATAGACAAAGTTTTAGGTTCACCAGGTTGAACAGTGACAACACGTCCTATAGTCTCAAACAGCTGTTTCGCCCTTCTCATTAGGCTCATCAGTGAGACGAAGCAGACGTGAAGTCACTGTGCAACCAACTTCGGCAGTGATTTTAATAAATTACTTTCAAAGGGTTTCGGCGAACCAGAAGTTCTAACACCATCTGCCGGAAAGCAGATGTCCCACTAAGAAAGCAATTCACAATGCTACGCATTGATAAAGTAGAATTCTCCCGATTCAAAGAATCGACGGGGAAATGGCTAGAAATACTGCCGCCAGGTGACGGTCCCTCAATCGTTGCAATGTGAAATTACTAACACAATTAGTGTGTTACAAAGTCAACAGACAAAGTTTTAGGTCCACCAGCAGTATTTCTAGCCATTTCCCCGTCGATTCTTAGAATCGCGAGAATTCTACTTTATCAATGCGTAGCATTGTGAATTGCTTTCTTAGTGGGACATCTGCTTTCCGGCAGATGGGGTTAGAACTTCTGGTTCGCCAAAACACTTTGAAAGTGATTTATTAAAATCACTGCCGAAGTTGGTTGCACAGTGACTTCACGTCTGCCTCGTCTCACTGATGAGCCTAATGAGAAGGGCGAAACAGCTGTCTGAGACTATTGGACGTGTTGTCACTGTTCAACCTCGTGAACCTAAAACTTTGTCTGTTGACTTTGTAACACACTAATTGTGTTAGTAATTTCACATTGCATAGTCCAGCTATATCTTTTAATGTAATAGTCTAACCAGGATGATTCACCATATAGTCGTCACAAGCCTGGTTGTAATATGTCTTGAATGGTCCATAAACGGAGACATCTAGGGGCTGTAAACGATGACTGGTATGTGGTGGAATTGTTAGCATTACGATTCCATGGTTTCTGCAGAGTTTGAGAACTGTGGGTGAAATGTGGCTCACATGGTTGTCCAGAATCAAAAGAACTTTATGAAATGTGAAATATATTTGTCGAAATTGTCCGACGTCATCCAGTCACTAGGATGTGGCTCAGCATTAGACCCTGGTGGAGCTCCCCTAGTCATATAATCTTGCTCGCGGACACGGGGAAAAATGAAAACTGGTGGAATTGAATTTCCTGCAGCGTTTATTGCACAGCATACTGTGACGGTCTGTCCACGTTCCCCTGAAGTAGCTTTTGACACTTCTGACCTTTTTTAGATATGATCTTACCAGGTTCATGTACAGTTTGCACCCCGGTCTCGTCATAATTATAAATTTGAGATCTGGACTAAATTCGTTTCTTCTTAACACCCGAAGTAGTTCATAAAATTCCCCTACGGCATGCTTATTGAAAGCTGTCGCACGAATAAGACTAGTCGGCTCAGGTGTTCTTAAAGACAAATCTTTATTTCGGAGCATAAACCCTCGTAACGTCACGCGTTGCTGCTTTGTTCGTTTGCCAACTCTGACTGATCTTCTTCCCATTTTCAGCTGCATACATGTATGCTAATTTGCGAGTTTCTGTTGTGTTCAAACCATAATTCACTCGTGCAGCGTCCAATAGATATTCTGCCAAACCTTTCTCTTCATCTTCATCAAATATTTGAGAATGTTTGAAGTTAGGTGAGAATTTGAACTCATCCCCTTTCTCTTTGAACTTTACCACATACCTTCGGTGTGTCATCTTGTCTACATCATATTTTTTAGCAGTTGTTCTTAGTTACTCACCCGCTACAACTTCTTTCACAGCTCTCTCCATTCGATCGGGCGAAGCTGGGAGCCTGTTGGTTTTCTTTTTCCATTGAAAGGGCATCCTGCAGAATTCAATTCTACAATAATAAATGAAATTCACTGAATACTTGATACATGTATCATGTCTCCCTCGAAAATATGTATCAACTCTCCCTTATGTGATTTTTTTGACGGAAGTTGAATTGGAAACCACATAACCTAACTTACTGACTATGTGTATAGATCGAAATGTAGCTACGACTTGATGCTTTCTGATGCCACTATAGTAGACGTGGTGGTAAATTTTTGGTAAAATGCTTACACCTACCTTCTCAAAACGAACAATTATTCTCCAAGAAAAATGAACTGCAATAATTGGCGACCATGTTTTTTGACAGAAAGTTGTAAATGACATTCATAGTACCAGTGACTGGTAATGAACTAGTGTTGCCAACTTCAGAAGATTTGTATACGTCTTTCCGGGAAATCTGCACATGTATCAAGTCTCCCACTGTATCACTCGTCCCCACTCTCCCTAGAGTGTTTATCGAATTAATGTCGAGACTATAAAATTCCTTTAAAAAATCTTCCTGTCTTCCTTTGTGAATCGAGTGCTGCAGTTAAGCCTACACTTTTCTCGACACAGAAGTTCTTCTTTTATTTCCTTTTTTGGAACAGCTGTATTTTTGTACGACATGTAAGATTCACCCTTTGATCTAGCTAGAGCAGCCTTTCGTTTCTTCCAAGTGTCTGGTTCACGTTTCCTTTTCTTTGAAATATTTTCCTTGGGTAAAAAATGTTTTTGCTTTCTTTTTCTACCATTTGCTTGAGCTCCAAGATGGATTACTACTTCATTTTCAGGTGTAGCATCACTTAAATCTTCGTTGAGGGATGGGGTGTTCTTGGCAGGTTTGTTGGTCCCTGGTCTAATTGTTGATTCTTCTATATCACTATTTAAATCTGAAGAGCTGCTGTGTTCATCATCATTGGGGATATACCTGTACCAATTGGAATCAACATGTACAGTTCTCGTCAAATAACTAGGCCCGTACGTCATCAATGGGCGTATCTGATTATGAAAACTTCTTGATTCACACGTGTTATATTGTTAAGTTGGTAGACGTGGTACAGAAATTTCCGTAAGCCACACGCTGCAGAATCAACTTTATCGGTTGAATTCGTACCTAGTCGGTTAGCATTTTCAAGTTTCTTATAATGTTCGTCATTCCGAGCTTATCATGTTTATTTATAAATATTTGCAGCTGTTATAACCTATAACATTCGTTGGTTTACTTTGTTTATCTTTTTAGAGTGAATATTAATTTCAATACTTTTAATGTATTGTCGTGTATTAGAACGGATTGCACTTTTAAGCAGCAGTTATTGTGTTAGGTTCCCTGTGAATGAAGGAATCAGGCAGCAACGGCATTTGAATACAATTGCATGTGGACATGGTGAAGAACCACATTACCATGATGTTACTATTTCATGAACATGACAGTACCTACCTATAAATCTACTTTCACTATTTCTGTGATGGAAATTTAGACAAAAAACCTGTCCCCAGCAAAACATGTAAATACAATCTACGTAGAAACGCTTTCAGAATAGATTTTCAATTTGCTGGTGCTCGAGGGGCCTAACTTCAATATTGTGGTGATAAACTGCAGCTACATCTCACATAAATGAAGTATACATTGTGAATTAGAATTCTCAAGCATAGAGGCTTCAGTGTTGTTGTCTTTTTCTCCCGTGAAAATATCGATTAACAAAAACTGCATTCTGAAACTTGTCAAACAATGTAATATAATTCTCCACCGATAATACTAGTTCTTCCTATTAGAGAAATATATATTAATTCAATGTTTCATTTTTATATCTTCATTTAATAAATATAATGAATAAATAGGTGTTCTTTTCCTTTACAATTTTTTAAGATCTCACATCATGCACTTCTGCATTTATATATGTGCTATGGGTATTTATATGTAGAAAAATAATGCAACATGTGAAAGTATATAATATAATTATTTGATAATGTCATTCAATACTTTGCCAGGTATATAATAATAATAAATAATAATAATAATAATATTTATTGTTGATCAGGTTTTTTACAGAGTAATTACATTATGTAAAAGTTAATATTAATATATAGTTATATACATACATACACATATATAAATACATATATTTTTTGTTATTATAATTTAAGTATTCTAATCCCTTATTTTAGGTTTGTGTTTGTAATCTGTTTACTCACTTGTCAAAATACTGAAATCAATTATTATATACAAATTTACTCTTCACTCTCATGGGAGCTGGAGCTGTCATGTTCAAGATTGATAATTATCTCTGGGAAATCATCAATATGTACTTCCCTTTCATACCATTTTTTAATTAAATTTTCAGTGTGCCTTACACAATTTTCCCACATATTTGGTGTGCAAGAAGATAGTGCATCATACCAAACATCTTCCACTGATTTTCCTTCACTATTATTGATATGGATATTATAAAAAGCTTTAGTTTTAGCCCATATAAGTTCAATAGCATTGAATTCACAATGATATGGTGGCAATCTAAGAACTTCATGTCCGTGACTTCTGAGTATTTCATCTATGATATATTTCTTTTCTTGAACATTTTGTTTTGATAACAGTAGTAGTTCAGGTTTGAACATGTTTGTTTCCCAATGTACGTTATGTGCATCGAGCCATTCCGTTATTTTATTTTTAGTCCAAGCACTTGATGGGTTTTTTTCAACCAACATCGAATGGTATGGGGCATTGTCCATCACAATTAAAGAAGGCTCTTCTAAATTTGGTATGAGCTTTTCCCTAATCCACTTTATAAATATTTCACCATTCATGTCACCATGATAATCAGCACTTTGTGATTTAGTAGTGAATGTTAGCGAGGCATCATTTATAAAACCGTTACTACCTCCAGCATGTAGGACAATGTATCGTCTTCCTTGAAATTGAGTTTTTCGCACACTTTTAATACTGCTATCTTGCCAAGAAGTAATAGTACTTCCTTTTGAAAAAATCCAAGTTTCGTCCAAAAAGATTACATCTCTTCGCAAAGCTGAAGATAAATTTTTCATGTATTCTCTTAAAAATTGCTGTCTTAAACATACAATGTTATTTCTTTCCATTAGAGCTCTTCTAGGGTTATCTTTTTGATACTTAAAACCAATTGAATGCAGAACACGTCCCAGGCTAGAGTCACTTATTTCAATAGCTTTACGTTTGATTTCTTTATTGAGCGAAGCTGTGGTCACATGTTTACCTAAAAAATAGTAAAATTATCAATCTATAGATTCAGGGTTTACTTGATGTAAATTCATTTCAAAAACTATGTACCATATTGAAATCAAACACAAATTCAAATTTACATGAACTTCAAGTTTAATTGTTTATAACACACAGGGACGTTTTCAAAGCGAGCTATCAACTGATGAAAACAATAATTGTACCTAAGCAATTGACCTTTGTAGATCATTTAAATTTCTGTTTCAGTTCAGTATTCTATATGTTTTTTCAAATTATTACTGTGCACACAGTAGGAGAAAGCATTAACTTGAACTTACGTTGAGAATACATCTCATACAAAGAATTTCTTATTTCCATTTTCGTTGTCTCTGGTAAGTTTTCTGTCTTCTTCCTTCTAGACCTACGTTTCTTGCCTGGAGATTCCAATATTGGTTGAGTGGCCTTTTCATGTTTAATTCTGGTAACAGTCCTTACAGAAATATGCAATGCCTCTGCTACCCTCTGGAAAATCGTATTTTAGAATTAGATGATTGTTAATAATGTATTTGTGTGTAATAATATACCTCTCGAACTGACGAAAGTGGTGTTAAAGGGCCTCCGTTGTGTTTTTCTCTTTCGAAGTATTCAGTAAGTGAACTGATGAACTCACGCGCTTGTCGATGAAGAACTTTATTGTGTGACATCTCAAATTTTTGTTCTTATAAGAACAGATTTTGTAAAGAACGGAAGCAAATGATTGATTGAAATTGTTCACACTTAGATTCGCGATAACAGGAGTCAGGTGTCAGACATAAGATTTGACAATTGACAAGACAAAAGACAAGACAGGCCTGCAACTTGACAAAAATAACGTGATTCAAATGCGATAGGACGGGGATGTTTTGTCTCTTTCTAGATCATGACAATGCCATTGACGTACGTGGTTTTCTTAGAAACTACACGTTACAATGTTTCTTTATCTAAATCATGAGTATTAGAAGAAGATAGACAATTTATAATGTGCCGATATTATTTCATACAGGTGCCAAGTTATTTGACGAGAACTGTATTCCTCTTCACTTTCCATAAATGGTTCTGGGTCAGTTTCTAAACAAAAAATACGCTAGATTTATTAATGATGTAATATTAAAACGACAAATAATTTATTTAGGTAGGTATTTATATCAACAAGCACATTTTTGGAAACTTTTTGGGCCACTCTGTATACACAAAATACAAATTTTGGGGTTGTGTACCTTATTTTTACAGCATGCACAATATTTCATTAAGATTTGTTTTTCATATTTTTCACTTTTTGATCGGTTGTAATGAAGCATTCTTCATTACTTACAAATAAATTTGAATATCTCAGTAGAATCGAATTACATAGGCAAAGTTAAGAGATCAAACTTCGTGCACATCTATGTATAAAAACTGGTGAACAGAATTCGCCAGCCGGTCACCTGTTCACGTTACGTCACACGCCGCGATCTGTATAAAAGCAAGCCCATTTCATAGCGAAAGGGAACTGACTTGCCAGACCAGCACCGAGATTGACCTGCCGTAATCTAAACAACCCGAAGCCGTTGCTATTGTGCAAATCCGAGAAATAGAGAGTGGTATTAATTGCCGTTTAAAATCCATTCAAGTCATTGAATTAACATTCCAGGATATAAGTCCGATTTCAAATTCGAACTTTGTTTATAAATTCAATAGTCTACAAAACAATCCTGATAGCTTGGACGAATACGATTCAGCTTCTGCGAATTGTTTTTCTAGAGATTAAGTTAGGATTTTGTCCGAGACCGATTTGTAGAATTGTGAATAAACACACAGCCGAAACCGCTGGGAAAAACAATCCTTATAGCTTGGACGAATACGATCCAGCTTCTGCGAATTGTTTTTCTAGAGAATTAACATTCCAGTATATAAGTCCGATTTCAAATTCGAACTTTGTTTATAAATTCAATAGTCTACAAAACAATCCTGATAGCTTGGACGAATACGATCCAGCTTCTGCGAATTGTTTTTCTAGAGAATTAACATTCCAGTATATAAGTCCGATTTCAAATTCGAACTTTGTTTATAAATTCAATAGTCTACAAAACAATCCTGATAGCTTGGACGAATACGATCCAGCTTCTGCGAATTGTTTTTCTAGAGACTAAGTTAGGATATTGTCCGAGACCGATTTGTAGAATTGTTAATAAAGTCACAGCCGAAACCGCTGGAAAAATCAAGCCTTATAGCTTGGACGAATACGATCCAGCTTCTGCGAATTGATTTCAGGGGCTACGTGGTGATTCTCTCCGAGACCGACTTGTGAAATTATTAAGTCAGTCATAGCCGATAGCTGACAAATCAACCTAGTCCGTTATACCCCGTTCCGTAAGAAATTACGTCTGAAATACAGGTCAGAGCGAATACACGACCCACGCTCCGTCGAAGTTAACAGTGTACTAAATATTTAGATTGTCGCGATTCATTTCATTTCTAGACCTAGGGACAAAAACTTGTCTACCATCTCACGCAGATGGTGGAGACTCCCGACGATAGGAAAACATCTAATTAGCGCGTTATTTTATACACGGAAAACGAACACATTAAAACGGCCTGTTCCTAGCAACATTTTGTAAATAGATTGTACATAGCTGGTGTAAATGTAAATAGAGATAATTAATAAACTTAGTTAAGCAAGAAATATCTGTTTTATTTGGCAATCCACACGAAAGAGAAACAGCAATTTTAAAACCTATATAAAAAGGGAACCTGGACCCTCAAGAAACCCGAGCAGGTCAGTTACTGTCATAAGAGGACAGTAAGTGACAACCTCCCCACTTGTAATTAACCATTCAAGCGGAAGGAGGTTACAAAATGGCGCCCGAGATTTAAAGTAACGGAAACTAGATAGAAATTGCTCTCTTTGATTGCCAAATAAAATGTCATTAGTAGAGAAGAATAATGACAGAGGTAAACTCATGGATCAGGTCCGTAAATGGGGTGTACACTTCGAAGGGAAAAGGGACAGCCTGGAATTCTTAGAACGATTTTCCGAGCTCAGGATAGCATATGGAATTGAAGAAGAAGATTGTCTGCAGGTATTGCCCGAATTATTGAAAGGCCAAGCCTTATTGTGGTATAGAAACAATAACACACAGTGGCAAACATGGTCGGATTTTATAACAGATTTTGAGTTATATTTCCTTCCAAATAACTATCGACAGGATATCCTAGATTCAATCGTGAAAAGGGTGCAGGGCCCTCAGGAAGACACAAAGGAATTTATAATTGCTTTGCAGACTCTGTGCAGAAGGAGTCAAGTTATAAATAAACAAGAGGAATTGAACAGAATTTATAGAAACCTGCGGCCAGAAATCCGACGGTACGTTAGGCCTAGGGATTTCTCTTCTCTGTCGGACCTAATCCAACTGCGAAGAGTATGGAAATTTACAGAAGGAGTTAGGGGATGATCGGAGAAAATGTAGTATAGAACCAAAAGAGACTGTAAACTACATACAAGCGAATAGAGCATTGCCACGGAATATAGATCAGCAAGAAGTATGTTGGAGATGCGGTGAAAAGGGACACCGGCGTTTCGAGTGTAGGGGCACTTTTAAACGATTCTGCTCGCGATGTGGCAAACAGGGTATTCTGACTCGAGAATGCCAATGCAGGAATACGAAACCGGGAAACGAGCGGACGTCCAGCGGACAAGCAGGAGCCGCTGGGACGTCATAGAACACCTACCTGTAATAAAGGATGTATCCTCCACAACCGAGGGTACAGTGGACCCGAGGATACATTTTAAGGTTGCAATAGGGAGGCAAGTGTTCTCAGCACTAGTGGACACAGGATCAGTTAGGTCCTATATTAATGAGGAGGTGGCCGATCATTGTTCAAGATGGAATGTTCCACAACAAGAGGTCAGACAAAGGGCGTGTTTAGCGAATGGGGCCACAGTACCAATTAACCGAGGGTTTTATATCAAATGTACTGTGGATAACCAAGACAAGGAAGGACATTTTCTGGTCTTACCGGGAATGATGTCCCAGATTATTTTAGGGATGGATTTATTATATAAATGGCAGATAACCATTGACCTGCGAGAGCCCGATATGCCCAGGAACGCGGTTGAGACCCAAACGGAAATAATAGGTAGTATCTCTAAATTGGAGACTAGTCAGGAAGAGAGACTGAAAGCATTCCTGAAACACGAGCTGGGGAAATTTATAGGCGTGAAAGGATGTACGCCGCTGGTTAAACACCAAATCAAGCTGAAGGATCCCACCCCTATAAAACAGCGGTATAGACCACAGAATCCCGTAATGCAGGAAATTGTGGACAAGGAGGTAAATAAAATGTTGGAAGAGGGAGTAATTGAGCCATCGAACAGTCCATGGAGTTCACCAATAGTGCTCGTCAAAAAGAAAGAGGGTAAGCATCGGTTCTGTATAGACTTCAGGAAAGTTAACGCCCAGTCAGAAAAGGACGCATATCCGTTACCGTATATTACTGCCACGCTTGAAAAGCTGAAAGAAGCAAAGTATGTGTCTACCCTGGATTTAAAACAAGGCTATTGGCAGATTCCGCTTACTCCCGAAAGTAAACCTGTCACTGCCTTCACTGTCCCTGGCCGAGGACTATATCAATTTACAGTGATGCCTTTCGGATTACATTCAGCACCAGCCACATTCCAACGCCTACTCGATAGAGTAATAGGACCGGACATGGAGCCAAATGCGTACCCATATATCGACGATATAATTGTGGTTAGCAAAACCTTTGAGGAACATTTGGCCCATTTAAAGGAAGTGCTGAGAAGATTGAGGATGGCCAATCTGCAAATTAACGCAGAAAAATGCCACTTTTGTAAGCCGGAACTACGGTATCTAGGGCATGTAGTGGGAAAAGAAGGGATAAAAACAGACCCAGAGAAAGTGGAAGCTATCGTGAAAATGAATCCTCCAACGAATGTACGTAGCTTGAGGAGATTTTTGGGAGTCGCATCTTGGTACCGCAGGTTCATTCCTGAATTTTCAAAGATGGTGGGGCCTTTAACGAAACTATTGAAGAAACAAATGAAGTTTCAATGGCTTCCCGAGCAACAGGTAGCTTTCGAGAAAATCAAGGAAAAACTTACGCAGGCTCCGGTTCTAACGTGTCCTGATTTTTCCAAACCATTTACGCTGCAAACAGACGCCTCAGATAGCGGGCTTGGGGTGGCCCTCACTCAAAAATTAGGTTCACAGGAACAAATAATAGCCTTTGCTAGCCGAACGCTAAGTTCCGCAGAAAAGAACTATTCCGTGACGGAAAAAGAGTGTCTAGCCATTATCTTTGGAATTCGAAAGATGAAAATGTACTTAGAAGGTTACAAATTTACCGTTATCTCTGACCACGGGGCTTTAAAGTGGTTACGCGATTTGAAAAACCCATCCCAGAGGCTGGCCAGATGGGTCATAGAACTGCAGCAATATGACTTCGAGATTGTGTATCGGAAGGGTGTATTAAACAGAGTAGCAGATACTCTGTCCCGAGCCCCATTGCCGGATCACGAAGAAGAAGAAGAGATTGCCCTTATCGAGCCTGTTATACCGGATCCCTGGTGGGAAAAGAAAGTTAAAGCCGTCAACGAAAAACCCGAACTACTTCCGGATTATCGAGTGGAAAACGGTAATCTATACAGACACTTTCACGAGGCTAATGATTACACGGAAGGAGCCTCCCCCGAACCATGGAAGTTATGTGTTCCAAAGAATGCCCGAACACGGGTTCTGTACGAATGTCATGATGAGAACACGGCAGGACACCTAGGGATTAATAAAACAATCGCAAGGGTGGCTCAGAGATACTACTGGCCTGGTATGTTCAGGGAGATATCCCGCTATGTGAGGAAATGCGAGCACTGCTTGAAATACAAAGCTTCGCAACAGGCACTTCCGGGATTCATGCAGCAAAGCAAAATATCCAAACCATGGGAAATGGTGAGTGTGGATCTAGTAGGACCCCTACCTCGATCGAACAAATCTAACAATTATTTAGTAGTGCTGCAGGATCGGCTGACCAAGTGGACAGAATGTCAAGCAATTCGGACAGCGAACACGGAAACTGTCATGAGGGTGCTGAAAGATAGGGTGCTTATGAGATTCGGATGTCCCAGAGTGTTAATTAGTGACAATGGGGCCCAGTTTGTCGCTAATAAATTTCGGAAATTTTTAGAAGAGTTTGGAATCAAACATAAACTCACCCCTCCCTATACCCCACAGGCCAATCCAGTAGAGAGAGTTAATAGAGTGGTAAAAACGATGATTGCGCAATACTGTGAGGACGATCACCGTAGATGGGACGCATATTTGCCGGAATTAATATTTGCCATCAATACGGCCCGACATGACTCAACTGGATTTACTCCCGCATATTTAAACTACGGTCGAGAAGTGGACCACCCGAAGACTTTGTTCCGGGAAGTTCAGGGACCGGGTAGCGACGATGATGATGGAAACCCCGATCCTACTAGACATGAGGAACAGTTAGGAAAATTGAGAGACGCCGTCAACTTCGTCAAATTACAGTTGAATAAAGCCTTCACTATCCAGAGTCGACACTATAATCTGAGACGGCGCGATTGGGCACCTAAAGTAGGGGAGGAGGTCATGTGCAAAGAACACCCGCTATCCTCGACAGCTCAAGGTTTCGCAGCTAAACTGGCCCCGAAGTTCGCAGGCCCGTTTGAAGTGAAGAAAATCGTTTCACCGGTAGTGGTCGAGCTGGAAAATGGAACTAGTCGTAAACCCGTTCGAGTCCATGTAAAGGACTTGAAAAAAATTAACTGTTAACTAATGTAATTTTCTTTCCCCAGGAGTAAATATGACTTCAGTTCCGGAAATTAGAACTCCCGGGAAAGACGCCGAGGTTGCCATCCGACTGGGAAAGAGGCTGCACGATCTATTTGGTTCCAGTCCGGAATCAAGTCCAGAACTCCAGCTGTACTATTCGCCGATCCCCAATATGACACCGCCTACTCCCGATCTACCCCAGCAGCAACCGTCCTTACCAAAGAAACTATCAACCCCTTGTGTAAATAACCCCCTGAAATATAGTGACAGAGACACCGTTAGTGGTATAAATAGATTAAGTGTAGATAGTAAGAAACCATATTTTAAGAAACGTTTACGTAAAATGCATGACTATAGGGTGTATGATCCAACCGGCCGGCTTGTGGCGCGCGTGAAAATACCGTGGGACTGTGAGGTCAAGCCGACGTACGAAACGTATCGTACGTTCGAAAATTTTCGGGAGAAAATTTTCTAAGAAAGAAAGGGGGTGTGTAATGAAGCATTCTTCATTACTTACAAATAAATTTGAATATCTCAGTAGAATCGAATTACATAGGCAAAGTTAAGAGATCAAACTTCGTGCACATCTATGTATAAAAACTGGTGAACAGAATTCGCCAGCCGGTCACCTGTTCACGTTACGTCACACGCCGCGATCTGTATAAAAGCAAGCCCATTTCATAGCGAAAGGGAACTGACTTGCCAGACCAGCACCGAGATTGACCTGCCGTAATCTAAACAACCCGAAGCCGTTGCTATTGTGCAAATCCGAGAAATAGAGAGTGAGTATTAATTGCCGTTTAAAATCCATTCAAGTCATTGAATTAACATTCCAGGATATAAGTCCGATTTCAAATTCGAACTTTGTTTATAAATTCAATAGTCTACAAAACAATCCTGATAGCTTGGACGAATACGATTCAGCTTCTGCGAATTGTTTTTCTAGAGACTAAGTTAGGATTTTGTCCGAGACCGATTTGTAGAATTGTGAATAAACACACAGCCGAAACCGCTGGGAAAAACAATCCTTATAGCTTGGACGAATACGATCCAGCTTCTGCGAATTGTTTTTCTAGAGAATTAACATTCCAGTATATAAGTCCGATTTCAAATTCGAACTTTGTTTATAAATTCAATAGTCTACAAAACAATCCTGATAGCTTGGACGAATACGATCCAGCTTCTGCGAATTGTTTTTCTAGAGACTAAGTTAGGATATTGTCCGAGACCGATTTGTAGAATTGTTAATAAAGTCACAGCCGAAACCGCTGGAAAAATCAAGCCTTATAGCTTGGACGAATACGATCCAGCTTCTGCGAATTGATTTCAGGGGCTACGTGGTGATTCTCTCCGAGACCGACTTGTGAAATTATTAAGTCAGTCATAGCCGATAGCTGACAAATCAACCTAGTCCGTTATACCCCGTTCCGTAAGAAATTACGTCTGAAATACAGGTCAGAGCGAATACACGACCCACGCTCCGTCGAAGTTAACAGTGTACTAAATATTTAGATTGTCGCGATTCATTTCATTTCTAGACCTAGGGACAAAAACTTGTCTACCATCTCACGCAGATGGTGGAGACTCCCGACGATAGGAAAACATCTAATTAGCGCGTTATTTTATACACGGAAAACGAACACATTAAAACGGCCTGTTCCTAGCAACATTTTGTAAATAGATTGTACATAGCTGGTGTAAATGTAAATAGAGATAATTAATAAACTTAGTTAAGCAAGAAATATCTGTTTTATTTGGCAATCCACACGAAAGAGAAACAGCAATTTTAAAACCTATATAAAAAGGGAACCTGGACCCTCAAGAAACCCGAGCAGGTCAGTTACTGTCATAAGAGGACAGTAAGTGACAACCTCCCCACTTGTAATTAACCATTCAAGCGGAAGGAGGTTACACGGTTTGTCCCCTTATTGTATACCCCATCCGTAGACCAATGTACAATCACACATAGGTATTCCACAAAATGACAAAATGTATGTTTTAATAAAACAATATTTAAAACATTTTTGTTAAGTCGACATTGTCCTAAATTTGTAAACAATATCTTACATACCACATTCATTTAAGGTATCAGAAATAGTCTCTTTCAGGTTAGAATTTTCAGGAAATACACATATTTTTTCTTTAACCGTCACGACCTTTGCATTTTCTATTTCTTTCACTAAGGCTAGCATTAGTTTGCCCCTGGAGCACATCTTATCACACTTTTAGCAGTAGATTTCATGAGAACAATCAAAAAACACTGTACGATGTTTAACTTGCGTTTTATAAAATAAACTGTCATAAATTATGGATGAAGGGGTTATGATCACTACATACCACCTTCATCCATTTAAAAATATTTACGAATTTGTTTTGATTTATGAATGAAGGTGTTACCATCCCATAACACCTTCCATTTTTATTTTTTTTTAAATATGTTACATAACCCCTGCATTCATAGCTAAACCTCCACCAACGTCCAATATGTAGAACCTTGAAAAGGTTGTTGTATGAAAGATGAGTACATAACACCTTCATCCTTCCACAAACATGGATTTTTTCAAAAATGTTACATAACATCTTCATCCACTCGTGTCTTCAATTGTCACTGTCATTATGTATATATTTTAAACTTTTACTGACAACCTTTCACACCCTAGTGTTGAACAATTCTTCTCAATGTTTTTTAATAATTTTTTTTTAAAATCAAGTCTATTAATACAGTTCTATTTTGAACCTAAATTATTCAAGTGGGATTTAGTATGATTTCAATAATAATTTTCTGGAGTTAGTATTATTTTTAATATTTTCCTTTTATTATAAAAATAAAAAATAAAATCACATTTCAGACCTAAACTGATTATTTGTAAACAAACAAGAATATTTCAAGGCCCCCTAAAACAAATCAAAAATGAAATCACATTTCAGACCCAAACTCATCAATAACTTAACAACAATGAATCCCTAAAACATAAAGTAATAAAATCATATTGCATTATTTGTCACATAAGCTTATTTGGTATGGAAAACAACAATATCTCATGGCTCCCCAAAACATAGAAATTAGTCCTCGCTGTTATCGTTATGTTGTAGATTTTTGTAAAGATTATGAAAATCCTTTTTTCTACAAACGCTTAACAAAGTAGCCTTTGACGCTTTCAGATTTAACGCAAAGTTGACGTTTTCCGTGAAATGTCATTTTGTGACAGCATTTGCGCTCTAAAGCGGAAATATTTCGAAAACGCTGGCTTCTCCAACGTATTTCTGCATGATGATTGATGATAGTGACAGTGAATATCAAACACTCCTCCTGATGTAGCAGAATGTGCAAAAATTGTTACTTTGAATCTCCTACCAGAGAAATCAAGGAAGAAATATGAATTACAATACGGTAAATTCATGACGTGGTGCCAGTCGAAGAAGGTGAATAAGTATTCAGAAAACGTATTACTGGCTTATTTTGGAGAAAAATCATTGATTTGTAAGTCATCAACTCTTTGGTCTACGTATTCGATGATACGGACATGCTTGAATGTTAAAAATAACATCGAAATCAATAAGTATCCTAAACTTATCGCATTTCTGAAGAAACAGTCTGTTGGATATAAAGCGAAAAAATCCAAAACATTCACCACTGAAGATATTCACAAATTTTTACAAGAAGCGCCCGATGAAGAATATCTACTAAAAAAGGTAAATTTTAATATTTCATGCTCTTAGTAGTTTGAGAAGCGGTTAGTATTTTTTTGAATTTAGTGCAATTTGGTTAGCATACACATTTGGAATAGCTATTAATTGCAGTTTTTTTTATAGGTTATTCTAATTATGGGTATTGCTGGTGCCTGCAGGCGCGATGAGTTGGTCAAAATGGAGATTGGTGACATAGAAGATAAGGATTCTATTTTAATAGTCCGAATTCCCGATTCAAAAACGAGAATAAGCCGTGTTTTTACGATTGTTGGTCATAATGAAGAGAATTCAGTTGATTATCTTTCAATTTGTAAAAAATATATTGCACTCAGAAAACATTGTCTGAATAACAATACTGTCCAACGTCTATTTTTACGTTATGAAAAAGGTAGATGTATAAAACAAGTTGTGGGTATGAATACAATCGGCAAGACTCCCAGTGACATTGCTGAATATTTGAAATTGCCCAAGCATAATTTATATACTGGACACTGTCTCCGACGAACCTCTGCTACTTTATTGGTGAATGGTGGAGGTGACCTAATACAACTGAAAAAACATGGTGGATGGAAAAGTAACAATGTAGCAGAAGGCTACATAGATGATTCAATCAACAATAAGATTGAAACTACCAAGAGAATATTCTCAAGACCATCTACATCTCGTTCTGTAGATTTCCAATATTCGGGGGAATTAATGTTAGATAAATCTACTGATCGTCCATCAGGTTCAGGAATAATAATTAAAGAGTGTCACAATTGTACATTCAATTTTAGTATAGTCAATGATAAATTAAATCAACATTAATCAGGAATTTATAAACTGTACTTGATGTACTTTTGTTGAATAAAGCATCTGGTGTTTTTTCTTTTTTTTTTCTGAAAACTGCGTTTGTAGAAAAAATCTTGTGTGTATTTCGAGCACAAAGTGTCATTGTCGCTCTCCAAAGATTACCGCGCTCCGCTTTGCGTCGCGCGGTAACTCTCTTTGTCGAGCGACAATATATCACTTTGCGCTCTTAATACACAAATAGCTATAGAACTCATTTGAGAAGATTTTGTAAATGTTCATATTTCTTTGTCGAAATTGGGTTTGGCCCATGTCTCAGAAGCGAAATTTCAGCTGGATAGATAACAAGTCGTTCTGTTCTTTTCAAATTAACTTTTTTGAAATCCTCTGAGTCGAAATCAGTTTTATAATAGAGGCTTTGGGAATGCTAAAATCCCCAGAATCATCCTTTTTACGATACACAAATGGCGATGTACAATCGTTGAACAATTGTTTGAAGTTATTCAGCTATTCAGTCTGCCCTATTGACCCCTGGTTACTTACTCCACTGAGCCTATCATGGGACAAGGTTATCCATAGATGACGCAGTTATACGCATTGTCGTGCGGGCCCTAGCAGAAGCCCTCAACGAGGAGTGAACCTTGATAAAAATCTGGCGCCCTAAAAATCAACATAAAGTCAATTAGATTCAGACCTGATAGACTTGAGGAGTGTTGAAGTCATTATAAGTAAAAATCGCCAAACAATAATAAGGTACGTCACAATATGTAATATATATTTGAAAAATAAACAGTTTTTTTTTATTGGAAACAAACAAAATATTATCCGATAGTACAAAATAATATTATCCGATAGTAAAATGGGAACAAATGGAAACAAATCAGTCTCAGCAAGAATATAACAAGAATTCAAAAATAATACTTCAAAAAATAACATAACTAGGACAAATTATGAGGTAATACTCAAATAAATCGGTCTTTGTTGTAATTAATAAATAATATCTGTTTTATTTTTGCGCGATTTTGCCGATCTGATAATATTAATCCGGATTTCGAGAACAGCCTTTCACTCGGTACAGACGTAGCAACAGTAATACATTTTTCCAGTACAATCGAGCTCAGGCTTGGAAAATTATGAGAATTATTTTCCCACCTAATTAAAGGATCTTCTTTCCTGGGGATTGGTAACTCTTCAAGATAGCGTTGAACTTGACTGTGTTGAACCCGTTGGCTTGAGTGTAGCAATTTTTTTATAGAATCTGCTCCAAATGGAATTTTCATTTTCCTTTCCTTATTCGGTATCTGCAAGTTTGCTCTCCTTTGTGCCTTCCACAGGGTGTATTTGTTTCAGCATACATCATACGTTATCGAAGATACTGCAGCTTTTTTGGCTCTTTCTGTGATGTTTTCGTTAGAGGAAGCTATATTTTTGAACCTTGGGTCTAAACAATTTGTTATTCCATCCAAAATGGAAGATATCACGGCTCTTGTAACTGTACTATTATTATTATTTTTGTTCATTTTTTGGTAAACATTCAGCAGTCCATCAGTTAATATGACAGATGATTTAGTTAAGTAACTTTCACCGCTCATTGCCTTGGTCTTCCAAAGGTCGAAGTATCAAAATGAGCTCTTTTAAAAATTGCCACTCTTCAATGGACATTATGGGCAAGTCATAGTTGAGTTACATCTTGTAACGACGTCCTGTAGGAGGCTCTTTGTGGGTTCAATTCTGAGATATTTTTGTTGTTCAAATAATTTTGCCATGGCAGATAAGCTTCTTCTAAAATAACTGACAATTTTCTTTACTTTTTATTTTTGTTCATTTCTTGGTAAACATTCAGCAGTCCATCAGTTAATATGATGACAGATGATCCAGCTAGGTAACATTCACCGCTCATTGCCTTAGTGACGTCTTCCAGAGGTCGAAGTATCACAATGAGCTCTTTTAGAAATTGCCACTCTTCAAGAGAAATTATGGGTAAGTCATGTTCATTAAGAGCCATTGTTGTTCGAATGGGCTCTTCAAGGTCCACAAACCTCTCAGTCATATAAATCGTCATCTTGTAACGACGTCCTGTACGAGTCTCTTTGTAGGTGCAATTCTGAGATATTTTTGTTGTTCGAATAATTTTGCCATGGCAGATGAGCTCCTTCTAAAATAACTGACAATTGTCTCTACTTTGTCCACTATTCCAACAACATATACCAGGGCGTCATGCGCAATAAGCTTTATAGTATGTGCATAGTATCAAAAATCTCTGAGACGAAGTTCCTCTTGAATTGCCTTTTTGATGTTATCACCATAAAATTTTTATTGTCCAATTTCCACTCATTTACGATTTTTTTGATAGCACCTCCTGAATTCCCTCTTGTATGTTTTTCACCAAACCACTCGCACCCTAATACGACCATATGCTTCAACATGGCATCTAGTGAGCTAATACGCGGTTGTGTGTGCTCGCCCTGTAACTTGAAAATTCATCGGTTGATGATACGGTAAATTGTGCTAAGTATGAAAATAGCATGCATTTACATTGTTTAGACATGAATATGGAAGAATACTACAAGTTGAATGAAAACAAGGAGTTAAAAAAGTGGAAATGTTCCCGATGTGTACTATTATCCGAACCAAGTGAAAAACTTAATGAAAATACACAGGACAATATTTAAAGAATTACATCAGATAAAAACAATTACAATTATAATAATAAAACTGAAATAGATCAAGTAATAAATATGATCAGTATTAAGAACATGTTCAATGACATTATGATGAACTTTGAAATCGTGAATAAAACTGTATTCAATCTAAAAGAAATAATCTAAACTGGAAAAAAAAGTAAACATACATAGAAATGTAAATACAAACAAATCTTAAGAACCTACAAGGGTTAATCAAATCTTAAAGAAGAATGTCCCAAAACATAATACGGCTAAAATGATATTTTATGCAAACATGATAATGTGATTCCTCCAACCAACTTAAATTCTTCCGGTTCCATGTTAAATACCTAAAAAGGATTACTAACGCTGCACATCCGAGCCAGCTGTTGCCAAACCCCACGGTGTCATTATTTGCAAACCAACAGTTTTTTCTTTGCTCTCTCAATAAGGGAATGACTTCCGTCCACTTCGAGGTGTGTGTCCCCTCAATAAGAATTTTAGATTTATAGTTTGTAAATTGGGAACATTTTTTAACAGACAAAAGTACGTCACTACCATAATTATATTCCTATTTTGTTCGACCAAATAGTTATACAGGGTGTATCAGGACAAACATTATTATGTGATTCTATTGCATATTTCCAACAAAAAAGTTCATATAATACATATTCCGATTTTCAACGGTTAATAAGCAATTCGCTATTTTTTATGAAAACATCACATTTTCATGTAATTGACCTCTTCCTACAATCAAGGAATATAGAAAAAATTAAATCATTGCAAATGGAAAAGCACTATATATATATATATATATATATATATATATATATATATATATATATATATATATATATATATATATATATATATATATATATATATATATATATATATATATATATATATATATATATATATATATATATATGTTTCTTCTTAGGTTCTCGCGGACGTAATGTGTAGAACTGGATTCTCGGGTGTTGATCCGCGTTGTGTGGTTTCGGTCCTCAAAAGGACCAATTTCACGACGTTTCGGCAAAGTCGCATTTGCCATCTTCAGGTGATTCGACCGTAGAGTCTGGAAAATCTAGGCGAACTGACGCTTACTTGGAGGGACAGGTATTTATATCCCCCGTTATGTTTGACCTTTGGACTTTCGAACTATTTCACGCTTGGTTGATTTCTACGTGTTTGGCTCCGAGTGACACGTTTGGATGACGTCATTGCGACGCTGGAATCAGCCGGAAAGTTTCCGTGACCTGTTGCACGTGCACTGGATATCACGTTCTCTCTTGTTTTTGGTTTTATCTTCCGACTTTCTAAAGCGGGTTTCCATGTTGCTGGTAATCTTAGTATATAAGCTATCATATGATACCATATCTATCGCCGAAATGTTTGTATTTTTATTATTTTTGGGTCATAACATTTGGGTGTCACCTGTTATTTGATGAATTCGTGAAAATTCAAACGTCAAATACTCAATATTTTTTCAAGATGAATATGGAAGATAACTTATCAAAATATGGCTAAGGATCAAGCTTCAGAATAGTATGAAAATTTTTTTCATCGCTCATGCATTAGCGAAGAAATTGTGTTAAATGTAACTCAACATCAATGGAAATACTAAGTTTACTGTTATTCCTAATTTTGCTTGTAGAGAAGTTTTAAAGCAAGTTACAAACACACACACATAGACTGGAAATTTTCCAAAGAATGTGAAAAACTTATCCACAGCTTCCTACGATCAACCGTTCGACCGCTATTCTATGGCATACTAGATTTCCTCTAGAGTTTCCTAATTTTCATCCGATAATTATGAAATTCAACAATTCGAATAGTAGTGAGTTCATTAATACTATTTTAACAATAACAATGAGAAGTAGCACGAATTACAAATTTGCTCGAAGTGGCCACCATCTCTCTTTCCGCCACCGCATAGCTCATTTTTCTTCTCAATGATACGTTGCCTCAGTTCTTCTTCCGAATGAATTTGGTTCTTGTAAACTTCCGCTTTCATGTAGCCCCAAGCAATAAAATCGAGAGGTGTGAGGTCGGGTGACCTGGTAGGCCAGGTAACTGTTCCTACCCGACCAATCCAGGTTGGATATGTTTCTTCCAAATATCTGCGGAATTCGAGCAAAATGAGGTGGAGCTTTTTTGTCTTTCAGTTCCAATATTGTATTTTTAATTTCTTCGATGTCTGTTGACTCCATGAACATAGATTGGGTAAAGGTTTTCTGTGGTTGAAGTACCTGAAAGTCATTTTTGAGTCTTGTCTCCAATTTCTCGCCAATACCTCCGAAGTAATTATTGCGGGCTTCTGCAATTTTTCTGCCGGCTGTCAGTTCTTCTTCAAAATTTTTTTATATTTTATATATTTAGATTTGGAGCTTTCCAGTTTTATTTTGAAATAATCCACTCTTTCTTATCAGATAATTCAGTTTGTTTCGATATTGACGGTATTTATTTTTAAGATTTTCATCGTTTGAGTAAGTTAATGTTTTTTGTTTCAGTTTGTTACGTTCTTTAATTGAAGATATTATACTATTCGTTATCCAAGGTTTACTCGTTCGCCTTTTTATTTTGTTCGAGAATCGTGGTAGTAAGCCCAATATTATCATCTAATTTTTCATAAAAGATATTTGTTGCTGTTGTTACATCATTGCATAAGTATACCGCATCCCAATTTTCGTTTTTCAACATAGTTTTCAGTTGGTTTATATTGATTTTTTCCTGTATCGGACTTTTGACACTGTTCTTGATTTTTCTTTGCTTAATTTAATGGAATAGTGTTCTGTAATGTTTGTTCTAATAATACTTGGGATAATATCTGTGTATTCCTCAGATTTCGATCTATAGAAAATATGGTCTATGCAGGTGACTTTGGACTAACTATAGTGGATTCATTGATGAGTAAAATGTAGCCTTTTTCTGACATAATGTTTAAATAGTCTTTATACATTATCTTTGATGTATATTAGGACTCCGTCATTTTTAGTAGAGTATGTGAAACATTTTGATCGAAAATTTTTCATGATTTAACGCGACCCCACGGAAAATGTTCATTTTGGTGCATAAAACAAAAGTATAAAATTTCTACCTCCTAAATTGACCGCAACCCCTTTTTTTCCGCCATTTTGTGGTATTTTGGACATTTTTAGGGGAAGTTTGTCAAAAAAAAATGTATATCTCCAGTTGTATTGGGAATTAGAAAACCAAACTGGAACCCTTTTATTGTCAATGTTCAAGGAACTTCCAGTTCAAATTTCAAGTTGATCCGACCTCCCCCTTCCTCGCAATATATATATATGTATATATGCATGGGAACTTGCGTGACGGCTAACTCGGGCAGTTTTCAACCGATTCAACTGAAATTTGAACTACAGGTAGGTTTTATGCCCTCAAAACTGACTTCCGATTTTCAAGTCAAAATATCAAATTGTTTCTGAGAAATTTGAGCTTAAGTCAATTTTTTAGCTAATTTCCCAATTGAAATATCTCATGTCCTTTTCATCCGATTGACATTTGCTTAGCGTCAAAATATAGGCATTTGCATATATTTTTACGTAGTAATCATGTAAATGCACGTGTATAATAATTATAGAATACTATAATAAATATGAGGGGTACATATCTGTCTCAGGTATACGACAGATTCATCGTATTGTAAAGATGAGAGACCCGTTTTTACTACATTGTATAATACATAGTTTATACCTACACATATCTATAATAATAAGTATGTGTAAAAAATTTGCATATAAATAACGGATGAGAACATAGTCTAAGAAGATCTTCTCATCTTATGGATGAGAACTACTTTGTAAGGCTGATTCAAATTTTTGATACAACAGCTGTCAGTTTTTGTAAGATCACGTGTGGTCTTAGTGATCTCGTGTCGTGCTTCAGTCTTCGTTTGATTTTCTATCGTGAACGTCATTTTATTATCGATCAGCTGTTTAAAAAACATCAACTTCAGAATCATCACTGGGAGGCACTTGTTCAATTGCACATACACTTGTACTCACTTGAGATATTAAACCATTGTTATCTTCAGCTAATTTCACTGATGAACGTGTTTTGCCTGATGATGAAGATCAATTCGCAGTTTCCTCCTGAATTTTCTTACATGACAAATATCTCTTATAGCATCGTTGATGAAAATCCTTTTCCGTCAAGGATGCTGGCAATAATCGGAACTTATTATCACCCTTTACTTATCGACTGATAGAGCGATTGGCTGCGGCTCATCAGGACACAATATGCAAATCTGTAAATCTGCCTCCATTATTGATACATTTTTTATAATTTTTTAAAAAGAGCAACGTTACTTAATAATACTTGGGATATTTTAAGTATAGTGATCGATAATAAAATGACGTTTACGATAGAAAGTCAAACAAAGACTGAAGCACAACATGAGATCACTAAGAACACACGTGTTCTTACAAAAACTGACAGCTGTTGTATCAAAAACTTGAATCAGCCTTACAAAGTAGTTCTCATCCATAAGATGAGAAGATCTTCTTAGACTATGTTCTCATCCGTTATTTATATGCAAATTTTTTACACATGCTTATTATTATAGGTATGTGTAGGTATAAACTATGTATTATACAATGTAGTAAAAATGGGTCTCTCATCTTTACAATACGATGAATCTGTCGTATACCTGAGACAGATATGTACCCCTCATATTTATTATAGTATTCTATAATTATTATACACGTGTATTTACCTGTAGGTATGTGTGTTCTGTTATTATTATTATGAGATGGATATTGGGCGTGTTCAAGTATATTTTATAGACCATTCTGTGATTTTTTAACGCACGCGTAATAAGTCACGCGCGCGCACATACATACATACACACACACTCACATACACGTACACTTACTTACATACACACATACAAACACATTAACACGTATTTACACATGCATATTTTTATTCACAGGCACATTTTATGATTTTTTTATGTTAAAAAAAATGTATATACCTTTATCACCTAAAATAGTATCATATTGCTAATGTAATATAAAAACGATGATTACTACGTGAAAATATATGCAAATGCCTATATTTTGACGCTAAGCAAATGTCAATCGGATAAAAAGACATGAGATATTTCAATTGGGAAATTAGCTAAAAAATTGACTTAAGCTCGAATTTCTCAGAAACAATTTGATATTTTGACTTGAAAATCGGAAGTCAGTTTTGAGGGTATAAAACCTACCTATAGTTCAAATTTCAGTTGAATCGGTTGGAAACTGCCCGAGTTAGCCGTCACGCAAGTTCCCATGCATATATGTATATACATATTGTTATAAAACTCTTACTGTTTTTATTTTGTTTTTAATAATTATAATTTTTGATTCTACCGGCTAGCTTTTTATCTTTCTAATTTGATTATATTTGAACTTTGAATTTAATGTTTATGAAGTTTTGAAGTTTATCTATAGAATAATTTTATATGGAATTAAACACAATGCTCTTTGATTTCACAATATTTAATTTCTATGACTCTTATTATCTTGGGTAATTCAACTTTATGTTTACAAAATCTATGACATAACCTTATAATCACTTTTTCAATTAATATTTGTTTATATTGTTATAGTCAACAATCTTTCTTTTCTTTACAGATAATACGGATAATATGGTGTAGAAATTATAAACAAACTTACGTTTAGATAATATCCAAAAGTGTGTTTAATAATGTGGGCAATTTTCAATTTACTTCCTTTTGTTATTTCGTTGATTCACCTTTTACACAACACTATGCTTTTTCACGATAATCACAGGTAACTAATTTAGGTTACTTCTTCTTTAGGATCAGGAACTGTTGATAATACTTTGTTTTATTCTTTTAGATAAGACATAAAACTTTTCGATGCTTTATTGAAATTATGTTGAAGAATGGCAATCGTTGGATACTTCTTATAAATTTGAGGTTATTACTACCCTTTATTTGGTTTGGATACTTGGGATACTCGTTGACTTTTAATAAAACTTATTAACTTTGTTTACTTTGAACCTATCGAAGTTTGGAACACTTGCGTTCTCTGATGTTTAATTTTTATAAACTTAGGTTAGAAAATTTTGGTGAGTTGCCAGAGGAGAACAGTCTCTGCTTGGATATTAATGCAAACTGAACTTAGCTTTACTTTCAGACCTTTTTATAGGCCTCCAAAACCGACGCTACTTTATGTCATAAACAACCTATCAGATGCTTACTTTACTTATCAAGAATGCCAAGTTAATTGTTGTTAAACTGACAGAAGTACTCATTGTTACCAGACTGACATTAGAAATTCCTCTCAACCAATCAGAATTTAGTATTCTTTGATTTTTGAATTATTGGAGATTTTCAACTTATTTTTATTGATAGTGATTCCTTCTTTTTAAATTAATATTGCCTACATTTTTCCCCACACTTTGGTATAATATAACCTATGATTGGGTTATTATTAATATGATTATTCCCATATTTATGGTTTTCTTGACAGTTACTTATTCTTAAATCTAATACATACCATATTATATCAATAACATTCTTTTAACATTACATAACTCAAATATACTAATCCTAACTTATATCTATTACATTATTCAATGTTTTGTACTATCTCATGATAGTTTTGTAATCACTTTAATTATGATTTCTGCCTTCGTTACACAGTACGTTTCTTCACTTTCACTGAAGTTCTTGTTTATCACTTCTTATTCTATTACATTGTTGTTTATTATGTTTTACATTGTTAATATTAACATCCTAACTATTATTTAGCTTTTACTATTGTTTTTAATTCCATATAAATATCTTTTATTTGATCTTTTCTGATTTTCAAAGTTCGGTAAGTTATTATTTTTAAATTTTTATTGTTTATGAAATGAAATCATAACAATATATATATTGCGAGGAAGGGGGAGGTCGGATCAACTTGAAATTTGAACTGGGAGTTCCTTAAACATTGACAATAAAAGGGTTCCAGTTTGGTTTTCTAATTCCCAATACAACCGGAGATATAATTTTTTTTTGATAAACTTCCCCCAAATATGTCTAAAATACCACAAAATGGCGGAAAAAAAGGGGTTGCGGTCAATTTAGGAGGTAGAAATTTTATACTTTTGTTTTATACACCAAAACGAACATTTTGCGTGGGGTCGCGTTAAATCATAAAAATTTTTCGATATCACTTATTTTTTGGTTTCACATACTCTACTATTTGATAATTTCTGAATTCGTTATTGTCTTTTATTTCTCATGTCTCGGTGGGTATCAAGCAAGTGAAGCCTTCTTCAAACTCAGATATGAACGCTTGGAATTCGTCAAAATGTCTGTCTACGCTACAAATGTTATTATGATAAATAGTAAAAAATGATTTTCAAAAGTACATAAACTTTTTAGCCATAATATTGGTTAGTTCCGTTGAATTTTCAACAATGTTCGTTTTTATAGGTTCAATAAAATCTCTTATATATTTGATCCATGATTTGATTACTTAATAAATTATTTGTAATTTAAGTGTTGGTAATAACTAACCTAGGGAAGCCACCTACTGTTCTTCTCTCATAATTCGATCTGGTTTTCACTTTTTCGATGCTCAGGTTAAATGGTTTGGGGGTTGTTTCTTGATAGCGCCTAGAGGTGGAGAACTATCGATAGCCGATACCATCGATAGTTATCGATAGTCGGAACTCGTACTATCGATGGTAATCGATAGTTTTACAAAATAAGAAAATGAAGCAAACTGTTGATACTGTCACTTTATTGCTTACAATATAATAACCAATGATTTTTATTCAAGAAGATTATCTTATTAAAATTTGTTGGTTTAAGTCGGGATCTCCTTGCGGTAATAATTGGTCCTGCCGCACTAAATTCTCTCTCCGATTCGGTAGAAGATGCAGAATACATAGGTATTTAAGAGTCAACTCAGGAATGTGCTGAAGTTCTTTACCATTCACCTGAAAATATAAAATAAATATAAAGGATGACCAACATATTATTCTGTTACATACTTTCCAAAATAATAAGGGATCTGTTTCTTCGGCTGCATTATTCCTTTCAAGGTATTGTCTCTTCACAATAATCATATCTGCGGTTTTACTTTTAGTTTTTTCTTCAACTTTCTGAGTGACGAATGCAAATAGAGACTTTTTTTTGTAAAGATCTCCATCATTTGCATTATCACTACTCTCGGTAGTACTTCCGATATGAGATTTTTGCACCAATTCTTGTTATAATAAGTTCGCAGCTTGGTTTGCGTTCTCCTTGTCCCTGAAGCCTTCACAAAAGACGACAAAGAGAAATACTTGTGCCACAGTCATAGATATTATATATTGGACTATCGAATAAAATCAAAATTAAAAAAAATATCGATTATTTTCGATAGACAAAACTATCGACTGTTTTCGATAGTCACAAATATCGATAACTATCGATAGTTCTCCACCTCTAATAGCGCCTGATGCTCCGCTTGAATTGGGGGTAGTTTGTATGGTGGTTGCTTCTTGATTTCGTTTCTCGTTCTCTTCTTCGAGTATATTGGAACCACCCAAAACGTTGGGATGTCAAATTATAACCAGCCCAAGACGTTGGGTAATTACTCTTACTAAAGGATAAACTGAAATTCTATTTTATCACTTCGTTGCCGACTGCTACAGTGAATAATGGTCGTAGGTTATATTTTAGATGTTAAAATTGAGGGCGCAGAGTATTTAACCAACCAATGATTTTGAATATAACTAGGGGAAGCAAATACTCAAGTCCCCAGGTTTAATTACCCTGAAAGAAGGAAATAAAAGACCTATACCCAGATATGATTAAGATTTCCTTGAGATAATAGTATTGAATCAATTTGAGACAGCACTTACAATAATGATATATGAAGTTAATTAATAGCTAATATGGGTGAAGTTAATTACATCAAAATCGATAACCCAATAACAGTTGACTTTAAGTAAAATACGATATTCGATAAATTTTAACATATGATACAGGAAATCAGAATCGATAGCTTGATACTAAATGATTAATTTCAATATTACATAAACCAAATCGATAGCCTGATACTAAATGATTAATTTCAAATGTTACATAAACCAAATCGATAGCCTGACCTGAGAGTTGGATGTCGTACTTGCTGATGTTTAATTATCTCTACTTCGATGAAGGGGTCCCTGCTCCAATTACCATATCGTTTCCCACGATTGTACTTCACCAATAAGCTAGTGACTCCTAGGCACCTTTCACAGTAGGTTCAAGCCAACCCTCAATATGCTTTCTGTTAAATTTCTCACTAATTAGACGAGGTTTCAAACTACAAGTAGAACTTGCAGTGAAAGCAGAAGTAGGGAACAAAAAAAAACCTCTGACACGATAGGGTTTCTTTTACTTCCAAAGACAACTTTTCTATCGTTCCCCCAAATAGGTTCGTCAAACTAGGTTCAAATCCCAAAAGGTATATCAATTATCCTATTAATCACAATGATTCCAATCCAAATCGACAATTGTTTAGTATAATTCCAACGGAAGAAATATTCCCACAATTGGTCCCAAGCCACGCTTAGTATTTCCTTCATGTTGGATAACCTAGAACTGACTTCACACACCCACGAGTAGAATAGAAGTGTCTTTTCTTTTTCTTTTTTCGGTCCCACAGAACACCCTCGAATAGAAGCGGTCACTAGCATCGACCAACCAAGACCCATAGAATATCGGTACGGTCCATGTCTTTTAGAATGCTCTTATGACTCTTAGGATATACCAAATATACGGTCTAACATAGCTGACGTCACAGGAGTTAACCGATTGCCTTACAGCGGCCATTTCTAAGCCATAAGGTGGAATTTACACGTTACAAATTCCCCCCTTACTTCAAGAAAATTTCCCAAATTTTCACCAAGACTAAACGTGGAAACTAGATCAGGAAACCAATAAACAAAATGAAAACCAAGATCGCTATTTCTGAAGGAAGTAGGACCTTAAAACCACCCTTGAAATCCACAAAAAACCACCCTTAAAATACACAAAAAAAACCTAACACTAGACAACACACCAATCATAATTCGTTCTAAAGAATTATCTAAAACAAACTGATACGTGCCTAGTCGAGAAACCAGCAGAGGGAATCAAAAGCTCGCTCTCCAATACGATAATGATCAGTTCAACGATTGGCCTGGCGTACCGAGCGGCGTAAAATCAAATAAACGCTTCGTGCTCCCTAGTAAACTCCCGTCGTTGAACTGCTCATCCACGCATAAGGATAACGTTCCCCCTGAACCAACTACTAGCACTCAACCAGATTCATAACAGAAGGTGATGATTCTACAAGTCAAAAATGGAAAATAAAATAGAAAAAAATAAGAAAACAGCAAATTCGGTTAAAGATCGTTTTGTTCGATGCACAAGTTGACGCGCATCCTCATGCTGTGAAAACCGTTTTGCAGCATTTCTGGCGTTATGGTTGCACATTGCTGAACTATTCTTTGTTGAAGTTCTTGCAAATTATTTACCGGAGTTGCGAAAATCTTGTTTTCTATAGTCCATAATTGTCAAACAAGGTAATCTCGGAGGAAACTCAACTTCTGTATGCAAACTTATCAGCCGGTCATCAAAAAACTCGCGGAGAAAAGCAATATTTTCTCGTGTAGTATGTGCAGTTGCACCGTCATGCTGGAAATAACCGTACCGAAGTTCATCATCATTTAACTGTTGCACAAATTCAGCCAAAAAGTTGTGTCTGTACCTTTCTGCGTTGACGGTGAAATCGAAAAAAAATGGCCCAATTATTCTTCTGGGAGAAACTGCCATCCAAACACCGATTTTTTGAACATGTAGTGGCGATTCAGTTAAAACATGAGGGTTATCATTGCTCCACATTCGCATGTTTTGAGAATTGATGTATCCCGAAAGGTGGAACCACGCTTCGTCAGAAAAAAAAAATAAGTCCAGAAATGAATTTTAATCAAAATAAATTTCCGCGGAAACATGTGTTTTTATAAAAAAAAAATATTATTTAAGTAATAATTTCATTATTTTCTTCCAATTCTATGGAACGCTCTTCGTCATTAGATTCAACTGGCGTCTTTAATGGTGAGTATAGGTCACCCGCACACTTAAAGACTTTACATGGGTCCAGTTGTTGATACCTACACATTTTTAACTAACT
Source organism: Endomychus coccineus (assembly GCA_958510875.1). NCBI lineage: Eukaryota > Metazoa > Arthropoda > Insecta > Coleoptera > Endomychidae > Endomychus > Endomychus coccineus. Next base: position 88,411,227 of record OY294070.1, read on the forward strand.
TCTCACCTTTTTTTTCAGTTTTTTCTTATACCTTTTAATTAAATGAGTTATGTATTCCTTGATCATATTTTACTTATTTTGACTTCTCATCATTAAGTTCGTCAAGTTATTTACGTTCGTTTCGCTGTTGAGCATAGTCTCCGTTCTCTTTCTCTCATCTGCAAATCTTGGGCAAATAAAGATGAGGTGCTGCGGGTCCGCTCTCGTTGCCTCACTGTCTTCGCAAGACTCTACTTCTACCTTCCGTATCCTGCATCTGTAACTGGCGAACGTTCCGTGGCCTGTTAGAAATATTGTCAGTTGATACCTCAACTCCTTGAATTCACATTCATACCACTTGACCAAATTTGTGATAATCTTCTTGGTCTATTGTGCCTTGCTAGTTAGGCCTTCCCATTCTTCTTGCCATTTTGCCAGCGTGAATACCCTTACAGCCTTCCTCGCATCCTGCCTATTTTCATGCTCTCTATTCTCGTAAATGTATAAGGCTTCTTGCACTAGCAGGTGTATTGATGGGATTCCTGATATTACTTGGACTGCTTCGGCCGATACGGTTCTTTACGCTCTTGCTATCCTCAGTATTGTCTTCCTTTGTGCTGAGATCAACATATTTCTGTATAGTTATATCCTCATCACCCTGTGCCAGACCGGTAGAGCAATATTGATTGGACGACTCCGTACAGTACTCTCCTTTTTATCTCGCCCGGGCCTCCTATGTTTGGCATCACCCTCGCGATTGCCCCACTCTTTACTTGTGCCTTCATGACTGTCTCCGTAATGTGCTTCACGAACGTACCCTGGTGGTCTATGTACACCCCTTGATTCTGATTTTCTCCCTAACTTTTTTCCCTACAGTACCTTTCATTATTACCGCCTCAGTCTTATGGTATGCCAGCTTCAGTCCCCATCGGCGAATCCCACCAGCTCGACCCCCTCTGGTAATTTCAGCCTCAACACCCCATCGTAGACAACCAACCACGGTATTGGGCCCAGTACAAATCCTCCCCTGCGTAGACATTCATAATCTCTCCATTTGCGATCTCTACTTTTCGTCCGCACAGGTAATTATCCACTATATTGATCAGGTACTCGTCTACCCCCTTTTCGGACATTGCCGCAATAATCTCCCTCCATGTCACACTGTTGAATGCATTCTCCACATTCAGCGTTATAAGACCCACCCATTTCTTCTTGGAGTTCTTTGCTTTGTCCCTGATATGTTTCACAGCCATCACTGTAGACCTTTTCTTCCGGAAGCCGAATTGTGTGTCCTCCAGCTCTCCTTCATCTTCAAGGTATGCTTCGATCCTGTTCTTCGGCATTTCCTCCAGCATCTTCCCCATGACATCTATAAGACAAATTGGCCGGTATGATTTTGGGTTATCTATGTCCTTCCCGCTCTTCATGAGTAGAACCAGTCTGTCTGTTTTCCATCTATCTGGGAATTTCTGCTCGTTCAATGTTTTGTTTAATATTTTTAACATTTCCTCTGGTTTCGCCGCTACTACCTCTTTTATTTGTTCGGCCTTTATCCCATCCGGTCCTGGTGCTTTCCCCAGTTTCATTTTCCCGGACGCCTTCAGCATTTCTTCCTTCATGAAGGGTACGTTCAGACTGCCCCGTCGTTCCTCTCTACTATCCCTTTTTATTGGGAAAAGGGCTCTCGCTACCTTCTTCTTGTTCTCTGTAGTCATTCCGAAGGGTCTGCTTGGATTCATCCTTTTCACTGCTATTTTGTACCCTTGTCCCCATAAATCTACTTCTAGTTCTTCACAGAGCTCCCTCCATTTTTCCTTCTTTGCCTTGTGAATCATTTTCCTCAGTTCCTTTTTCTGCTCCTTCCATTCCTGATTAATTCTGAGTATATCTTCTGTCGTTTCCCGCCTGAGTGCCCTGGTCACACCCCTCCTCCTGTTCATACATTTCTTCCTCATTTTCTCAATCTCTTCATTCCACCAATATATACCGTTCGCTCCTATTCTGTTTCTCACGTTACTGGCGTCCTTACATGTCCTATTAATCACTTCCATCAACTTGTCCACTGACATATCTCCTTTGATATCCGCGTCCTCAATTCTCCTTTTGAACAGTTCGTTATCCAATCTTACCTCTACTCGCCCCTTGGCTTTCTTAGTGTTGCATTCCGTTTCGACTTCGAAGTATATATGTGGATGGTACGTGAAAACATTTTCGTCGTGAATCTTCCAATTTTTTACTCCTGGTGCGGTGTTTCTAGTCACACATGTCACATCTATGTGGCTCCGTGATTGTCCTCTAGCAAACGTTGCTTCACCATTATTAACCACAGTCATGTCGAGTGTACTGAGCCATTCCGACCAGTACTCCCCTCTTTTATCCTCGCTAGGTGATCCCCACAGAGGACTCTTTGAGTTTATGTCTCCCATGACGATCCATCTCGTGTCTCTTGCTTCTCCTTATCACTCTCATTATGTCATCAACTCTGTCAGTGAATACATTGTATGTCACGTTCGGTGAGATGTAGCAGCAGAGGACACTCAACTTACCGATCTCTACTATCAGGAAGCCTTTGTGTTTATTCACTCTTTCTACACCACATTTAGAGTTTCTCACATACACCCCGACATCTCCATTTGCATCCCCCACCCATTTGGCTTTCTTCACTATTTTTTTGTTAACTTCTGACACGCACAACAGGTCACACCCACTTCTTTCCGCCGCCTCCTGCGCCAGGTCGTGCGCGGCCACGACCCTCCCCAGGTTACACTGTAGAACCTTAAGTGACATGGTACAGTATATTCACCACACTTGGCTCCTCCCATTTATCGACTGTTAGGTCCTTATGCCTCTTTAAGAAAGCTTTAACCCAGTACTTGCCAGGAAGGTTATCTTTGAAACGGGGTATTCTTCTACCTGTCGAAGAGAAATAAAATAAAATGAAACAGAAATCAACAATGAATAGTTACCCACCTTTCTTATTTAAAAATGTTCTGCATATTTGACGAAGCTCCATCTCAGTCACTGGAAACCCGAATTCGCTCATTTGATGAATGCAAGAAACAAAGGCCCTTTCTTCTTCATTTGTAAATGTAGCAGGGTGACCTGGTTTATTTGTGTGCACATTCTCCAATTTGTTTATAATGGTTCTCCGTGGTATATTGTAAGTTGTCGCAGCTAGTCTGGTACCGTAAAACGGGGCAACTTGGTCACTCTTTTCAGACTTTTTTCAAAATATCTTCATTATATTTTGACGCATGTGGACCAAATTTTTTCCCCAAACCGACTTCAACTTAATGAAAGAGCTGAAGTTCGTAAAAAGTAATGTTTTTGTTTAATATAAGAAAAAAATATATATATGTGGGGTGTCCAAGTTACCCCGGGTTTGGGGCAACTTGGTAACTTTTTCTAATTTCAATGAAATGAACGTTTTTAATGGTTTGCATGGCCAAGTTACCCCGAATTCGTTTGGAAATTGATAAAACGAACCCGTAGCTACTTATTTCAGTTCGAAAATTTCATAAATAACACAAAAATAACGACAAAAATTTCCCAAAAATATTTTATTTATAAAAATATCAAACTTAGAGATACAGAAACAACATAAAATGTAAAAGAAAATCTAAACTCGTAACTCCAACTAAATCTTAGCTCATTCACTGGGGTGTAAAATCTTTGTCGGCGTCAGAATCGTCTTGATATTCCAACGGCTCTGCATCAGAATCGTCACAGTAATCGCATTTGAAATAAGGATCTTTACTTCCGTTGTTGCATAGGCCACATATCCATTTAAGGCACTGAATACATTTGATCCATTCTTGTCCGCCAAGAAAGTCTTTTCAGTTACAAAAACAAAGGCCACACTTTGCATCTGTTTCACTTTTCTTTTGTCTCTCACTTTTTTGCCTAGGCTGAATTGGACGAGATTTCTTCTTATTTTTGTTCTTTCCGACTATACCAGACGATCCTGGGCCAGCTAATGGCTTCGATGCAGTTACAATTGGTTCATCTGTGGGAGCCAGGTTATCATCTTCATCTGTAGCCAAATTTTTACCAGGCTGAAGTTTCTTGCCCCTTTTTTTCTTCGGATTTGCTTCACTGCTAATTCTTCTGTGTTCTTTCAGAAGATCAATCAATGATGCATCAAGAGATCTTCCAATGGTGTCTCGATCGTCTGGTGTTAATCCATCTGGAATTCTTTTCAGAACCTCGTTTGCATTAGGTGGATAAAGCCCAGTGGCTCGGAATCCAGATATCAAATTTTGGCTGACACTCTCAGATATGGCTTTCCATAACCTAGAAAGCAAATTGGGAAACTGCTCTTTGGGAAGATTTCCTGGATATCGGCTTTCCTTTCTCCAGTTGTCTAAAATCTTTCTCCAGCACTTTTTCATGGGTCCAAATACAGCTACATCAAGTGGCTGCATTAGATGGGTGGCATTTGCAGGAAATAGAGTTATATAAATACCATGCTCCTTACAGGACTGAATAACTGCAGGTGAAAAGTGGCTGGCGAGATTATCACCTACAACAATAGTTGTAGCACCAGGTTTTCGTGTTTCCGTTATGTGCGGGAGGAGGATTTTGAAAAACCATGTCTCGAACAGGTTCATATCAAACCAACCGGAGGGGCTACTGGCATATTTAGTTCCAGGAGAGCCGCCTTCTGTCCAGTTTTCATATAAATTTCCAGATTTATAAACGACCATGGGAGGCAGTAGATCCCCCTTTGCATTTCCGCACACCATAATGCTAATAGAGGTGCGAGAGTGGTTCTGTACCCTTTCAACCCTTTTTGTGTTTCTGGGGACCACCACTTTTTTGCTCCAGGATCATCTGTGACATTTGTCTCGTCATAATTGTAGATATTGAAATCATCTGCATCGTTCAGGGCTTCATTGATATTGGTGAAAAAATTTGAAATGTCTTCACGGTCGACGGATGATCTGGACCTTTTTATGTTCGAGGCTAGGCGAATGGACAACCTGTTTCTCTGGATGAATGCATCAAGAAAATCTTCTCCTGGAGTGTTGTTTTTGAAGATCGTGACTGTTTTCCCTTGTTTGTCTAGGTATTTTGCGATGACCGTCCTCACATCCAGCCTGGTTAACGGGAAACCCCAATCAGCCACAACTCCGAGGGTCTCAGATATACTGCGTTCTTCCTCGGATGAAAGGACTCTTGGGCGGCCCACTGCTCCAGAATTTTTGCCAAGAATCTTACGACCCAAAGTTGTCCGAGGTACCTGATACGTTTGCGCAGCTAATTTTTTCGACATCCCCTCCTTAACAGCTTGTACGGCTTTTTGCATGTTCTCTTCTGAGTAGTCTTGGTATGGCTTTGCCCCGGGTGTTCTCTGGTAGTTTCTCACCATTTTTAGTTACTAGTTACCTGGAATAAAAGATGGGCACCTGAAAATCCAACTAAAAAAGAACAGGGGGAAAAGTATTAACCGAAACAAAAATTAAATCATAGGTGACCAAGTTACCCCGGGGTGGCCAAGTTACCCCATATTACGGTACTCATTCCATTTCTAATTGCTTCTAAACATGTTTCCAAGTTTTCTTGCGTGTAGTCACCATACCTTCGAGAGCCTGGCGCCCTCTTATACACCCTTGGCATCGTCTAGAAACAATAAAACTAGATAAAGAAAATTCACGGGGATACTTTGCACCACTTCTGTAGGGGATACTTTGCGCCATGACCCTGGTGCAAAGTTTCCCCATTTAACAAAGGAATGTGCATGTATAAACAACAACAACAAAAAATCGTTGTTCCTATTTAAATTGCTCTGTTACACTTCGTACACAGATAAAACAATAATAATACATGCGAATGAGCTTCTACTTACATTTTGTTGTCGATTGGGAGCCTTTCACCATCAAGATTTTTCCACCCAACAAATAACACAGATTTCTAGGTTAGTTTGACGAATCCAACTGTCGGCGTCTAGTGGGCTGCCTAAGCCTAAAATTCCGCCCAGGTGACTATTGTAGCTCCCTCTATGGGATAAAACTAGTAATTACTAGAAATTCAACCCTGTATCCTGTAATGGGATAATAATACAATTTTACACTCATGGTGCAAAGTTAGCCGACGGTTGGCAAAGTAACCCCGTTTGGTACTATACCCCTTTCTGTTTTGATACTCTTCACTTTTGTGTTTATAGAAAGCCTCCCGACCGGGACCTCTGTCTCCATTACCTCGGGATATCTTTCAATAACTTGTTTCTGTAGCCCTCTCTCTTTCTCCTCATCTCCTTCTTCGAACCACACTATGGTTTCCACTCCACTACCTGTGTCCAAAGGGTTTCCCTCTGCCATCTTAGTATGTTGGTAGGCATCTTCTTCCCATATCTTGCCTAACACCGCCCATATCTGTTCTTCCGTATTTGCTTCCTGTATTTCTTCTCTGTCTGCCACCTCGTCTTTGTGCCTTGTGTTGCATTTATGGTTTACCTTTCTTAGTTGTCTCAGTTCTTCTATTTCAGTCTGTAATAATTTATTTGCCTCCTTCATTTCCAATGGGTTCTTATATGTTTCATACTGTTTGTATTCCAGTTCTGTCACTTCTTGCTCATGTTCAATTTTTTGCCTCATATCCTCCTGCATTTTCTCTTCTTCCGCCGCTTTATGAATGCCTACTGCTTCTATTATTTGTCCTATTGTACGCAGCATTTCTTCTTTCTTACTAATATCCTTCTCTTCCGCTGTAACATACTCTTTGAGCTCTTTCAGGTGTGTTTCCATACCCTTGAAACTTTTTTCCTTTTTACCTCTTTTTTGACCTTTCTCAGGTGGTATGGATTCGGCTCTTTTCCTCTTCGTAATTCGTTCTTCCTGCTCTTCGGTTTCTTGATCTTTATTCTCCTGTCTTATTGTTCAATCTATTTCCAAGATCGTCTCATTCAAATTTTCTTCCACAGGAGTACCTGCTCTCTCCATATCATTCCAGTAGTACCCACCAGACTACTACTACTGCTGTAGCTTCTTCCCGCTACTCCCGTCTGTGTTGGCGTTCTTGAGGTGAGGGTGCTTTTCCTCGATTGTCTGCCATCTTCCATATCCGCTAGGGTGTGTTTTTCTCCTTGGGAAGTTTCTCCTGTCTTTGTTCCGGTTTTCTCTTCTGGGGTGTTTACGCATAGATTTTCCCAGAATACTTCCGTGTCCCTTCTTCTTTGGATCTTTCCTCGTTGCTGCGTACTCTCCTTATCCGCGCCAGTTTCGTCATCTTTCTTATCCGTTTTAAGTTTAGTTTTGTCTCGTTTCATATTTTCCCACGAATCGGGACGAAAAGAAGGTTACCCCCTGGCAGTGCGCCCATACCAGGGGGAAGGCTATATACCGCGGAGGACGCCCGGTTTCCGCAGGTTTTATCGACTTCGCTGTCGGTTATTTTATAGAGGTTTCCTCCTCGCAAGCCGATCGGTTAAGACAAGCTCCCCGTTTCCAGATCCCACAGCACACTCCTCTCAGACTCGCCTCTCTGCGGTTCGTGCTGTGGTCCAGGTTTACGGTATTAGCGGGTGGTAGGCGAGTAACCACCCTCGGCTAAGGCTCTTGGGATGCCAACCCCAAAGTGCTTTACAGCACTTTGCCCTAGGTTGAGTCGTTCCTTAGTTTTTTTTACTGCTCGCCCTCGACCTGTCCGGCTTGGGAAGCCCTACCAGGAGTCACTTGCGAGACTAACTTCTAACCTAACCTTTTTTTTTTTTTGGGGGATGGAAACGCATCATGCGCACTAGGCGCTTATTTTCTATCGCAACCCAGTACTGCCGGACTCCTACCGGCTAAAACCACCCCATGCCCTCTCTGGATTCCGGATCTATCTGTATGACATTGCACGGAAGTCCAGCGGCAGTCTTGTTTATCTCTTTCTCTTTGTCTATTCCATTTCTCTCATTTCTGTTTCCTTTTTTTTCATAATTCCTCGTATAAATGTATGTATACGTCTCCAGTTCTCCTTTCCCTCACACATTAGACCAATGATATTACCTTCGTTTATATTTGAGCCTAGCTCGGTTTCGATATTGTGTCGTTGTTCTATCCATCTCATACATTCAAAAATAGTATGTTTCGGGTCGTCCATCTCATTGCAGTAAATGCATGTTTCGTCTGCCGTCTTTTTGATTCTATGAGTGTACTTCTTGAAGGAGCCATGGCCTGTCAGGAATTGCGTCAGGAAGTAATCGAGGTTGCGGTGCGCGCACCTTAACCAGATTTTCAGGTCTCTTATCAGCATCTTGGTCCACTGCGCATTTTCTGTATTTGCTGTCCACCTTTCTTGCCACTTCTCAATCGTCTCTTCTCTAGCCCTGGTACGCAGTCCGTTCTCCTCCTCTCTTCTCCCTCTGTTATCGTACAGAAACTTTCTCTCTGCCACCAAGAGATCGATTGGTGGTGTCCCCGTTATTACTTGTACTGCGCTGGTAGACGTCGTTCTGTACGCGCTGGCGACCCTCAGCAACATTTTCCTCTGTGTACTGTTCATCATGTTGTTGTATTTTTTAACCATCATGACCTTATGCCATATGGGGGCCCCGCCCCGTACAGCAAAATTGATTGGACGACTCCGCACAGAATTTGTTTTCTTACGCTCCTCGCTTGGCTTACGTTTGGCATCAATCTTGTCAGAGATGATGCTAGGTTTTCGGCCTTTTTAACTGTCATTTTAATATGTTGGTTAAAAATCGCCTTATCATCCAACCAGACCCCCAAGTATTTAATATACTTGCTTGGTGTGATAGTTGTGGTCCCCAGTGTGAAGGTTATGCCGTTTCTATTCCTCGGGCCTTTCATTATCAGAGCTTCTGTCTTTGCTGGTGCTAGCTTCATCTGGTGTTCTGTCATCCAGCCATTTATAATCGCTAGGGCTGTGTTTGTCTTCTCCATCAACTGCTCCTTTCCTTTTGCCAGGATTATCAGCGCTAGATCGTCTGCGTAGGCCAGAGTGAAGCATCCCTCTGGTAGAACCAGTTTCAGTACCCCGTCGTATAGTATGTTCCACAGGGTCGGTCCCAGGACCGGTCCCTGTGGGACACCCATAGTTACCTGCAGTTCTTTTCTTCCTATTGTCAGCGTCCTATTGCAGAAGTAACTCTCCACTAGGTTCACTATATACGGGCTTATACCTATTTGTCTCAATTTGCCCAATATCAGGCTCCATCCAGCGGTGTTAAATGCGTTCTCAACATCTATGGTTATCAACGTGCTCCATGTCGCGCTCCTCTCTCTCACCTTATCACATACCCACTTTATTGCGCCTATGGTGGATCTTCCACTGCGGAAACCATATTGCATTTCGTCGATTCCTTGTTTCGCCTCAAGTTCCATCTCTAGCCTTGCTTTCATCAGGTGTTCTAGCAACTTTCCCAGGACGTCCAGCAGGCATATAGTTATATATCTCTCCATTCCCGTCTCTTTGTCTGCCCCCTTTTGGATGAGGGCGACTCCGGCCTTTTTCCATTCGCTTGGGAAGTTTTGCGTTCTCAGTAGGTGGTTGTACATTTCCAAGATGAGGTCCTTCCTGAGCTTCACTGCCTCTCTTACCGTCTCTACAGTAATACCGTCTGGGCCTGGTGCCTTGCCGGTTTTTAGTTTGTTGAGGGCCTTTTCGAGTTCTTGTTCTGTAAATTCCTCTCCTACTGGTACCATAGGGCTCCTATCCCAGGTGTCATCTGTTTGTGGGAATAGGGTTTCTGCAATCCTTGTTTTTTCCTCTATGTCGAGGTTATATGGAGAGCCATTATTTTTTAGATTTCTGACTACGATCTTGTAGCCCTGGCCCCAGGTGTCTTCCTCTAGGTCATCACAGACCGCTTTCCATTTGGCTCTTTTCGATGTTCTGATTAGGTTTCTGTATTCCTTACGGGAATCCTTGTAGGCTGTTTCCAGGGTCTCTACTGTGGTCAGGTCGCAGTTTCGTGACCTGGCTCTAGTTAGGCTTCTCCTTGCAGAGTTGCAGGACTTTCTGCATTCTTCCAACTCGTTTGACCACCAGTAAGGCTGTTCCTTCGTTGCCTGAGTTATTTTCGTCATACTGGTTTTTTGGGCCTCTTTGATTGCTTGCGCTAGGGTTTCAGGCTCAGGTGTGGCATTACTGGTCAGAAGTACCAGGGCGTTTCTAAAGGTTTCGATATCTACGATTGTTTTCCCCTTGACCTGCGTCGATGGTTTTGGCATCTTTTCCGCAACCTCGAAGTATATGCATCTATGAAGGCTCATAGACTCTTCTTCCAGTACCTCCCATTTTTGGATCTTTCCTGCTATATTCTGTGTGGCATCTATGAAGGAGGTGCATGCACCTCTAGTGAATGTGGGTCTGTGGCCGTTGTTAATAACCGTAAGGTTGAGGTTGTTTATCCACTCGGAGATGTAATCACCTCTTTGGTCCTCTGTTGGTGAACCCCATAGGTACGACTTCGCATTCAAGTCTCCTAATATGATTGCCTCCCTCTTCTCGTCTCTCACTGATCCCATGATCTCATCAACCTTTTGCTTAAATGCCTCCAGAGGTATATTTGGAGAGATATAGCAATTGTACAACACTAACCTAACCTAACCTAACCTAACCTAACCTAACTTAACTTAACCTAACATAACATACCATGACTTACGATCTGTAACGATAAGTCGTAATGGTGTGGCACATGTAGGGCACTTATATTCGCCTTCTTTTGGTAATAAACCCCAATCCTGAAGGCTGAGGATGCGTCGATCAGTGTGACACAAATTATAAATTTGTATTAAATTAATTTTTTTTGCTGACTCTTGCGATGTCGATGCCATTGTAACGCACTCTGAAATAAGGTTTTTAGGAAAAGGAAATACTTTTTCAACCAATATATAGCCAAAAAGTACGTTTCCTAAAGTAGTAGATATACTACCAATGTACCAGAAGGGCTTGATGTGATTGCATCTTATATGGATGCATGTTCAAGTTTTTCTTTAAAATCTTCTGACATGTTCCATAAGAAAGTCCAATTTCCCGAGAAAGATGTTTAAGGTTTTGCAGGCTCCTCTTCCATACGTTGACGAACGTCATTGACAACTTCTTCTGTACGAACTCTTGGTCTACCAGCACCTTTTTTATGAGTCACACAACCAGTTTCGCGAAACACTTCAACACAATTTGTAAGGCACGCATAAAAATTGTCCGGTATTATTGCCACGTTTGGGAAGTGCTCTCGAAAATTGTACAAACACAAACGTTGACTATATTGCCAATTTCCATTAACTAGCGCACCCGTTCGAAAATAGGCTTCAATCATGAAAATTTTGTGCTGTGTGGTATGAGGCATATTCAAAAACTGGATTAGAAAATTTCAGCACAATGACTTAACAGATTCTGACACAACAAAACACAAATCAAAAATTTAAAGTAAGACACACGTTTTACATTCCACAACCACCCTTGACCAAGATAATTTTTAATTTGTAGTTCATTATTGTTTTACAACTGAAATAAATAGGTATGAAATTTGTAGGTTATTGATGATAATTATTTCAAACGTAAAGTAAGACACACGTTTTAGATTCCACAACCACCCTTGACCAAGATAATTTTTGATATCCCGGTAGTTGTAGTTTTCCATTATCTAGTTTGAGGTTCATATCTAAATGTTAATAACAACTGCAGTCAGTTGTCTCATCCAACATCGCAAGATTTCGGGTCTTTACAACCTGTGATGTATGTTATGGACTACAAGAGCCGCGCGATATAGTATCTTGTATGAAGTACACCGAAATAAATTGAATAATTTTCTTTTTAAAGAAAAATTTTCATTTTAATTTATTTATTTAGAAATTGCAACTTGAATAATTTTTTAATGTATTGTTATTATGATGTTATTTTGACAGCAGTGTAAATACAGGTGTCCGGAAATAACCTTAACATATATCAAGAAATTATTTCTCGAATGAAGTTAAGAGAAAAAAGTTCATAGAAGCAAGGGCAGAGGGCTACAGCCCTCTAGAGGCCGATTTATTATAAAATTATGAAATTCAAAATGAGGAAAGAGTGTACAACTTCTTAACTACGTTATGCAAACAAAAATATCATTTTATATCAGGAATTTCTAGATCTAGGGGGTGTAGTGTACAAAATACTCCAAATCTTTTATACCTAATTTATTTGATAAATTTGAGTGGAAAATCTTAAAACTTATATTTTTTCTTGTCAAAAAAGTCTCTGTGTCGTTTCGATTGGATGCACCATTTCCAAGTAAAATCGATTTGAAATTTATCTTACATTAAACTAAGGATGGCGCAAGATAATTTCTTTTTTTCAGGAACACTAGGATTTTTTCATAAAAAATTCTGAGTACGGCCTGATAATATCAAATGCTATTTCTGTGCAGGATCGATCAAAAAGAATTATCATCATAGGCGTGCCTAACAGGGAGGGCCATTCTTTTGTTTCATATAATAGGAGAAACTGGCCTAAAACGACATAATTTTTGTAAAATGGCCGTTGCGAATACTTCTACATCATCGTCTGAATTTTCGCGAAACAGATTATGTTTCGCTGTTTGCCTTTTTGATTTCCTTTCTTGAACCAAACTTTTTTCAGCAGCTTTCGTTTTGAGCTCCAAGTTTGGGGTTGAAGTTAACACCATGGCATTCTGCTTGTTTCGTTTCCGCTTGGGAATCACTGGCGATGCTTTTAGAAGTGGAGCACTGGATTGTATGGAAATTTTACTGAAATTTAAGCTATTGTCAAGTTCCTTCTCACGATCATCGTGGGAAGCAGCTGTCTGTGGAACAGGTGTTGATGGACCAATTCCAGAAGTTGACGCTTCTGCTAGAAATTGTGTTGTAGATGAGTAGATGAACAGGGCGCGTTCTGGCGCAGGATATCCGGTCTCCACTTCCGGTCTAGCTGTCGATGTGCATCCGGTGCATGAGCTCGTCCTTATCAGTTTTGAAAGGATGTAGGTGATAAGGATTTTATTTGTAAAGAGTATACAGGGTGTGTATAAAAAGTGTGTCACATGAGAGAGTATACAGGGTGTGTATAAAAAGTGTGTCACACGTACAGGATCACGTGACTATCACATGACAGCTGTCATGGCGGCCATAAGGTCCAGCTGTCATGGCGGCCATAAGGTCCAGCTGTCATGGCGACCATAAGGACCAACTGTCATGGTGGCCATAAGAACCAACTGTCATGGCGACCATAAGGACCAGCTGTCATGGCGGACCTAAGGTACAGATTGCTTCGTAGAGATGTCGCCATCAAGTGACAGCTGTCATGGCGGACCTAAGGTACAGATTGCTTTGTAGAGATGTCGCCATCAAGTGACAGCTGTCATGGCGGACCTAAGGTACAGATTGCTTTGTAGAGATGTCGTCACCAAGTGACAGCTGTCATGGCGGACCTAAGGTACAGACTGCTTCCTGGAGGGGGCTTCGCCACCTCTAGGAAGCAATCTGTACCTTTGGTCCAAAGGTACAGGCTGCTTCATGGAGATGTCACCACCACGTGACAGCTGTCATCGAAGGTACAGAATGCTTCGTGGAGATGGCGTCACCAAGTGACAGCTGTCATGGCGGACCTAAGGTACAGATTGCTTCGTGAAGATGTCACCACCACGTGACAGCTGTCATTGTGAGCTAAAGGTACAGGCTGCTTCATGGAGATGTCGCCACCACATGACAGCTGTCATGGCGGACCTAAGGTACAGATTGCTTCGTAGAGATGTCACCACCACGTGACAGCTGTCGTGGTGAGCTAAAGGTACAGGCTGCTTCGTGTAGGTGTCACGTGACAGATGTCATGGTGGACCGAAGGTACAGGCTGCTTCGTGGAGGTGTCGCCACCAGTTCGACTCGTCCGACTCATGCGACTCGTACGGTTTTGAAATCACATGATCTGTCACGCGGTGAGATATGGTGTCTGTCACTTCAACGGAGAGTGTCTGTCACAAGGTGTCATGGTGGCTATCACGTACCATAGAGCTGAAGGTTACAGAGCTAACCCAACTCAAAACCATAGAGCATCATGGTGGTGGAAAGAGTTGTCATGATGTCTGTCACGTGAGGTCTTCATCGAGGTGTCATGTCGCGTCTTGGAGGGTGTGACGTGGTGGATCCATGAAGCATCTGTCACGCGAACTGTCTAGACGGATCTATGAATGTCAACCATAGCTTTATAGGTATCAAATGAAAAGTCTTGATATGCAGAATGTTAATTTTATTGAATTGAAGATCCTACGATCATAGTTTACCAACGGTGATGACGTCACGGGAGGCATTCATTGTTTCAATCCGGCGACCATAGTTTACGAACGATGATGACGTCACTTCTTCGAACCGATGACAGTAACTGATTCAACCCGGCGACCATAGTTTACGAACGATGATGACGTCACTGCTTCAAGCCAATGACAGTAACTGATTCAACCCGGCGACCATAGTTTACGAACGATGATGACGTCATCATCGTTCACGAACTATGATGGTCAGATGAGGAATAAATGCGAGTAATAATAATGATACTCTATGTGTAAATGTGAATAGTTGGAGGTTATGATAAAGATATCCAGTAAGTTTGTAAATGTGTCATTATGCATATATCTTTTGAAGAATACACACGTATACTTAGAAAATTTGTGGAGAAAGTTCATGAACTAAGAAGAGACTTGAATTTTTACGAAGATAAAATAAAAGTTATAAGACTGTTGAATACATTTACAAGTGCAAAAAGTGAAGATAATGATGGGAGTGGGGATGTTAAAAACAAATTTCGTGATTCTAACCACAATTCTGGATGGTATTATATACGCGAACGTTCCCCAACACGTTGAGCGCATTTATATTTGTCTGAAGGATGTTGCAACCGATGGTGGTGGGGGGTGTAACCGTACCGAATGGATTCCGATGAATTTTAGAAAAATCAACGATAATCAATTAGAGGTATTCGCATTCAACATTCCTCAAGATAATCGTACCACCATACATTATAAACTTAAACTTTTATTCTTTGATCGGAGTGAGGGAGATATGGCTGAATGGCAATTGCTCCAACAATCATCATGTTTACCACATGTCATACAAAAGACAATATCAACACCATCCACACGTACATCATCCTCACTAGACGAAGAAATTTCTAAGATTTTCGCAATTTTGTATGCAATTTTATCTTCTTTATCAGTACTAATGTTGAAAATGTTTGTTAAATATGTAAAGAAGGCTATTTACCATGTAAATAAATGATTGTATGAAGATATAAGTGTTTTAATAAAACAAAAGGAATGATAATTATAATAATATATTGACATTATCATTTGCTAGTTCATAAGCTTTATTTTTGTGATTGATAACACATTCTATCAATGCTCGATGTTGATATCACTAATCAATTGTTCACCCCCCTCTTCTTCTGCGGCATGAATAATATTTCCTCTTGCATACCATTTCAAATCGCGGCGGAAATTCTGTTTCACTTCGTTACCAATATCGATAGCATGAGATATGTTAGACCATTTACGTATTAATCGCATTCCTCGATTTTGTAATTTTCTGTCGGCATCACACCAACCATCCTCCTGTCGACGCATCAGGTACCATTCTGGTCTCATATCATTCGATGTTCGATATAATCCTAAATAATATATATTATATAAATTTTATTATAAAAAACAAAAGTAATTACCTAGATTTCGTCTCTTTCCGAAATTTATAGGAGGTGGAACAATATTTGGTGCAATGTTATTCCGTAAGGTGATAACATTCATTTGAATTTGTTGAGATAAGCGTTGAGATCGTTCTTTCGCAAGACATTCACGTTCCTCAGCTCTTTGACGTTCTTGTTGTTCATAGAATTTCTCGTACTCACAATATTTCATCATAATAAATTTCATTAACGAAAACAGTTCACGTAACTCGATGACTTTAGGAGTTCGCATTTGCATCAATAATGATTCGAAATCAATAGCATCTAGAACATAATATTTCTTTCGTGCATCAGTCTTATCACAAATTTCTAAATGGTGTATATGCGGGTTTTTCCTCAACAATCTTGTTATAACACCCTTTTTAGCATGATATTTTTTGCCGCGATAACCTAACCAATCCAAAAGATCTTCACTCATCAGAACGCGTTGGTTTAGTTGAATATTCCAAAATGAATAGTTTCTTTTATCGTTTCTTATATCGATCCCAAATTTTAGACACACTTCATTAACTGTTAACTTAATAAGATTGTTGGTGGACCATGTAGCCACATTTGAATCACGAACGCACGCTGCTAAGTTCATTTTTATAACTGAACATTTTCTGAAATGATTCTCTCTTACATACGTGAGAACGTGAACGTGGATAGTGAGGGTGGGGGGTAACTCTCCGTTTCGATGTCATTGCAAACGTTGATAACTGACTGATAACGTCACTAGTTGTTTCAATTTGTTTCATTTCCAGCAACCGACTACCATAGTTTACAAACTATGATCGTCGGATGTTTACATCACCACCTACCGTTTGAGAAATAAAATATCAAATATAATAATAATAATAACATTTATTGGGAAAGATACATTTTGATAGTACATCATTCAGAACTAAAATTATAACATTATGATTCATCACCTGGTTCTTCACACCAAATTCCGAACTGATCCTGTAATCGGAGAATACTCCATTATACGATCGTTAATGATGATGCAATAAGCCCTGGTGTTTTTGGGGAAATTCAGGAAACTTTCCATCTCTAGTTTGACGTCAACTGTTGATGACTTTATAGCATCGTTTTGTTTTGAACAGTCAATCACAAAAATTGCTCTATTCTTGAATGCTATATAATCTAACATGGGCTCACTTATTATTTTATTTGAAAATGATTTCTGGAAATCATAGTACATCTGGTATGCTTCCACGTATTGCTGGTCGGTGAAATTCAATTTCATTGCTTCATATGGATAACACTCTGAATTCAAGTATAATTTTACATTTAGCAAGTTTATATTATCGAAATATGCACTGTGCTTAACAGGATTATTTTTTCGATCAGTTTGGAAAGCTAGAATCACATATCTAGGACGTTCCAAATTCATTGATGTTTTAACAGCCCAAATGTCACGAGTGCTCTCCTTCATCAACGGATTTTCATGCAGATCCCAACTACGGAATGGAATCAAAATAGGCTTCTCAGCACTCAAATTCCCCAACATTTGAAATTTAACTTGATCACTTGGAAACACATGTCGCACTTTTAATGCTATCGTCATCACATTTATTTTAGCCGTTTTCGTGCCTGTGCTATTAGTATAGCAATCGTTATCGGTTCGAGACCTTATCAAGCGCAGCTTATGTTTTCCACTCAAAACTTTGTTATAGTCAATGAATAGGCCTAGTAGAAAATTCAACGGTATCCATAAATTGATTTTATTATTGTAGACTGAACTCAATACATCCTTAAATGACCATCCAGAAATAGCTAGAGGTATAGATTCATGTTTGGCATATGTTAGATAAGCTCTGATGGTGCTGACAATACCAGGATCACGTACTTTGTCTATCTCTTTTCCATTCAATTCATAACTGATATATTCGAAGAGAAACGCTCCGAAATTATTCGTTAGTTTACATTCACCATCACCACTTGCTTCTGGCTGGAATTCTGCCTCGATGAATAAAGCAGACGAGGCCAAATCTACCAACACATCTTGTTGATTGATTAATATCTCAATTTCATCGCTGTTGCCAAAAGATGTTGTGTGGGGATAGTAGGTATGAGTTTCTTCTCGGATGATGTCTCCATTGAAGTTTGGCTCGTTGAATATTTGAAGTTTTTCCGACATTGTAACCAAGGGACTTCAAAAAATTTCATATTTTCCAATGATAGTGATGCAGAAGCAACCTTCTCCCTTGAACTCGTTGTAGATAATGACTGATGACCACTATGGGTATGTCTTTTATTGCTGAAATCCAAACCCATGTTCTCAAGTGATGGCTACTGCAACAACAACCTTCTCAGATGAATTCTTTCCATATAATGAGTGGTGGTGAGTATTGGATTATTATTTATTGTTGGAAGCCATAATCCCTAGCGGTCTTTTTCAACTCCAACCGTATAATAATTTCTTCTCCACGAAAATTTACCCGTTTCCAATTCTGATCTAAAATATTCAGTGTGATGTTATCGAAGGACGTCTTGCTGATGACCGGTAGATAAATAAGATTCTTCGGCTCTATATCAATGGAAAACCCAGGTGGTACAAGAGGTGAGAACTCATATATCGTATGAGCTATCTTATTGTTATAATATGCTCCTGCGGTTAAGTTACACTCTACTCGTATTGTTTGAACTTTGATTATGTTTATAGGTCGATCAGATACGTGTAGTTCGCGAAATGTCAATTTCTTTTTGCTGAATCCCAACAGTTCGCTTATACTATCTTTAGGAATAAAATTCACTTCAAAATCACTCTTCAGCTCTGTGTGTAGAGTGTTGTTGTTAGATTTTATTGATAATTTCCGGTCACGTTCTTCTTGCTTCACTCCTCGATGTCTGTCAACTCGTAGGACCCCGTAGGTATAGTTACTACTTCTTCCTCACCCTTCACATTTTTATAATAAAATTTATTAAAACCTTCTTCAATGTTCGGAATGCTATTGTACGTATGCAAGCCAACAAGTGCGATAGAATAATATGAATGAGGATCTAGTTCTATAGATGGGTGGAAATCTACAGATAAGCGGGAGCTCTTACCCGTGATAGTGAACGTCTGAGACATGATTGATGAAAACTTTACCAACAATCTGTTTATATACTAATAGATGCAGGGTTAGTCGAGGACAACTGAAGAGTTAGAAAGGAAATCTAAACATAACTGACCACAATTATAAGTGTTATATTGTTGAAAATTATCGTGATTGAATAATATCTTACACTTTTTGAAATAATCCACTAGTTCGCGAGGGGGGCGTAAATTGCCAAAACTATCATAATATAAAACTGTATCACCGACTTTATTAAACCCAACCCAGTGAGTGCCTCCCATGGCCGAGCTATCTAAATTAACTATTCCACGCTCGTTTTTCCATGGTCCGTTGGATGGCAGTTCATCACGCATAAATACTCCTCTAAAATGGGGAATTTTCAGAGGTTTTGCTAGTTTTCGTAGATCGAGATCGGTCAGAGGTCTTCTGGGTAGGTTTACTGACAGTTTTTTGGATGTTTATTTAAATATAGACCAAGACCTTTGCGATACTTTTTCAAATATAGACCAGATCCTTGTTTTCCCAAAGCTATAGCTTCCATTGTTTTATTATGTCTTTCCGTTTCCTCCAAGGTTTTCCGAGCTGCTTTGCTGTCGTTGACGGCCTTAGCGATGCCTGCACCACCTCCCGCCAATGCTCCAGCAGCTGATAAGCCGGCAAACAGAGGTATTAAAAACGGTAGAAATCCTCCAGTCTTTGGAATAGGAATTACTCTTGGTAACCGAACATTTTTCCGACCACCTGCTTTTTTGAATTGTTTTCGTGCAACTTTCAACGCTGTTTGGGATGTTTTCTTCAGATTGGATGAGTCAAACTTATTCTTCATAACTTTTCTCACCCCATCGACAATTGCACTTCCGAACCCAACCTTCTTTCTCATACCCATCCCCAATTTCCTCTTTACCTTCATAATTTTATTTACACCGAAAGCGGCAATCCTTTCTCCAAATTTTGTGTCTTTAGATTTGACACGTTGCCAAGCAGCGTTCTCTAATATTTTATCCGCCTCGTGACGTCCTTCCAAACTAGCGTTTCGCAGATATGAAATATCGTGTTGGCGGCAAGCTTTATCGAGTGGATTGATACCTGAATCTCCTCTCCTCAACCGTTCTTCTAATTTTGTACCGGGACCACAGAATTGATAACCAGGAATATGAAGTTCAAACGGGAGCTTGTTTATAAGCGTATTGAGAACACCTTCTCCTACGTACGCTTCCATACAGACTGATGAGCATTCAAGATTGCACCGTTATTTAACGAGGAGAGGGAGAAAGACCAAAGATCTCAAAATAATATTTTTTATTAATTTCAAAATTTTCTCAATACAAAAGACTTAAGTATAATCTTAACAATATATGTTTCAAATATTATAATTTCCACTCTTGATTCACCCTCATATTCACGGAATTTTGTTCTATTATAATAATAACCATACCCTCGAGTCAATAATATTCCAGCTATTTGTTTGTTCCTAATAATCTCCAAATGGTTAATGATGGATTCATTGTATAATAACCATACCCTCGAGTCAATAATATTCCAGCTATTTTTTTGTTCCTAATAATCTCCAAATGGTTAATGATGGATTCATTGAACGAGATCCGAATTATTGATCCAACTGTTGTAATTATTATCTAGACCCAACCATTTCACATACTGTTGACCCCTCCTCTTTCGTAATATTTTTTCGACTAAATACACATCGGGTTATTTTGTTTTCTGTAATTCTTCCTCGTAGAAACAGCCGCTGATTGGTGCGTTGGTCATATCTTCTAGTAGATATGTGACCGGGTTGGTAATTTTTACTTTGATGATTTTAAATAATTCCGTACTCCAATTGGGCGTAAATCTCTTCTCAAAAATATGTTTAGCCTTACTTATTCGTACCACATCTCCAACGTTGTATTTGTGAGGCAGAGCTAACTTGATGTGTGAGTAGGATCGCTTCAATATCTCGCTCTCAATCTGTTTCGTCACTTTTATTGGAGCCATATTTATAGTACTATGTTTACGTTTATTATATTTTTCTGTAGTTTCTTCAAGTATATCAAGCCATTTGTATTTCCCGCTAAGACTGAAATGTTTGTAGAGCGATTCCTTTAATGTTCGAATGACACGTTCAGCAATGGCTGCTTTTTTCACACTATACGTATTATAATGATTGATATTATGTTTCTTCATTAGATCGTTGAAGTGTTTATTGAAGAATTCTTTTCCCTGATCGCTTTGCAGATTCCTAGGCTTACGATGTCCTTCTAGCAATATAGAACTGACCGCTTTCCGAACCTCTTCGGCTGATTTCGTTTTCAGCGGGCGTGTCCACAGAAATTTCGAGAAGCAATCGATCATAATCAAAATGTATTTGAATCCTCTATTTTCACGAGCGTAATTACCCATTTCAGCCAGATCCATTTGCCACAAATCATCTAAACCTTTTATGATTGTTCTGCGTCGTTTGAAATTCTTCCTACTCGGCTTATGAAGCTCATGCACAACTTGTTCTCTACTCATCTTATCAATGTGGAAATCTAGTGTAGAATTAATTTTTTGGGTATATTCACAAGATTTGGAGATATACGTTTCACAGAGCCCTGCTTTGTTGTTGATGAGGGTCTCTTCTTAGAAGGTTCCACAGATGTCATCCGTCGTTCTAACGCCTCCACTTTACTAGTAATGTCATTTAGACGCATGTTCACACTGTTAAATGTGTTATTGATCTCTTTCAATTCATTTCTGTTTTCCCTCACACTATCACTGATTGTTTTATACTCTGATTTTATATAGATCCCCATTCCATTATATTTATTCTGAAGGTCCATCATATGTTTATCAATGTTGAGAATAACCTTCTCATTCGTTAATTTATGTTCATCCAGATCCTTGTTGATATCTTTGATCAAATTATCAACCCTAACATTGAAGGTATCTTTAAGACTGGTTTCCGTTTTCAGATTCAGTTTGTGTGTTAATTTATCAACATATACTTTATTTGCAACATCTCCATCATCATTCGGTGATTTCACGTTGCACAATCTACGATTTTCCATATCATAACTTCCATCGCTCGTTAGGAATAATCCTTGTCCGTGAACTTGTTTGAAATTATTATTAAATACATTTGTATCATATATCCACATGGAAGAGGAGGCTCTGCCAAACTTATCCATTGAAACCATCTTTATAACTGTGATGAATTTGTCTTACACCTGGTTTTTGTTCAATTACCCCTGCCTCTATCAATTCTTCTATTATAGAGATTATCTCGTTGTGATGATTATGGTTACCTGCATGCGAGGATGCAACAAGAAGTCTCAGTCTATCCACAATTTCGTTAACGTCATCCCAATAAACATATTCGATAGGTTTCTCGTTATATTCAAGCATATCATTTTTGATATATGCACTTCCAGTGTATGTTTTGGCCCTGGGTTTTTTCATGGAATTAATCAAAGGTTTCAGTACATTTTTGTATTTTACAATGTTTCTTATTCGATCAGCTGGATCGTTATTACGTCTATGGGCACTAGTCATTTCCATCATTTGACTGTAATTTTTCCCATCTTCCACAGTGTAAGTATCAGGTAGAACATCTCTGTAAAATATCAAATTATACAGTCCTGTGGTACCCTTGAATGGAGTACCCTTGATAATTATATTACTCTCACTATCAATTTCTATAGGTTGATTACCCATGAACCGTTTGTCTAAAGTTGAATTATATTGCAATCCCATTCTATCATCGTATTTCTTGACATCATCATCCAATAGGAATCCTTCCAAGTAATAACGTGCTAATGTGGGGTATTGTTGCAGAAACTCCTCTGTAGCATCTGCATTATCTTTCTTATGTTTTCTGAATTCTTCACGAATCTTATCGATAGTAGGTTCGAGGGTAAACACATCCTCCTCAGTATTTTGAGGGTTATATACGAACTCTTCCCCTTCAGTTACAATATTTGGGATTGGTATGTTCTCCATTTGTGTTGCTGTAGAAACAATACTTATAGGTTTAACCAACGAATTTTGTTTGATTGTTTCAGCATTTCTCGCAATTTCCTCCAGAGGTTTAGATACATTCCTGAACATATTATCTAAAATCTCATCATTTTCAGCTTTACCCAATTTCACAGCCATATATTTTTTCCTCACAACGTTTGCTAACTCCCAAATTTTTTTCTTCAATTGTTGTTTTTCCTTTAGCATGTTACTCACACCCACGTCCATGCTGAGCGGGTTGTCCATTTCAAATGAAAGTATATATACATGTTAGATGTATATATAACTATCAAAACCTTTGCGATAACGTCCTTTGTTCATATCACAGTCTTTGTTTATCATAAGGAATCCATATTTATCTTTCCAACATACGCTACATATCTCTTTGAATTTTTCGAGTGACATGTCGGTACTTACATGATCGGTGAATATATGTTTCAAATTGAGCTCATCCTGTTTGAAAATAATCAAGCAATTGGCATTGTCGCGCAATCCATGTTTTGGACATTTAGCAAAAGACTGACAAAGATAGAAATTATCAATTGAGTTGTGTCTCCCTCTTGAAAAATAAGCACGAATTTTCTCCTGTTTCTCAAACATCACGTCATCGAATATTATTATCGAATTAGGCCTCGCTTCTGTGGGGTCTATGACCTGATCACTTTCGGTACAAGGAAAATATCCAAGCCCCTCAATTTTCTTCAATGTCTCCTTTAGTAACTGGTATTTTGGTTGATGTAAAGACTTTGAATATATGTACACGTTTTCAAATTTCAGACCGTTTGCATCTAACAATAGAGATAACATCACATTCGTTTTCCCACAATCACTTGGACCACAGATTATTGTTCGTAGAGTATTAGGCAGCAAAGAGCTGTGACGTTGTGGTTGTTCAACATTCTCATTGCTTGACCCTAAGTTCATAATACTCAACGAGTCTTTTTGCTTAACAATCTTCATCATGCCTGAAGGCGAATCGAAATCATACTGGAACATATGTTAATAAGCATTTGTTTATATACTAGATGATGATGTTATATTGTATATGTCTGATCATGCGGTTAGGTGCTTCTACGCTTCTGTCAAAATCAGGTTTCAAATACATGTTAAATAGGTATGAATGTTGAAACACGTGTCTGAAACACGTGTCGGAATGCTGAAACACGTGTCTGAATGCTGAAACACGTGTCTGGATGCTAAAACACGTGTCCGAAACACGTGTCTGAATGCTGAAACACGTGTCTGAATGTTGAAACACGTGTCTGAAACACGTGTCTGAATGTTGAAACACGTGTTGAATCATTCGAAAAACATGTGCATGAATGTATTACAATCATTATGATTATTCACATTTTATTCCTCATTAGCCCATCATAGTTCGTGAACGATGATGACGTCATCATCGTTCGTAAACTATGGTCGCCGGGTTGAATCAGTTACTGTCATTGGCTTGAAGCAGTGACGTCATCATCGTTCGTAAACTATGGTCGCCGGGTTGAATCAGTTACAGTCATCGGTTCGAAGAAGTGACGTCATCATCGTTCGTAAACTATGGTCGCCGGATTGAAACAATGAATGCCTCCCGTGACGTCTTCACCGTTGGTAAACTATGATCGTAGGATCTTCAATTCAATAAAATTAACATTCTGCATATCAAGACTTTTCATTTGATACCTATAAAGCTATGGTTGACATTCATAGATGCGTCTTGACAGTTCGCGTGACAGATGCTTCATGGATCCACCACGTCACACCCTCCAAGACGCGACATGACACCTCGATGAAGACCTCACGTGACAGACATCATGACAACTCTTTCCACCACCATGATGCTCTATGGTTTTGAGTTGGGTTAGCTCTGTAACCTTCAGCTCTATGGTACGTGATAGCCACCATGACACCTCGTGACAGACACTCTCCGTTGAAGTGACAGACACCATATCTCACCGCGTGACAGATCATGTGATTTCAAAACCGTACGAGTCGCATGAGTCGGACGAGTCGAACTGGTGGCGACACCTCCACGAAGCAGCCTGTACCTTCGGTCCACCATGACATCTGTCACGTGACACCTACACGAAGCAGCCTGTACCTTTAGCTCACCATGACAGCTGTCACGTGGTGGTGACACCTACACGAAGCAACCTGTACCTTTGGTTCGCCATGACAGCTGTCATGTGGTGGCGACATCTCCATGAAGCAGCCTGTACCTTTAGCTCACCATGACAGCTGTCACGTGGTGGTGACATCTTCACGAAGCAATCTGTACCTTAGGTCCGCCATGACAGCTGTCACTTGGTGACGCCATCTCCACGAAGCATTCTGTACCTTCGATGACAGCTGTCACGTGGTGGTGACATCTCCATGAAGCAGCCTGTACCTTTGGACCAAAGGTACAGATTGCTTCCTAGAGGTGGCGGAGCCCCCTCCAGGAAGCAGTCTGTACCTTAGGTCCGCCATGACAGCTGTCACTTGGTGACGACATCTCTACAAAGCAATCTGTACCTTAGGTCCGCCATGACAGCTGTCACTTGATGGCGACATCTCTACAAAGCAATCTGTACCTTAGGTCCGCCATGACAGCTGTCACTTGATGGCGACATCTCTACGAAGCAATCTGTACCTTAGGTCCGCCATGACAGCTGGTCCTTATGGTCGCCATGACAGTTGGTTCTTATGGCCACCATGACAGTTGGTCCTTATGGTCGCCATGACAGCTGGACCTTATGCCCGCCATGACAGCTGGACCTTATGGCCGCCATGACAGCTGTCATGTGATAGTCACGTGATCCTGTACGTGTGACACACTTTTTATACACACCCTGTATACTCTCTCATGTGACACACTTTTTATACACACCCTGTATACTCTTTACAAATAAAATCCTTATCACCTACATCCTTTCAAAACTGATAAGGACGAGCTCATGCACCGGATGCACATCGACAGCTAGACCGGAAGTGGAGACCGGATATCCTGCGCCAGAACGCGCCCTGTTCATCTACTTAGATGAACTACCATTAACAATTTCATCGTTTATCCGTGTTGCTACTGTTGGTGGTGTTGAATGCTCTGGGATAGTTTCATTCTGTGGAATATCTGAATATCTTTATCACTGAATCCTGAATCATTCGTTTATTTAAAAAATAACAAAACACTCTTAAAACATAAAAATAAAAAAAAAATATATAAAAATAAACTTAAAAATCACAAATAGGTTTATCTTGATTACTTAATCATAAACTCACATTTTCTTTGGTATGCGTTAGCAAATCTGTCATAATTTTTTGGACGCACCGGAATTCGGTTCCGCTACCTGCGGAAGGGACTACCTGTAACGGATTAAATTCGAAGTGTGGTCCCACCAGCGAAAATGCGATTTCGGAATTGGGTCCCATGTACCTACTATTTGTTTAATTTGACTTTTATTTTCCTTCACATTTTTTTGGGCTTAGGACCAACAGTACACACTTATTGTTGTTGTACTGGCATGTTTAAAAATTTACGCTAAATGCGTATCGTCAAAAATAAAAACAGTACGTGAAATAGTAATTAAATGGCATATTTACAAATGTACGCTAAACGCGTATCGTCGTATATTATGTACATATATATATTTAAAAATCTTAACACAAAATGGGGCCGAATTTTTTCGAAACATGTCGAATGAACGTATAACGGTCAATTATACCATTTTGAAATAAAAAATTTTGTTCAGAAAGAAAGGCCTCTTTTTCTTGCGAAATTTTGGTTTTTGACGCAGTGCTACGCATTTTTACGTAAATTTCACATTGAACATCTGTAAGTGCTTTTATAAATACGTGGACGTTGGGATGGGGAGCATTAAACATTACATTAAATTTTGCGTGGAATGATTCGCAGTTATTGGTGGTTCGCGTTACAGATGACGAAAATTCAGCCCAAACGTGCGGAGGAAATAAAGAATCAGACTTAATATAAGTATTCAGGACAAAGTCACAAAATTTCTCAACATTAATATTATTTGGTTGAATTGACATTAAATCATCGGTAAAGCAATCATCCACGTCAGTTGGATTTAAAAACGGTAAACCAAAAAATTTTTTTTAAAAATTACCAACTTCAGAGTGATTATCTCTATATTCTCCACTTAGTCCTAACTCTTGAATTTTTTTCCACCAGCTTTGCGCCAAATGAAATCGACAACCCACCATTTTAGTGGTGAGTAAAGTTGTCTTAACCGCAGAGTGTATAGCCATTTCAAAATCTGCGCGAATGGTTGAAGGAGAAAAATGTAAGTGGAATTCACTGCTCTTACTAATTAAATGTCGAAATGCATGTTCGTACGTGATTTGTGATTTATCGGGTAAAAGAAAAAAAGCTAGTGGAATATACACATTTTCGTGTAAGCCATGAAAACAAAAGACTTGAGTAAATGGCTTTGGGCAACTATAAAACGTACCATCAACGAAAACCATTTCAACAGAACATAAAAACTTCAAATTAGAAACCGTTGAGAAGCAAACTATTTTATTTTCTTGGTCATTAATTAATAGAAAATTTTCATTTGCGTTAGTCTTTATGTCGATGCTATTAAGTGTATTGTAAATACCATCAAATGTTTTTGTCACTTTTGGAAAAGTTTTCAACCTATTGTGGCTAATGTTTTTTCTTACTAACAGTAAGTCCCTACTTGTTACTGGAATGTCCCCTTTCTGTAATTCTGTATGAATTAGCTTAGATGGTCGACTTGAAATGTCGTCTATCGCCTTTCTTTTCAAGTTATTATTCATTTTTTGTCTCTCTAACTGATTTGGTAAGTCTACTTCATGTGTATGAGTAATTACAGAACCTACGATAATATCAGATTCATTTAATTTGATGTAGCTTTTACATTTTGTTTTGTTAATGCAAATGTATCGCTTGACATTATGAGATAATGATTTTTGAAAACAAAATTTAAACCCATCTATTATTAATAAACGCTTACCCTTTTCACTCGTCATAGAGGTGAAATTAATATTTTCCATGTCAAACAAACAAACAAAATCACAATAACGGACACAAATAAACACGTCTTACACTCTGCACTTCAGAAGAACAATTGCTAAAAATAATCCTTAATACCCACATGAAATCTACCTGCTTCGACAGCGGACCGAATTACGAAATCACCCTTTCGGATTTGGACAAGGTCCCTGTGAGCAGGTAGTCCCTTCCACAGGTAGCGGGACCGAATTCCGAAAAACCGAATTTTTTCGACGTCAAGATCAAAGTCCCGATGGATATGCAAAAGAGCTAATCCATTTAATCTTTCTTGTCCCATTCGTGACCGCAGCCAAGTTTTTAAACGACGCAATGCCGAAAAGCTTCTTTCTGCGGTAGCAACACTTACTGGCATAGTACATAAAACTTTCAAAATTAATTTAATAGTCGGATAGATGTCATGATTGCATTTATTGAAAAGAACAATAGCTGTATCTTTATTTTCATTGACTTCATTTGTGTCAAAATTGTTAAACTGTGATTGCCATAATTCAATTTCTACTTTTAACTTTTGTACGGCTGTAACACAGTCAGTATCTTCGAGAAAACATCCCATTGACTTAATGAGAGACTCCGCAATAATTTTTAAATCCTGTGATGTCTTGCCAATCAGATTAACGGGAAAAATGGTGTTATAATCAAACAAATTTAAAATATCTTTGCTGAATCTATCATTAATGTCTTGGATAATATTATCTAATAATGAAATATAAATAGATATTTTAAAATATTCTTCGGGGTTATTATTTTTTATGTTTACCCTCAAGGTTTGCTTACTAGCTTGCCGTGGAACTGTTAGGTGTATATCAAGTTCTTCGCATAAGTTTGATATTTCTTTAAAGATTTCTTTGTAGACATTTTCATCGCATCGATGTTTATTTAATAATTTTAAAATGTAGTTACCTTATCCAAATTTTTTGTTTGAAGCATTCTGCTTAATGGCAATGTTATTGTTAATATATCTGAAAGACAAAATATAGAAAATATGAAGCGTGGTGAAGTTAATGTATTTATAAAAGCTTGAGCTTTTGAAGATGAAGTTCTATCATTCCATTGTGAAATTAGATCAAGCGCCTGCAATATATCTTTTAAATTATTTTTAAATTTCAGAACACTCTCATGTCTTTCTACCCAACGTGTTTCACAAAGACTACTCAGGTTTCCTTTATGGATATTCTTTAATACTTTACTTCTTTTAGAAGAAGCATTAAAGAACTCAATAACTTCTTTCATAAATGAAACCGTGTTGCGTATATCTTGTATATTTGAAGATGTCGATAAAGATAAATTTAAAGCATGGTTATAACAGGGACAACGCTTAGCATTAGAAAATACTGACTGAAGTTCCTTTACTGCTCCTTTCTTTTCTGAAACCATAACACTACAACCGTCAGTTCCGATACCAAGACAATATTTCGTATTTAAATTCCATTTTTTAATAATATTTATTACGGTAACGGCCAAAATTTTTCCCGAAAGTACAGGTTCTTCCTGATTCTCGGTGGAATCGCCATAATTTACTTCATGACAATTAATGAAATCAAGAAAATCTTCGTGAACTTCATTTTCGTAGACATATCGAATAATTATTGACATCTGTGATGTCTCATCAAATATTATGCTATAAAATTTTGAAGTTTTAATCCTTTTAATCAAACTGTCTCTAATTTCATCACCACAACAATTTATTAATTGATTTTGTGTGGTTTTGCTTATATAAGTTGCTTTTGAATGGGCAGTTTCAAAATGTTGCTGTAATATTTTATCTCCTGAATTTATTCTGAACCTCAAAAGTTCACGAAAATTTCCTTCATTACACATTTGCTCAGAATCTATCAACGATCCATCATCTCCATGGCCGCGCAATGAAATGTTTTGTTTTCCTAAAAATATAATTGTTTGTATAATGGGAACAAGACGATTACGATTTTCTATAATTTTTTTAGACCTATCTTCATCTATTAAAGATTTTATTTTTTTTTCAGGATGATTAAATGAATTTAAAAAATCATGAGCTCTTTTCACAGCTTCCTTGTGATATGAATAGTTGTCATGTAGAACTACGCTACCATCTTTTCCTGTTAACTTGGAAAAATTTGTCAGAGGTTTAATAACTAAAGATTGTAACTTCATACCTTTGTTAAATCCTCCCGACTTGGCAAATATAACACAGTATTTACAAAAAACACCCTGACATTTTTCAGAATACGCTAACCATTTGTATTGCACAAAATATTTTGAAGATAAATAATATTTAACAGTCTTTTCATTTTTTAAATGTGAAGAAAAAGGTAACTTGTAGCTGGCTGGTGGAATCCATTCATTTTTAAGGGCATTGTATTTCTCCAAGTCACTGTACGTCATTCCAACAAAATTGAAAATATCAAAATATGTATGATAATCGCTTGTTGCTTTAGCAAATTGTTGTGTTTCTTCTTTAAAGGAAGATATTTTTTCTGAATCTGAATGGTTCGTGCTAGTGCTAGGTTCCGTCGGTTCCGAGACGGAAACAAAATCGAGTACATTTTCATCTTCCGAATTTTCTTTATTCCGTTTTAAAAACGAATCTAGCGTAACTATATTTTTCCTTTTCTTTGAAGTCATGTTTCTGAAAATTGTAATTAAATTAATTCCAACCAGTACTACTAAAACTAAAAATTTTAATGATTAAATTATTTTACACTGTGTAAAATTACACACCTGGCAATATTTCAAAACCCAAACGTATACAATTTATAATTTATTTCGTCAATATTGCACCATTTGCACCTAATTGAGCAAACTCACTGCACAAGATTAGAAGTGTAGAAGTAACGTAACGACGACGACTCGACGGACGTCGGACGACGGACGACGACTGACTGTAGACCGAACCGAATAAATTCTAGTGGTCGTTCAATGGTTCTGGTTCAATCAACACGATCTCAGTGTTGCCGTTCCGGTACAATTGTACTGAATTCGGTACGAAACGATTAGATTCAGTAAGTCAGTACAACTTAAAAAAAAAACACGAAATTCAGTACGAAATGAAAATATAAGAAAATAAAGCAAAATTTGCAGCATTTGGACGAACAAATCTTTATACAAATATTTTTTTTCCATTTTTGCATTTTTTTTCTTCTATATATAAACTTGTGTTATATAAAAAATTCTCGGGAATTAGGTCACATTAACACTCTGTTATAAATGTTCGTCTTTACGTACGTTTCGGTCTCACGACCATCATCAGAAGACTTATTTTGTTAGAAAGGGGTTAACTAAAACTAATTAGTTAACCCCTTTTTAACAAAATAAGTCTTCTGATGATGGTCGTGAGACCGAAACGTACGTAAAGACGAACATTTATAACAGAGTGTTAATGTGACCTAATTCCCGAGAATTTTTTATATAATTCATGCTGGGTCAAGAATCTTATTATATTCTTATTATATTATAAACTTGTGTTGTGCCGTGTGCCGCCATCACTCGGGGGGGGGGTGTAATTACCCTATTAACACCCCCCCCCCTGTATCCGTGCCTGCATCTAACGGCTTCATTCTGTGGGTACAATGAGGGGAATGCACAATAAAATAATTCCATGTTGCTTAGCATACTCAAGTGCACCAAGAGCCATCAAGGAGCAACAAAATTTTGTTTTGTTCAATTAGCTCTGGCTTAAACCTTTTCGTGCTTAATATTGTGGATGGTGGAATGTAAACGCCTATCTGATTCATGCAACAGACCACAGTTGTATGAACACCACGCTCAGCAGACTCGTCCATATTGTAAATGTTTTCGGACTGAATGTTATTTTCTGTCACAACGTTATGTAAAATATTGAAAAATTTTTCAAATTGTTGTTTGTTAAAACCGTGTGCTCTTGCAGCTGAAGTAGGTTCGGGTGTTCTTAGGGAACTATCCATATTTCTCTTCCTAAAACCCACAAGCCAGTCCCAGCCAGCTAATTTCGTCTCTCTATTAAATCTGTGGGGTAACCCATTTCTTTCTGCAAACTGGAAAGCAAGGGCTCTTACTTCTTTTGTTGTAAATCCAAACATGAGGGTTTAAAATTGTTTTATGTGCTCGACTAATTCACGATCCTGCGATAGTGTAGGTGCATCGCCCTAGGCCTTGTTTATACTGGTTACTCTTTTATTTAGTCCCTGTGTTCGCCGTCGTAACGTAGCTTGTGGGACTCCGTAGCGCTTTGAAGCAGCTAACCATCTACGTGTACCTTCCTCTACTGCTTTTATTGCCCGTTCCATATCTTTTTCACCCCAATTTTGACGAGTGGTTGATCTTTGATACTTCCCTATCATTATTAACCCACAGAAAAATATTTTTTGCTAATAAAATAAGTACTGCCCAAAATGACATACCCTGTGTCATTTTAGGTTAACCGTTGCTATGCCATTTTGCCCGCATTGCAGTTCGCGGAGAAACGTCAATCAAAAAATTTTCAGGTCAACTTTAGAAGTCCAAAATGGCTCTAAAGCATAGAAGAGGCCCATTATGTAGGTCCTATGTTATAAAATAGCTTTAAAGGTACTTACGTCAATGATTTCTTAGCTTTACTCTCCAATTTATATTACAATTTAGGCTGTTCTAACACAAATCACGCTCTTGCAGAATCTGTTGCCATAATACCACCGAAACAAAACCGTAGATTAACTTAATTATCTATTCGGATTTTAACCACAGAGTAACGGTTTAATATAACAGTGCCAAACTGAAATTATCGCGATATGTCAGCATCTCCTTCATTTCTTCTAAAGAAGGTCCGGATTTTTTTTTGAAATGCGGTTCAGTTCTTTTCTCTAGAAGCTCCTTGTCACTGAACTGAACTGAAATTATCGCGATATGTCAGCATCTCCTTCATTTCTTCTAAAGAAGGTCCTGATTTTTTTTGAAATGCGGTTCAGTCCTTTTCTCTAGAAGCTACTTGTCGGGTGTTGAATAACGAGGCTTGGATTCTGAAAAAGTATAATTTATATCATTAGGAAATAATTTAATCTTTATTTTCGCAATGAAGTATACGAAATGTAACAATATGTGTATAGTGAATGTATAGTACCTTCAAGAGAACCCATTAATACCTTGTATCTTATTAATGTGAAGAATATTTATACACTCAGCATATTATGTTGTTTTTTTCTTAAATAATGGGTTGTGCATCTTCAGCATCTCCTTCATTTCTTCTAAAGAAGGTCTGGATTTTTCTTTGAAATGCGGTCAAGTCCTTTTCTCTAGAAGCTCCTTCTCCGGTGTTGAATAACGAGGCTTGGATTCTGAAAAAGTGTAATTTATATTATTAGGAAATAATTTAATTTTTATTTCCGCAATAAAGTATATGAAATGTAACAATATGTATATAGTGAATGTATAGTATCTTTAAGAGAACCTATTACGATGAAATTGGTTTCTTGTTCTCTTTGTAACCATTGTTTAATTAGATGGGGTGTTCTATGAGTCATAATTTTGTGTTGTCTCTGATATTTGGGAACTTGTGACATGGGAATGTTACACTTAACATTAAGATATGTAGAAAAATACTTTCTAGTTAAACTCTTTTCTTCTCCAGACCAAATTCTGTAAGTGCCCCGTTTCTCTCCACCATATATGAAGAATCAGATACCTCGCTACTGTTAGTGCTGAATCTTGACATTTTAACTTTCTCCTTTGCTGACAATGTTTCATATCTTTTCTTCCTTTTCGGCTGTAGTACCAATGAACAATCAGATACCCCACTGCTGTCAGTTCCAAAACTCTTTTTATCATTTTTGCAACGTTCTGATAATTGAACTCCCCTCAATGCTGGCCTGGAAATAATTTTTTTTGTGCTGCTTGTAGCTTCTGTTGTGTTATATGATCTAAAATCAGTACAAATTGCATCGTTTTCTGATGATGGGAAGCTTTCATCATAGACATTGTGTACTCCTACACTAGAAAATCTTTCAAGCGTATATACTTTGGTAGTGTCATGACGTTTAGCACTTTGGTCGTAAATATTCTTTCTTATGGATGTTGAAGACTTGTGACTTATAATTAGAGACACCGAGTTCTGTTTGATGATCTGCACCAGAGATTGCAACTTCAGTAGCTAAATGGTTACACAATAGTTGTTTTCAGAACTTCAACATTGCAAATACTTTCTACAGAGTATTTTGCATGACATCTCGTTGCATTGAAAGTTTTTTTGAAATCAGTATTTGAAGGAAATGCGAAG
The DNA here is from genome assembly GCA_958510875.1 of Endomychus coccineus. NCBI lineage: Eukaryota > Metazoa > Arthropoda > Insecta > Coleoptera > Endomychidae > Endomychus > Endomychus coccineus. The sequence goes on from OY294070.1 coordinate 88,445,152, forward strand.
AGGTACCTGTCATTCTTATTAACACAAGCATATCTCCTAAATTGAATTATCAATTCAATTGATGGTAGTATTAATTTTCTATGAACCAGTAGAACAGTCGGATTCCCTAATTTACGACCTCGGAAACGAATCCTAGCATATTTGTCAGTTTAAATTTCTTCTTCCTTAGACACCCTATCATCCTCAAGATATTCTCTTAAATTGTAATCCTCCAGTTCTATTCTTTCAGTCTCGCCAGGCAGTTTTCAATTGAAGACATTAAGATGTATTTGTACAAGTTGATTTAATTTGATCCATGCTTCCAGTTCAAATTTAATCTCTAAAATATTTTTATATTTTTTAATTTCTTTCTGCAAATAAATCAAATATTTCGATATTTCCAAAGTGCTTGTTAATTCCACAACTTGTCTTGTAGGTAACAAACTATGGTACTATAATCAAGGAAAAATTGCTTGCAAGTTTTTAGTATATGAAAATGTATACATACTAATTATGAAGTGGTTTACTGTAAATGGTTTCTATTTTATGATATTAGTAGCTATTGATAGAACAACTTGGAATGTTTTGATACGCATTCCAAGCTTTATATTAAGTTCATATAACTCAATTAAATTATTAAATACATGACAAATATAATATACTAGTTTCCTGAATTGAAATATTCCCAATATTGTCATATCAATAGAGGCATAATATCATTTTAGCAATTTATTATTTTATTATGGACGGAGGAATAATTTGTGAAAAAAATGAGCTCGATTAGGAACATATTTCTAAAAATCATTTTTTTGTTACTTAGCTTAGACAAGCTCTATAGAATTCATTAAATGGGTTTAGATAAACAATTTGTTTACTCAGTACAAATTCTATTATACAGACATCACATGATGTTAGTTCGTATCATTCCGATTAACAGTAGAATTGATTCCGTTATTGATTGTTAAACTTTATTCATTGATATTTCTAGGTTATTATTAAACCTTACCGATGTATATAAACAATATTATATTTATTGCCTGTTCCCAAATCTTCGTCATATATTGTCTCTCCGAAGTGGTCTATAGATTTATTTTCTTCAACTATATTACTCTTTCCTTGTAAAGCTAAAGACTTCAAGCATTGTTTTAATAACTGGAGACCATAAATTCAATCAATACTCACGTTCACTGTTGATATAGGGATACTATTTCGGGGGTGTCCGTTCAGAAGAAATATCATCTACCTCACCTCTTACTTTAAACGCATGACCAGGGATCTTCTATTCAAACCTATGTTTTCAATTACAGCAGGTATAATACCTCTATTAGGATGGTTCACTGAGTATGTTTTATCTTTCCGGTTCATGTTGATAAGGGCATTATTCTGCGTAACATAATAAGATCCATCTGATAATTTTAAAAGAGCGAAATACATAATAGGATCCTAGATAAAATTTTATCTAGGACTAGGACAATCAAATATTTACGTTTATTTCCGATCGAAAAAGACAAGCTTTATATTCACAACAGCAAACGGCAAACACGCAACTAAAAGTGAAGACACTGTGGTGAAGTCAGACCAGCGTTGTTTCGGTTCTACATAGTCTGGATACGACTTGCGTTAATGCGATTGTAGAAGGTGGGTGGACAATAAAAACGAAAGATTCGGGAAACCGCTATTTCTTCAGATAGGTTTTGTATACTGATCTTTGTTCATTATTGAATGAAAGTTAATTTTAATTGAAATATTTATAAAATATGATGAAGAACCTTATCATTGAACGATCAAATTGGTAAAAGTAAGACATTACTGATTATATTGAATTCAAATTAACATAATGTGACTTTTGTCGTTAAATACTTACTACGGAATAAACTTTATTTCTCGGGCGCCAGATGTTTGCCAAAGGTTTACTCCTCCTCGAGGACTTCTGCTAGGGCCCTCTTAACAAGGCCGTCACGGTGTGTTCTAAAGACTGCCTTGTCCCAGGACAGCGTCAGTGAAGCATATAACCAGGGACCGCATTTGACAGGGCAATATGATTTGCATTGAATTACAGGCTTTTATTGTAACTAAAAGCGAGAACGGTTATAATGTCTCTTATACGTTGATGTTAGCAGAGGTGTGACCGCATTTGACAGGGCAATATGATTTGCATTGAATTACAGGCTTTTATAGTAACTAAAAGCGAGAACGGTTATAATGTCTCTTATACGTTGATGTTAGCAGAGGTGTTGTAGTATTTTTATTAATGCACCAAGTATTCTATATATGTACGGGGTGTCAATTTGAAAACTTCCCACCCTTAATATCTTCCTTCCAGTAAACAATATGAGTAATCGAAAAAACAGGTCAATTTTATTGTCAAGGGGGACACTTTCAAGGACTATTTGTAGCCCTCGTGGTTCAACCCCCTAGGAGGGGTAGATGTTACCCTTAGAATGTTAAATGGGGAGGGGGGTCAAGTGGCACATCATTTTTATGGGCGTTCAATTCTTGTTCCAATGGTACCCTGACTTATTATTTTTTGATGAGCATTTTCAGAAAAATTGCGTTCTAAACTAACAGAAGTAATTATTAGAACGCCTATACTGAGATGCATTATTGTATTGACTCCCTTTAATAAAAATGGTTAGAAGAGTAGGTGGCACCGCTCCAACCCTTGAATGACAGGAATAAATTTATTACGCATGGGATTTTTTATTTGGTGGTTATGTTCCTTCTACAAAATAAAATTTAATTTGCGAGAAAGACATTTTAAACAGAAAATCTACTTCCGCTTATCTTATTAGCTGTTCGAAATGTTTTCCATTTTGCTCTAAACAGTAATACAGTCTGTTTTCGAACTCCCCTCTAACATTACGGAAAACTTCACTCGGAATTGACTGGCATGCTGCTGTAATTCGTCTTTTAAGTTCGTCAATATCAGAAGGTTGTGTTTTATAAACAACGGATTTAAGATGCCCCCAAAGAAAGAAATCTAAGGGTGTTAAATCCGGTGATCTCGGAGGCCATTCAACTGCTCCCCTTCTGCCAATCCATCTACCCGGAAATCTCTCGTTTAACCACTGTCGGACGGGAAGAAAATAATGAGGTGGAGCACCGTCCTGCTGGTAATGTAACAGATCCTCCTGCAAAAGTTCATTACCTTCTGCATCAATTTGAGTTTCTAGCTCGTGAGTTATAAGAGGATCGATAGTCTCTTCAAGCATATCAAGGTACAGATTGCCAGTCAAGTTTTCTTCCAGAAATAATGGACCAATAATGGCATTTCCAAGAATACCAGCCCAAACATTAACTTTTTGTGGGTGTTGTGTATGCCCTTCCCGAAAAATATGTGGGTTTTCGTCACTCCAATAGCGACAATTTTGTCTATTAACATTGCCATTCAGAAAAAATGAACACTCATCGCTGAAACAGATGTTTAACAGAAGATTAGGGATGGTATTGACTCGATGAGACATGATTTCACAAAACTCTATTCTTCTATCATAATCATCCTCGTGGAGCTCTTGAAGAATCTGCATTTTATATGGATGAAATTTATGCATTTTCAATGCTTTTCTTATAGTCTCGCGTGACATTCCCGTCTGTTCTGATACTGATCGTAAGGAGTTCGTGGGCTCTGCAGCAAATGTTCCCAAAACTTCAATTTGAGCTGCTTCATTTAGTACTCTGGGGTTATTTCTTTTTTTATTTGTCACTGAACCAGTTTCGTAAAACTTATTCACCAAATCAAGCACATACCGGTGACTTACATTACAATTTGGATGTCTTTCGTTAAAAAGACATGCCGCCCTTCGTGCGCACTTTCCAACTTCTCCATAAATTACAATCATTTCAATTCTGTCTTGAAGAATGTAAACCATTTTTACACTTTTATACACTTATTGAAGTAATTCCTAAACAGCCCAACAGGTACAACTGTATTCACAATACTACCACATAGTTCAAATGTGCTAACCAATTTTTTGCCTGAAAACAGACACTTTTTACAGCAGCAGTAGCAAAAAAGGAAGGCTATCTGTACAATTTCTGCGATGACACTTAAAAAGTCAGCATTGAATAAACACAACTTTACTACCATCTACGTTTTACTATTAGACTACTTTTTTATGTAAAGTGTTTGGAGCTAATGGCTAATGTTACCCCTAATAAAGGGTTGGAACGGTACCACCTAATATTCTAACCAGTTCTGGCCAAACCATGCATCTCAGTATAGGCGTTCTAATAATTACTTCTGTTAGTTTAGAACGCAATTTTTCGGAAAATGCTCATCAAAAAATAATAAGTCAGGGTACCATTGGAACAAGAATTGAACGCCCATAAAAATGATGTGCCACTTGACCCCCCTCCCCATTTAACATTCTAAGGGTAACATCTACCCCTCCTAGGGGGTTGAACCACGAGGGCTACAAATAGTCCTTGAAAGTGTCCCCCTTGACAATAAAATTGACCTGTTTTTTTGATTACTCATATTGTTTACTGGAAGGAAGATATTAAGGGTGGGAAGTTTTCAAATTGACACATTGTATATTCTATATATAGTAAAATGGGGTCAATATGTGCCACTTTTTCATGTTTTTAATTTGTTGCGAAAATATTGTTGAAAAAAAATTAAAAATGTGACTGAAAATAGAACGCACCATAGCTTGCGAATGCATTACAGTACAAGGAATTAAGAAAAAAAAAATTGTTTTTCCAAAAACCTGATATATTTTTGGCACATTTTCTACCCAGCTATCGGGGTGACTATGTGCCACATCGGTTTTCAATGCATATTCAATATAGAAACACAACTGGCATATTCTCACCTTTTTATTTTCAATCAATAAATATAGGGCTACATAAATTTACACAGTTGTGTACAAAAAAAATTTATTCTGCGAAGAATTTGTATACAAATACGTAGAAATGAAACTAATCTCTTATAGGTGACACAAATAAAAATCAAACTAATAACAAATATGGGCACAAAATAAATCACAATTTAATGAAAAAAATATTTAAGATAATTCAGGAACTTTGAAGATTTCCCTCTTAGAAATTTGACATGGCTTGTCAATTTTTTTTGTAATGTCGTCATAGAAATACCAAATCTCATCTGGCTTTATGGGCCACTTCCAATTTTGCCCACACCTTTCCATTGCTGCAATCAAAACTGTATGATCAGTCACTTCTTTTACTTGTCTTGGATAGAGTTGATAGTCGTACCTAATAAGTACATAGTCACCAGCACTAACTTCATTTTTATGCACATTTGTGTCAGGAATTTCATTGGCTACCATGTCTGTATCAGATTGCTCGCTCAGTTGAGGTTAATAGGGACTTTGATCGCTTTCTGCATAAGAAACATGTCCTGTGCTGTCATTTTCGCTATCAGAATCGTCATCAAGTCTTGTGACCCTTCGAGAACGATTAGGTTGTTTATGAGTCTGTGCTGATGAAGTTGAAGGTTGATTCAAGCTCACTGGTAGGTCATGAATATCTTGCGGGTTGATGTCGGCAGCTGTGATACTTTTTCCTGGAGGAACGTTAACTTTTTTCTTTTCTTGTTTGTCCTTGTAGACGTGATGGTTTGTCTTTTTGAATTGAGGTGTTCAATAAAGATTTCACCAATCAATGCTTTTACCGCAGGTAATGCTTCAACAGTATACGAGGGCAGTCTTTGTAATACTTCGTGACGATTCGCAGGAACAATACCACATTTACGGAAGCCAGCTCTAAGATTTTGGGCACAATTTTCCTTTAAAACATCCAAGAGTTTTTTTAACAGTCCTGGAAATTCATCTTTGGGAACTGTCATGCAGCGACTATTGCGAATATGTTCTTTCCATTCATTCAATACTTTTCTCCAGACAATTTCAAGAGGTCTGAAAAATGCCACAACTAGTGGTTGTAGCAGGTGGGTAGCGTTTGGGGGCAAAGCAATAAAGGAAATGTCATTTTCATGGCAAAGATCTATCACTTTTGCATTTATATGGGAACTTAAGTTGTCACCAAGAAGAACTTTTTTTCCTTCTTGTTTTTTCAAAATTGGGAGAATGAGGCTCACAAACCAGTCTTCAAAGCATTGAAAGTCAAACCAACCTGACTTTGTGCGGTTGTAGCTGCATTTATCTGGACCGTTTTCGGTCCAACTTTCCCACATTTTTTTCTGCTTTATAAACAACGTAGACTGGTGCCAATTCACCGCCTGCACTACCACACATCATTATTGATGTATTTGATTTTGACGAATTCTTTATATTTTCCGGATATTTACAGCCTCGTTTAACTAGAACTTTAGATACGCCAGGGTCAACTACTAGACAAGTTTCATCATAGTTCCAAATATGTGATGGGGGAACACCTTCAAGTTCTTTTTCCAAATTATTAAAGAACCCATTCAATACTTCCTCAGTAACAGCAGCTCGACTGTAAGCTATATTTCTAGCTGTTCTATTAGAAATTTGCTGTGCATGCCTTTTTACAAACGAATTGACCCATTCAATACCAGGCAAATTGTTTTTAAACTTCTCGACGGTCCTGCCGTGCTTATCCAAGAAACTTTGTACTATAAATCGCAATTTCCGTTTATTTACAGGAAACCCATACTGGACAGATTGACGACGTGTGCCACGATCACTGACTCTTCCGCCTCAGAGAAAACAGTCTGCCCTCCACTCTTCTTAGGCGCTTTTTTTTAAATAATTTGTTGCTAATTACATTTCGGTGAATACCATATTTCAGCGCAGCATTACGATCAGAAATTCTTTTTGTTCTAACTTCATTCAGAATCTGTTCCAGTGTCTCTGGACGATAATTTCTGTAATGCCTTGTTCCTGGTTTTCTGATGTATTGACGCGGCATTCTGAAATAAAAATAAAAACGTGTAAGATCTATAAAATCTAAGTGAAAAAATATGGGGTGAAAATGTGCCACCAAGTGGGACAATCTCGCCCCACAAATTTGTGCTCTTAACTCAAAATTGATAAAATTCACAAAAATCAATTAGCAGGCAATAGTTATTGAGGCAGTATCATGATAAATAAATGGGTAATCGAAATTATTTACCTCAATGTCTCTATTTGTTTCACAAACTTCTCACCACCACAAAGTATACGGACTTTGGGAAGAGTAGAAAACACGCGTCATTCATCAACGCCAACCCCTCAACAAATAGATCATTTTGAGGTGACGTCACGACAGGTCCGCCATATTGCCGGTAGGGCACACAAAACGTTCCTGTCATTGTAAACAATAGAAAAGATCGATTTTTAAAGTGTGAATTATTTAAAATGCCGGCGTTTTGTTTTGTTGTGGGGTGTTCTAAAAGGGCAGAAAGGGATCAAATTCGTTTTTTTAGAGTTCCCAAAGCCTTACAAAACCGAGGAGAAATGCTGGACGCCTTATCAAAAGAACGTCGAGATTGTTGGGTTAGGGCTTTAAGACGGGGCAATTTGACCGATACATTCCTTAAACATGCACGAATTTGTGCAGATCATTTTGTATCAGGTATGTAAATAATATTAATACATAAGAAATACAAATATTATGGTCCAAAATGTTTGAATTTATAGTTAAATATGGTGTTAAAGTAAACGTTTTTTGTTCAACTTTTTAGGAGAACCAGCTAAAGTGGAAGATAGAGATAGCCCCGATTGGGTCCCTTCTGTAAATATGGGATACACTAGCATCAAAACACAGATAGAGCAAAGTGTAAAAAGGCATGTTAGATTGGTTAAACGTCAAACGAAACGTCTTAAAGTGGTCAGTATTACTGTTATTTAAAAAAGTTGTAATCCCAATCAATTCTTCATTTTCTTTAGGATGAAGCTGGGCATACTGCATTGAATATAGAACCCACAGCAGGTCCATCTATAGAACCCACAGCAGGTCCATCTACAGAAACTCCTGAACTGTGCAATGAACACGAAAGTCACAGACCTGCTAGCAGTCAAACGGATTTAACTATGGACCACTTGAACAAGCTCTTTGAAGATCTCGATTTTTCTAATCAAAAAATGTATGCTTTGGAAGAAAAATTGAATGCATCAGATTTAACAGAGGAGTCATTTAAGAAAGAATCAAGAACATTGTACTTCACTGGGTTCCCAAAAGCTGAGCTGATGTTTCAAGTATTTCACAGTGTGGCTCCCTACTTATCAACTAAAAGTGTTCTATCTCCGTTTCATCAATTTATTTTGACATTAATGAAATTGAGGCTCAACTTGCCATTCAAGTATTTGTCTTACTGATTTGCTATAGCTCCATCAACTGCATCAGAATCATTTTACAAGTGTATTGATGTACTCTATGCTAGGTACCAAAAACTTATATTTTGGCCAGATAGAGAGATATTAAAAAAAAGTATGCCTGATTGCTTCAAAGAAAATTTTGGTGATCGTGTAGCAGTAATAATTGACTGCTTTGAAATATATACAGAAACACCATCTGGTATGTTAAATGCAGCTCGTTGTTGGTCTAATTACAAACAGCATGAGACTGTTAAGTTTTTAATTGGGATCACTCCTCAAGGAACAATATCATATATCTCAGAAGCCTGGGGCGGCCGAACTAGTGATAAGTTTTTGACAGAAAACTGTGGATTCTTAAATTTAATTGTGCCTGGAGATGTAATATTAGCTGATAGAGGGTTTTTGATAAGAGACTCTGTTGAAACTCTAAGAGGACACCTGGAAATTCCAGCCTTCACAAAAGGAAAAAATCAACTTGACCCTGCTGATATAGAAAGCACCCGTAAGATTGCAAATGTAAGAATTCATGTGGAACGAATAATAGGCCTGCTTAAGAGGAAATTCAAAATTTGTCAAGGTTCCATTCCTATAAGCATGTTATCAGCATCTAGAGATGATTTAAGTGCTTTAGATAAGATTATAGTTGTATGTGGTGCCTTTCTCAATTTATGCCCTTCTGTTATCCCCATGAATTAAAAAAGTCCCTAATTTTATTTTAAACAGGTTTAGTGCTATTCACCTTGTTTGCTAAACATGAAATATTTTTAATTATAGACTTTGTATTTTTGTAATGACAATTTATTATGTGTGATTTTTATAAAATGTATAATGGGCATTTATCCATTTAATTACTGATCATTATTGTTATGCCAAAATGCTTGGAAGTTAAAACTTTTAAATAAAAAGATGTATTGTAAAAAACGAATCAGTTTTTAATTTTTCACCTATCCAAGATGATATTATGACATCGACAAAGTCAAAGTACCCTTCTCTCGAAATATTTCCACAAAGTGCGAAATATGAGGCAAACTTCTGACAGAAAACAACTACTTCCCTGGCTATTAGCACGACGGACATTGAACAACATCTGACAAATGTTTGTGTAACTTTCTTCCAAGACGACCCAAAATGCAAGTGCTTTTGGCAGTTAAACATTCGATTATCTTTCAATTGACTTGGCCCCATCCAATTGAAGGACACTTTTACTTAACTTAAAATCTAACTCGTACACCAAAAAATCCTGAAAAAAACTCCTATTTACTGGCAAGTATCACAAAACCAGGCGTTTTGTGGTTCCTCCATTATTCCAATGCAATTGAAATGGAACCAACCTTTTTCACAGTCATCATTATCGCAACTTAACATAGGTCGACCATCATCAGGTGTTTTGCAGATGCACCATGTCTCAACCTTTTCCACACCACATTTGGTGGTAAAAAATCTTGCAAGCAATTCAGGCTTAATGACAAATTTATGAAAATCTAATGATTTCCTCAAACATTCATTAAAAAACTCCTCATTAAAACCCACTCTGTCAATAAATAAACATTCTTTTGACCAAATAACAAAATCACAATATTTAGTCTTTGTGATGAACATTTGTAATTGCATTTGATAGAAATATAAATGGTTTTTATCTAGAGAAAATTCATCATCATTATGATACACTAAACATGTATTTTTCTTCTTTGCAAAATCTGAAATACTCAACTCTTTCAGCAAGTAGGGGCACTTCACCTCAACACATCCCAAACCACAACATTCACATTGTACAATTCCGTCCGGAGAAGTACCTAACTCTGGATGTTCATGTGAAATGAAGAACCCAGCAGGTTTTAGTGACATTCCTTCGTGGTACTTCTTAACTTCACTTAAATAGTCTTCCAAAGCGGTTTTTTCATATTTTATGCCATATGAAGTTTGTTTTGACTTAAATATCACCTTCTGAGGATAACATACACCTTTTATGAGAGATAAAGGAGGCTTCTCCAATTTAGCCCTGCATGCAGTTTTAAATTTGGATGCAGTTATTCTACCAGCCCTATATTTAAACCAAATATTGTTTTGAGCTTGCTCTCGGGTTGCAGATTCTATTTCTTTGATGTGCTCTTCGCTTATAGTAAAATCAATGGGTTGTGCTACAAGTTCTTTGTATGTATACTCTCTGAAATCGTCACTAAAAAGAGTCTCCAAACCATTGGGTAAACTTTTTGGGGGCTGGTACATTTCAGATACAAATGGCTCATATACTCTGGCAATTGCTGGTGTAATATCGAATTTTTCAAAACCTCGGATAAATGTCACCAACTCCTCACCTTCTAAGGCTGGTACTCCACCTTGGGGTAACACCACTGGTTTTGGTTTCCTAGTCCAGTCCATGTCTCGGATCCTTACCATGTCAACGGTTTTGGTAGACGGTACTGGCCACCGAGCTAGGGTTTCTGTGCAAGACACCTCTTCGTTGCTTGGACGGGCTTGTAAATAGAATAAAATTGCTGCCACATGGCTGCAAACTTCGCTCAAGCCTGCCATACAGGTACAATGCCCACAGGATACAGCTCCGTCCGGTAAGATGATGACCCATACATGCAGGGGCTTTTCCCGTGTTCTTTGGGAATGTTTCACCTAAACCAACAAAAGAGGAAATTAATAAAGGTCATCTTGGGTGTCACAGAACATTTTTTGCTAATTATAATAGCTTGTGAGTTTAACTTCATTGGAATAAAAAAGCTTACCTTGCCAACTACAACAAAATTTTCATTTATTCTCTTGGCCAATACGTCAACAACAAATCCAGCCTCATAATACTTGTAAGCCTGTAGGGACTTGTAGGCCTTCAACTGTTGTCCAGTATAGAAACTATGAGTTAAAATTAAGTAATTCACCATGTCCATAATGCTCACAGTTGGTAAAAAACTTAAATTGCTGGCCAGTTCACTTGCACCAAGAGAATAGGGATCAACATTGTCTATAATTCCAAGTTTAGACTCGTAACGCGATTTCACGTCTCCTTTGAGAGATAAGTAGTATTCACTCCAAGCCATATTGTAGAAAAAGTTTATAAAAAACGCAATACACACACTAAAAACTCGAAGTAAACACCTCAAAACTGCAGATAACAATGAAAACCTTATGGCAGACGCGCCCTTGTATGCCCTACCGACAAAATGGCCGCTCTGTCAAAGTCACGTGACTCAAAATGATCTATAGCGGGAGCCGCGCAGTTCGGGATTGCGCCACTAGGTGGCCAAACTAGTATAGTCATCACAGTAGAGCATGGTTTACATGACAAGAGCAAGACGAGCGCGTGAATTTCAAATATCTGTGGGAAGACACAATGGCATATTTTCACCTATGCAGGCACATTTTGACCCCGAATTAGTTTATTAATCATAACTTTTAGGTTGCTGCTTGTAGGTTCTGACAACACTACTGTCTTTTTGTACTTCCCCGATGTCTTGCCTTCCTCTCTATGCTCTCTTCTTCAGATCTACCTTTGAGTATACATGCAACAACATATACGACATGCTTTTTTTTTACAAACGATGATTCTTTAAATAAGTACTGGTTTTAGTAATACGACCTGAACGAGTAATACGAACGGGAACGTCTACACTAACTACGTTTTGCTTTTGAGGCTCTTGACAACCATTAAAGTCTTGCGTAATTTCATTTTCAAAATTATCTTTCTGCAGACCAATTTGGAATTTGTTATTCGAGTGCCTCAAATGGAATGAATTTCTTGTTAAAATTTCACTTTTATCATTTTGAATATGGAAGGACCTACATTTTTTACAATTTTAGCAGGAGACCACGTTTTTTGTGGAAGATTTTGTACTAATACATCCTCTCCCTCTTTAAAAGTATTTCTTTGACGTGCAGTTTTATCGATATGATATATGATATCACAATCAACAGTACTCCCTTATTTACGGATATGCACAGCGTACAACTGAGTACTGTGATCCACAAACACACTTTGACTTGCAGTTCCTACTTCCGGATGTGAACAGTGTGTAGCAACTGCCGGTTAGTCATCTACACCCCTCCGTTATTTTCGGATATGCACAGGGTACAACTGAAGGGTGTTTCCTGTTTCACCTTTTCCACACTCTGATACCATGCAATTACTTTCAGGTCATTCAATACAATTAAATTATTTGCGAACGAGGTATATATAGCGCCAGAATAAATCTACTAGGGATAATGTGAACAATTTATGTGATTATTTCTACAAACATTGCTACGGCGCAGTCACAAGCATTGAAAATAGAGCAGTTCCCGCTATAATACAAGCAAGTGATTCATACTGATATTATAGGGTTGAAAGTCACATCTTAATGGAATGTTGATTAATAAGGGTCGATTGTCACTTGCGGTAGTACTTCTGTTTCTGTATTTGAGATGCAAACGAGAATAAAAAAGTTTCGTTGTTATCTCTGTGATCATCTATGGTTAAACGGGTAGAACTAGTTCTTTCTCCGTTGCTATGTTTAATTTTCGTTTGTTGATTTTATTTGTGCGTTGTGTTGTTTGAGTTCTGTGATAGGGTGTGTATATGCCACTGAAATATATGTATACAACTGGATCGACGGCTCAATGTAAACAAAACGAGCCGAGTTGTTAGAACGGGCACGCTGTAAATCGTGGTTTCCCGTCCTTGTTGCACCCATTGCTTTTAATAGAAATAATGTGCTTTAGCGATGAAAAATTTAAATTTTTAATGTGTAAAATTATACGTAATCGCTGTTTTTAGATTTTAAGATAGAGAAATGAAATAATATAATCCTATCTAATCCTGATGACATTTTTGTGATTTGTGGGGCTTCAACTCTCCAAATATAAAATGGTTGCTAGACTGCATCAATAATATCTGTAAACCTCATAACTTTTTTGATCAATTTTCAAACTTATTGATAGACACTGTCTCTTTCAACGAGCTATCGCAATACAATTACTTCACTAATTCGTCTGGAAACACACTTGATCTGGTCTTCAATAACACATTCAGTATACAAAATGTGCACCTGAGCACCTCACCATTAGTTCCAGAAGACAAAAATCATAACACCTTAGTATTCTCTGTCAATATCCATAAATGCTTATTACCCTATAATAGCTACAAACATAACTGTTATGATTTTTGTAAAGCTGATCATGAACTATTGAAATCAGAAATATCTAAAATTGATTTGAATAATCTGTTTTACAATTCGAATAGTGAAGAATCAACTGATATATTTTATAACACTATGTATTCCATAATCTAATCTGTTGTACCGAAAAAACCAAATGTTCGCAAGAGATATCCTTCATGGTATTCATACAGTACGATTAAAGTCATTAGAGAGGAGAGACAATATCATAGATTATGGAAAAAGCACAATAATCAATTTGACTACTTAACATTCAAACTACTGCGTGGTCGTTCAAAATTTTTAAAGAAAGATTATAAAAACTACATCAATAATTGTGAAACCACTATTAACTCCAACCCAAAACATCTATGGCAATTCGTGAAATCAAAAAAAAACAGCACTACCTCAATTAACACGTTGAGAGATCATGGCAGGTTAATTACAAGCCCTAATGAAATTTGCAAAACCTTTTCTGAATATTTTCTATCGGTTTTCAATCCGAGAAGAATTATTCCAGCTCATAACGCAACACAAAGAATCTTATACCAACATTTCTTTTTATAACATTTCCTTACAATCTGTTCTACAAAAACTCCAAAATTTCCCAAATAAAGGAGCGGGACCAGATGAGCTACCAACATCATTCCTCATGAAATGTGCTGAATCTATCGCACTACCACTTTACACTTTTCCCTCGAAGAGGGTGTATTTCCGTCAGTATGGAAGAAAGCTCAAATAATCCCGATCTTTGTCAAAAACTGTAGACCAATTTCAAAACTGTCAATCATAACAAAAATTTTTGAATCCAATATATTTGATTACCTGTTCTTTGACGTTAAAAACATAATTAATATTGAACAACATGGCTTCATGAAGAAACGTTCAGTTAACTCAAACCTATTCACCTATACTGAGTATATCCTGCATAGCCTCAATAACAAACACCAAGTTGATGCTATTTACACCGACTTCAGCAAGGCTTTTGACAAGATCGATCACTCAGTTTTGCTACGGAAGCTCGCTGGAGTCGGGGTAAATGGCAATCTGCTGAATTGGTTTGAATCTTATGTGACTGATCGTTGTCAAGCGGTAACAGTCGGTAACCACAAATCAGAATAGATAGATAGATAGATAGATAATTTTATTGAACTAATGTTACATTTCAGGGTAAATGCTATATTTTAATATAAATACATTGCACCTAACTTCTGGAAAAGTTGTAGTGTGCCTGATTGGTATATTTGAGTAGCAAGTAAATCAAGTGAATTACCTATATCGTTATACATGAAAATGTTTATTCTAAATTGACAGTTTATATCAGTAAGCAGAAGGAATAGAAAATATTTTTTTTTTAAATAAAATTAATTGTACTGTTTACATGAAAATACTTATCGTTAATTGATAGTTTTATATTCAGGAAAAAAAAGATTAAAGTAATAATAAGTAAAATAATAGTATACATATATACATACATACTGCCTGCACTTACAATATACAAGGTGGCGCAAAATCAAGTACGCTATTTCTTTTTTATATAAAAGCAAGATTAATTAAAAAACAGTCATATTATACATGAAAAACGTTTATTTAAACTTTAAAAATTTGTTTTGTTACACACTAAAAATAATATCGACCAAATGGCCACCCTCAGCATTAATGCAATAATGAGCTCTTTTTAAAGCATTTTTCATAACTTTCTCCAACATTTCAGGTGGTATTCTGTCAATTTCTTCCCGGATGTTGTCTTTTAATGCCTCTAGTGTTTGAGGATTATTTACAAATACCCTATCTTTGAGATAACCCCATAACCAAAAGTCTGGAACAGTTAAATCTGGGGACCTTGGCGGATATGCAATATCGCCGTTTTTCGAGATAAGGCGTCCAGGAAAAATTCTGTTCAAAATGGCTATTGTCTCACGGGCCGTGTGTGCTGTCGCACCATCTTGTTGATACCAAATCTCTTCCTGATTAAGTTCTTCCATTTCCGGAATTAAAAAATTCAACAGCATGCTTCTGTAGCGATCTCCATTTATTGTAGTGGTTCTTCCGCGATCGTCCTCAAAAAAATATGGCCCCAAAATTTTTCTGCCAATAACGCCACACCATACGGTCACTTTTGGCTCATGTAACGGTTGCTGGTGAATAATTTGTGGATTCTCACTACCCCAGAAGCGATGATTCTGCTTATTCACAGCTCCATTTAAACAAAAATGAGCTTCGTCACTCATTATGATTTTATTCCAAAAATCCCCAATTTCGTTTTCAAGGTTTACTATAGCATTACAATATTGAAGTCGTTTTTCAAAGTCTAAAGGCATAATTTTATGGGTTACCTGTATTTTGTAGGGGAACAAATGCAAATCTTTCACTAAAATTCGTTGCAATGAACGTCGGGTAATGTTTACTTGCGAAGATCGTTTTCTTGTTGATGTGTAAGGCCTTTCCATCACATCTCTACGCACCCGGTCTATATTCTCCCTTGAACGAGCTGAACGAGGTCTGCCAATATGAGGTCTACCAGATGTAGACCCAGATTGTTGAAAATTTGTCGCTAATCGCCGAAATGTCTTCGCAGTTTGAACACCGCGTCTTCCATATTTTCTACGGTATTCTCGTTGAGCTAGGATAACCGACGAATTATTTTGATAAAAAAATTTTACGATTTCAGCACGTTCTTGAGGCGTATATCGATTCATAATAATTTCCCAAGTATCTACTTTACAACTGACAGAAAAACTCGAACAGATGTCAAATACAAACGAACTAATGACAACATTCCATAGGGTACTTGATTTTGCGCCACCTTGTACATTATAACTTGGTTTAGTTGATGATTTAGAGGACCAGAACAGGGGTTTTTTGGAGTGTATAATTTTTTGTTTTTTATTTTCATCATATTATTGACTCGATATTGTCTCTGTTATTAAGTATGAATTTTTTCGTTTTATTGCAAAATAATTTGAAATTTCGTATATTTTTTAAGTCTTGGGGTAGACAATTGTAAATTTTTGGGCCTGTTGTACATATAAATTTTTGGTATAAAGTTGTTTTAGTTTGGGGTGTTTTTATGTTGTCCCTTTTTCTTGTGTTGTAATCGTGGTTATTTGAGTTTTTCTCAATTTTATTTTTGTACATGAATTTGGAAACGTTAAAAACATAGAGTTCGTGTAGGTTCATGAATCTTTTGTCTGAGAAGAGCTGTGTTGTTGAGAATCTTTTTGGTTTTGATAGTAGAACTTTCAAGATCCATTTTTGTGTCAATATAAGTGTTTTCAGTTGATTTTGGTAAGTACCGCCCCATATGATAATACCGTAAGATAAAATAGATTCGACCAGCGATTTGTATGCTATTACGAGAATGTCTATTGGAAGAAACTTTCTTAGTTCATAAAACGTGTATACCAGTTTTCTCAGTCTTTTTGTTAGATACTCAGAGTGGCTATCCCATTTCAGTGTATTGTTAATCATTAGGCCAAGATATTTAATATTTTCGGTTTTTTCTATAATTCTTTGGCATGTACATGGATTCAGTCTGCAGTTGGAGTGATATTTTAATGTGGTCAGATCGGGTTGATTCACGGTACTATTTGAGAAGGTCATGAATTTGGTTTTTTGGAAGTTCAAGCTAAGCAGATTACTGTCTAGCCAGCATTTGATTTTGTAAAGGCCCTTTTCTGCCTGTTTTTTTGTTATTTCCCAAGTGTGACTTGTAAAGAGTAGCACAGTATCATCGGCGTATGATATAATATCTCCCGAAATATCAACATTCAACATGTTATTTATATACAGTAGGAATAGCTGGGGACCAAGAACTGTTCCTTGGGGGATACCACATTTTATTTCTTGTATTTCACTTAAGTAGTTATTTATTTTGACTTTTTGCGTACGGTTGGTCAGATAGTCCTTAAAAAGCTCAAATACAATCCCGCGGATGCCGTAAGATTCAAGTTTTGGCAAAAGCATTTCATGAGATATACTATCGAAAGCCTTTGCCAAGTCTATAAATATTCCTATAACTTTTTTATTCTCTTCTAGGTTTTCATGTATTTTTCTGGTGAATTGAAATAGAGCATCTTCTGTAGAAAGATTTTCTCTGAAGCCGAATTGCCGTGCTGATATTATATTATTTTTTGCTAGGTATTTATTTAATCTGGAGACTATGCATTTTTCTAGAATTTTAGCAATTATCGATATGACTGAGATCGGTCTATAATTTTTAGGGTCATTCTTATCGCCATTCTTATATATGGGGGTTATGATTGATTGCTTTAGTGCAGTTGGAAAATTTCCGGAAGTGAATATGGTATTTATTATGTGTGCTAGTATTGTAACAATGTTTGCTCTGATTTCCTTGATTGTTTTGGTATATAGTTGGTCCGAACCACAGGAAAGTTTATTTTTCAGTCTTTTGATTATTTCTGAAACTTCTTCCGATGTTACAGGATCTAGGTACATGGAGTGTAATTGATTGTTTTCTATAGGGAGAGTATCTGTAAAATCCGAATGTTCGTCATTTTTTATGAAATCTGACATCTTTACCCCAACTGTTGAAAAATGTGAATTGAAGATATTGGAAACTTCATTTGGTTTTGATGTTATTATGTTTTGATCATTATACAATTTAAAATTTTCCGACGTTATGCTTTCCGTATTTTTTATTATTTTCCATATGGTTTTTGTATCATTTTTGGCATTGATTAATTTAGTTCTATAGTAATTTTCTTTTGTTTTTATTAATAGTTTTGTAAGGTGATTTCGGTATTGTTTATATTCATTCCAGTTTTCTGGGTTATTTTCGTTAATGCATTTTTTTTTCAGTTTATCTCTCTTTTTGATTGATGTGATTAGTCCCTGTGTGATCCAAGGCTTAATTTGTTTGTGAATATGGATATTCCTATAATGCGTGCATCTCGTTATAGCAGAGGATAATTTATTTTGAAATGATTCGTAGGCTCTATTTACATTTTGTTCGACGTAGATTTCGTTCCACGTTTCTTGTTGTAAAATATTATTGAGTTCGTCATAGTTAATATTTTTTATCTGTTTGTAGATGGGTTCTGTATTTTCTGAGTAGAATTTATCTTTTTCAGAGATATTTATTATAACACTAAAATGGTCTGTTATTGCGCTTTCGAATATAATTGGAATTATTTGTGTATTACTAGAGTTGTGGTCCATTTTAATAAATGCATGATCAATGCAGCTCTTTGTTTCTGAAGTTACTCTAGTGGCTGATTTTATATATTGTTTGTAGCCACATGAGCTAAGAACGTTAATATACGAATTTGTTATTATGTCTGACTTATTTAAATCTATGTTCAGGTCTCCTATCAACACACTGAAATGGGATCTACCGTTTTGTTTCAAAAAATACTCCAATTGCTCGATGAATCCCATTTCATCTGTGGATGGTGGTCTGTAGATTGCAAAAATATCGTAGTTTGATTTGTTGATTATCATCTTAATTTGTGTGACGCTTATATCTGAGATTTTTGTGACTAGTGTTGTGAAGTTCAACTTATTATTAATAAAGACACATGTACCGTCGTTTTGGTTAAGATTAGAATTATTATAATGTGTGGTATAATTTGGCAATTTGAAGTTTTCTATGTTTGGAACGTTCCAAGTTTCTGTTAATATAATTACATCGCACTGAAAATCAAGAGATTCCAGATACACAACAAATTCATCAAAATTTTTTCTAAGGCTACGTATATTTTGATGTATGATATTGATTCCAAGGTTCAGATATTTTAAGGTTGATTCTTGCAATTCATTACAATTCTTTACAATATGTTCGTCCATCCTGTTATAATCTTCTAATTCCTCAACATATTCTAACATTTCACAGCAGTATTGGTTTTAACCTCTAGTTACTATAAAAATAAATAGATATAGAAATAGAAATGCCAACGGAAAAGATATTTGATAAAGTAGGTGGGTTTGGGTTTTTACGTGATTTTGTTTGCCCATTCCGATATGAATATATAGTACTTTAGAATTTTTATAATTCATACTCTCGGTTAGACATTTTTAACAATTCGTGTTATGATGACAAGATATTATTGTGAAATATGTAATTGATTTATTGTTTTCAATTCAATTTTTTTTTCATCTATAAAACCAAATATTTTACCATTCATGCTCCAGATATTTTTGTAACCATATTTTTCAGATGCTTTCATCATCAAATCTAGTTTGTATTTGGTTAGGTCTTCTTTGATATGTATTCTTGTCCCTTTTAGTTTCCTCCGGTTTTTTAGTATCTCCAGTTTATCCTCGTAATTTGACAGTTTCACAAATAATGCTCTTGGTTTGTTGGCGGTACTTTTTCCTATCCTGTAGCATTCGATGGCGTTTTTCTTCTGGATTCCTAGGTTAACCAACATGTTATTGAAGTCTTCCATCGGTCCACTATTGCGGGTTTCGTTGATACCGTATATTCGTAGGTTTTGCCTCCGTGAGTGTTGTTCGAGCGAGTCTATCTTTTCTTCTAAGTTTTTTATTTTGTTTACATAAGATAATGAAATTTCATTCAGCTTCGCATCCAGTTTTTGTTCGAAAGTAACACTCACTCGTTCTATTATACTTTGCACAAGGTCGTCCTGTTTCAAGAATTCACTAAGTGCATCTTTCACGTTGTTTTTAATTTCTAGTTTGATTTCGCACATTTGTTCCCTAGTGAAAGGCATATTTCGTTTTGTCATAGAATTTGATAACTGAGAGAAATGATAACTCAACTTGCGAAATGTTTATATCGGAGCGGCTTTAAACACGTCTACTCGCTGCAACGCATAATCAGAATGATTATGCGTTGAATATCGTCAAATCACCTCTGGAGTTCCTCAAGGATCACATCTAGGGTCACTCTTATTTAATATTTATATTAATGATATATCCCAGTGCTTTAGATTCGCCAATTTTGTAATGTTTGCGGATGATCTAAAAATATACCATTCAATTTCTGATGTTGACGACATCACGTTAATGCAGCAGGATATCAATAACTTTTATGATTACTGTGAGGAAAACAGTCTCTATCTGAATTTCGAAAAGTGTCACCACTTTTCGTTTGGACGCCGAAAGAGCAGTCTAAATCAATCATATCACATATCTTCTCATCCCTTACAAACTGTCACGGAAATAAAGGATTTAGGAATAATATTCGATTCTAAAATGCTTTTCGATAAACACGTATTTTACGTTTCTAAAAAAGCTTATAAAATGTTAGGTTTCATAATGGAACTTGTCGTGAATTTAAGAATATTCAGACTCTCCGTACTCTCTATATGTCATACGTCAATAGTGTTTTGAGTTATGGTTCTGTAATATGGAACCCTGGATACGACATTTATATAAATAAACTTGAACGGGTTCAGAATGTATTCGTAAATTATATCAATAAAAAGTGCTTTCCATCCAACCTCAACAATCGTATCTACGTTCGGAATGAACTGAACATATTAACACTAGCGAAAAGAAGGGAAATTTCAGACGTGAAGTTTCTCTTTAAAGTCATGAATAATTTAGTTGATTCGCCTGCTATCCTTAGTAACATTTATCTTAATGCTCCTACATATATTACTAGGCATCAGCATCCATTCCGTTATGGACAATCTCAAACAAATTATTTTTTGAACTCTCCAATGCATAGATGCAACATATCATATAATACGCTATCAAATTCTATCTCTATTGATATTTTCTCTTACTCTTTCTCAAAGTTTTCCTACATCTTGAAAAAACATTTTTTTGCTTCACAGACTTAATTGGTATTTATGTGTATATATATTGTATAATTGTATAAGTGTGTTTTTCATTTTTCATTTTTTTTTCCATTTTCATTTCATTCACTTGAATTCTTTATTGATTTTCGTATCTATTTTGTAACTTCTTTTAGAATACTATAGATTCACTATATTGATAAGTTACCTATTTGTGAATACTGTTATTGGGTCAGTCCCGTTTGTATTCGTTCTTAATAAATAAATAAATAAATAAATAAATTATCTATGTATCATAATTTTGTCCAAGAAATTTTATAATAATTCTTAAGTAATGAGTAAAATTTCATTATTCAAGATTCTTACCTACTTTTTCTTGAAATGTGAATAAGATGTGTTTTTAATTTCGTTTGATATTACTATTATTGAGGAAAGAACTAGGAATAAAAATAAAACTCAACGTTTAATGATAAAAGGTTTTTATTTTTTTAGCAATATCAAAACAAAAGAAAAAAATTGTACATGCCAAATTCTACAGCAAAAAAAAGTTTTTAATTGCCTAAAATTACATCTGAAAACGAATACAATCAAAAAATCAGATATTATAAAATAAAATTGTTTCAGTAAGTTTCTGCCGAAGACCTTCTCTATTACCTAAACTTCGTTGACTTTTTTTTACATCTGTATAAATTCGCAAATTTGCATATTTACCTGCTATATATAATAATCTGAATTCCATGTAGACCATTACAAGTATCTGTAACAGGATATCATAAACTATTTGAGACCTAACAGCCATCGAGTCAAAAATTAATACCACATCCTGCATACGTAAATTTTCCTGAGCATTACATTTTATGTAATCAAACACCTCTGTCAAAAAGCCAACCTCACAATTTCGTGAAGATAGCCAGTTTCTGATTCGGGAGGGGTGGGGTAACTTAATTTGCTTTCGAACAAAGTTATACGCTTTCAGACTATAAAAATATAAAGTCGATGCAAATATTTTAACTTCTTTGTGAAGGAGCTACTTTTGAATTCTTTATTTCACTTTGTGCTAAATTAAGCACTAAACCTTCAAAATTATTTTGAAACACAGTTTCCAAATGGCTAATCATCTTATTTTCTTTTTTTAGCATTTTACTAAGTCTTTCATTGTAGTTATCTTCATGTTTCTTCTTTTTAAACGTTGCTGAAGAATTTTGATTTTCCTATTCCTAATTAAAGTTTCTGGATATTTTACTTTTCTTGGAGATGTTTGGGTTTTAACTTCTTTTGATATTGGCACGCTGGAGGCATTGGTTGATGTCATTTCTTCTAGCTGAAAATTACAATAACATAATATAATATGTATATTACTGTATAACTACTATCACTTTCAGTGTGAGGTTATGATTACTACGCTCCACACTTCTTAATCATAATCTACGAAAAATAACTTGCCTGTGATATTGGTTACCTAGCTTTTTCTTTTGGGGATAAGGTGATACTATATTTCCTTCTGGTCTGGTTTTTTTCTCTGATCAGATCAATTATGTATTGTCGTATTTTGTCTTCTTTGGGTGTTATTGTCTTTTTTGTCGAGCATTGTGTAAGTCTGTCAGTCAAGTTGTTATTAGAGTTTTTGTGGCTTCTTCAAGCTGTTGTATCGTGTTTATGTTGATTTTAGGTAAGTTGGATTCTTTCTTGAATTTTATCCAGCCCGTGACGTATATTACAGTTTTTGTCTCTGACACTAATTATGTAAGTCGTATTTCGACTTAGGAAAAAGTTGATTTTATTGGATAAAATATATCATACAATATACTGAGATGTTAATTATAAGAATATCATGTCAGAACTGATATGAATACAGCAGATTATGAATGTGTAACCTCACGTATAGATTGCAAGTCAGCACTATATAGATATATGATGATTCTATTAATGTTTATAATACGACGATGTTTTCTTAGAATATAACTCCTCCCTTCTCAGAGAAATCAATACGGTGAGTGAATGGATTGATTGATTATTCATCTTCGTCTTCGATAGTTGGTTGTACTGGTTGAACTATAGTTTCCTTGACGGTTTCTATCCGGTGATCTCTTGGTGATGATTTCTCGGATTTTGTTAGTTTGTTTTTAATTAACCGGAATAGGCCAAATATTATGATAGTCAATAAAATGATGTATAATGGAGAAGTCCAATAATGGGTTAAATTTTCTGGTATGTCCTTGAGGGTTATTTGCCGGATTTCTCGTTGTTCTTTTAGTAACTGATGTAGTCGGTCCAATAGTACGTCGTGTAGGATTAATTGTTGGCTTGAATGGTTGACAACTTTCGGTGTAGGCACAGCGGGTAATAAAAGTGGTTGTCCAGCGATAATGTCTTCATTATTTGTGTATAGGCTTTTTGGTGTTTGAAAACTGCAGTTGGTAGGTAGCTCGATTAAGAAGGTGCCTATGAGAATAGTAAAGTCGGATTTGTGACACGTGAGTGTGACTTTGACGGCTTCTGGTAAAACAGCGATGTAATGTGTTGAAGAGATTTGTTCAATTATTTCTTGATCGACCAAAACTGGAACTTGATGACACGCTGTGGCATTTGAATTCTTCAGTTGAAGGAGTTGATGCGTGCAGTCATTTTGGGTTGTTTGTTCTATGGGCCTTCCATTGGCACAGTAATACAATGGGTGGATGTTTCTGCATTCTTCATCTTCGTACTGATAGTACGAAGTCCCTCGTCCCTTTCAAACCTTATCTTCCACAGCCAGATAAGGTTTGAAAGGGACGAGGGTGGTTTTATCTTTAGTAGTTATTGAATACAAATGGTATTAGGAATAAGTTTGGGGATAGACAATCGGAAAGTGAATTAAGAAGACTATTCGGTCCATGGAGTGATATGACTGAACATCTAATATTTCATAGTATTTATAACTGTTTTGCAGATTGTCACCAAACATCAATTCATCAGAGGAATGGTGTTTCAAGAGTTTTTGTATAATGAAGTTTATATCACTGATTTTTAACATGCTGTTATGCACGATTTCAAGTCTCGCAAAAGCTAATGCATTTTCTAGATTATTTAAAACCTGAAGAATTATAGTCAAGACTGAGTTTACTTGATCATAAGCATTTTTGGCTGTGAAATAACTTTTGAAGTTAAACAAAGTTGTGTTTAGGTCTTCGTAAATTGCTTTGATTCTATCAGCTATTTCCTTTTCATTTTGTTTAATCAAGGATGAAGTGATATTATATTCCTCAAGAATTTTCGTAGTCAGTGAAATCTGTTTATTAAGGTTTGATGCAATATTATCTTGGTTTGATTTCAAATTGGTAATAGCCTCGTCGTAACGACGACCATCTTCGGCGTCCAAATTGCCGGAAATACTTTTGAAGATGGATCCTAAGCCATTTATCAGACCTCGTTTAAATCTTTTATTCGGTTGTAGAGATATTAATTTTTGTTTGGCAAGCTCTATCTGATAAAGTATAGAATTTGCTATATTACGTAATTCAATGGAATAGAGTTCGTGTTTTTCTGTTATTGATGATTTCATTTTTAAAAATTGATCGGTTATTGTATTTAATTCTGTTTCGATTGGTCTCAAGTCGTAATAATGAATAAATGTGTGATAACTATCTTTTAATTTTGCATACCCTAACTTATAAGGAAGGATACCGGGATTGGAATCGAGGTTGGTTATTTTAATGTCTTGAGCCATGTCGAGAGCCGTCACGGCTAGTACTGTTCTGTAAATTGATATTGTTTTGTTTCGTCAAAGGTTTTCTTAGATTGCTTTTATGGTAATATGTTACAGGTGTTTCAATAGTAATACCTTTATCATTTTGAACTGGGTGCATTTTGAATTTAGGACTTGCCTTATCACGAGAGTTTGTTTTATGGTAGATTAATTCACCCGGTTCATAGATCAGAGGATCTTGTCTATCTTTGTTTCGTTTTTCTATATTTCTTTCTTTTTGATTTGACATTTGCCGATTCAAATGTTTGTATATTTCGGCAGTGCATTCTTTGTGTTGGTTAATATAATTTGTATATAATTTCTCATTAAGGTCTATATCGAACGGACTGTTTGCATCCAAATGACCGTTTATGACATCTATTGGACGTTGTTTGGTGCCTAAGTGAATAGAATGATTATATCCAAGGATTGCGTAAGGCATTTGATCTCGGATGTTTAGATCCTTCTTTGTTTCTCTGATAATTATTAGGTGTTCAAGTATAGTTGAATGAAATCTTTCAATAGTACTATTAGAATTAGGGTTCAGAGGTGTCGTATAATGAAGCTTGATTTTGTGCAATAAGGCAAATTCTTTTATTATATTATTTTTCAACTCGGTACCATTGTCTAATGTCAATAATTTCGGGGTACCGTGATGAGTCAAGAAATTTATAAATGCTTTAGTGACGTGAACAGCTGTTAACGCGGTGATTGGGTAGGCTTGGGCATATTTGGAGAAGGTGTCTATAATAGTGAGAAATTTCTGAGTTTTGATAGTGAAAGTATCTGCGTGAACGATTTCAAATGGTTTTTAGGAGTAGGAGTGAGTTCAAATTTTTGTTTAGGTGGATTACTATTATATTTCATCCTCTGACATAACTCGCAGTTATTGACATATTTTGTGATACTACCTCTTATATTAGGCCAGAAATACTTTCGTTTTATTTGAGCTTCTGTTTCGGTAATTCCGCGATGGTTTGTCTTACCTTCGTGACACAATTCAACAATTTCGTCTTGAGATTCTGGTTTTCTCACATCTTCTAATACGTTATTACAAATAATAAGTTTTAAAGAGGAGTTTTTGAAGGTGTCCTTTAAAATTTGGCAAAATTTTGGGATAAGATCTTTTCGGTCTATGTTTACAGCAAATGTTCTATTGGTTCTAGTGAAATCTTTGAATATGTCTATTATTTCATGTTCGAAATTGTTCTCAGAAACCTGTACAGTGGTCCTAGTTCTATTTTCGAAAGGTCTGGTAAGTATTGGTAATCGTGGTGAATGTAAAACGACTTTTAAAAATATCTGATATGGGAAATTATTAATTGCTGTTTCTGATATTGGTATTTCAAGAATTGGGTTTTCACGACTAGTGTAAACAGTATTATTGTCACCGTTATTATCTTGATTTTCGACGTCATTTAGATCGGGGGTTTCGTCTATATTACCTGTGACGGAATGTGTGTCGTTTTGATTATTTTCATTGTTATTATTTTGATTTCCATCAAACGTTTCGTTTGGCTTTTCTATGAATAATTTTGGGTTGGAATCAAAGTACTTAATAGGTATTTTGGTATTTGGAGTTATAACTTGTGAATTTGCAAAATCTAATTGTGCGTTCAAAGATTGGATAAGATTGATTGCGATTTGTCCATCAAAAATATCATGGAATTTATAGGAATAAAATTTTAGGTCGGTATTTTGCTTGAACTCCCTAAACGCTGGTATTGTAACAGACGTGTCGTGCATAGAGGAAGCGAAAGAGGTCGAAACGACAAACAGCTCATGTGTTTTATATTCATTAAAATATTTGTTCACGATTTCGGGATCTAAAAAAAGATTTGGTTGCACCTGTATCAATTAATAATTTCAAAGGGGGATCGTATATGTCGATATACGGTAGTTCTCGTTTGTCAAAGAAATTATTCAATTCTACTATGGGTTCGGATCTTGCGACGTGTTCTTCTTCAAGAAATTCATATTCATAATTATTGTCGTACTCCTGAGGATACTCTGCCTCAGTATCGGGAGAACACTCTGTATAGTTCTCATCTGAAAATTCTACTTGTTCTGTATTAAACAATTCTTCAGCATGTCAATTTTGTTTGGGTATAGATTGTGGTTTCAATTCCGTATTCTTTGTGGTCATACTCATGGGTGTTGGTCTATATGGGAACGTTCCGTTTGGTTTGGGCTTTAAAACATTTGTTGGTATCGGTGGTTTACCGAATACTTGTTGGTTCGTAAAGAGTTTTTGTGGTGTCTGTCTCAGTGTTGGTTGAACATTTACTGGACCAGTAGGAAAAGATGGTCTAATTTTGGGATAATTATGGTGGAACATATTGTTAGAGGTAGAGGGCTGAGAGTGTTGTTGTGTAAAATTGTTCGCAAAATTATTTCGTGACGAATGATTTTGGTGTACTTGATGAGAAATATTTTTCTTTTGTGAATGCATATTAACGGGTTGTTGAATATTATTTGAATGTGAATTTTGAATATATTTAATGTTATCTTCGTTTCTAATGAAATTTATTGCATCTAACATTGTTTTTGGTTCCTTTGCACGGACCATAATTCCGTAAGGGTTTCGAAAACCTGCTAAAAATACTTCAAGGGCTTGATTTTTATACATATTTAATTTAAATTTGCGTATATTTATATCGTTTTCGTGAATAGCAAGATAGTTGGAAATGGTGTTTAACATCTAAGGGGTTTCATGTTGCAACTGCCTTAGGTTATTCAAGTCTAGAGATAGGCACGTTTCATTCCTAGGATCGCTAAAGTTTCTTGTCAATTCATTTTTTATCTCTTGGATAGTACTAGCACAACTTATGTTAACAACTTCCCTTGCAGGTCCTTTTAATTTACTTATTATAGTGCGAAAAATGATTATGTTCTGAAAATTATTTACGTTTTGTTGATCAAGGGAATGCGTAACTATACTATCGATACTCTCTAAAAAGAAATTCAATTCGTTTACATTGCCATCAAGTTCTGAAATTGTTTCGGCATGTACTTTGGTGAAATTTGGTGCTTGGGTCATCTTGTATGAATTTTGTTCTACTTGAACAGATTCAAGGTAATGTTAGAATTATTTTTTTGTAATATCACTATTGCTCGATGCAAGGGAGAAATTATTTAACCTATCGGTTAGTTGATCGATAAACTCTAGATTGTCTTCACAAAAGGATTGAGAGGATCTAGAGGAGTCTGACATATGAAAAATAAAATGGAGTGCTTACAGTACGATTCTGGTATACATCGAACTCGAACTGGTAGGCCTCTGGACTGGAGATGATATGCCGGTTACAACACTTTCGCTGAAGGAAGTGAAGAAATGTTTATCGTTCAAATTGCCACTAAACTGTTGAAACAGAAAAGTTATCCACGGCGGATTCTTCGTAGCAATCCTGTTCTGCAGCGCCAATTATATAAGTCGTATTTCGACTTAGGAAAAATATATCATACAATATACTGAGATGTTAATTATAAGAATATCATGTCAGAACTGATATGAATACAGCAGATTATGAATGTGTAACCTCACGTATACATTGCAAGTCAGCACTATATAGATATATGATGATTCTATTAATGTTTATAATACGACGATGTTTTCTTAGAATATAACTCACTTCAACTCCCAACAGTAAGTTAATGGGGTTGTGATCGAATGATAGGTCGTCAGTTGTGTATATATCGTAGATTCGCGTAGTTTTGAATAACTGCGATATCTAAAATGTTGGGTATGTGTCGTGGGAAGTGTGTAGGACTGTCTGGAGCTACCACTGCAACATTTCTGTTTTCGGAATATCTTTGTAGGATACGTTCGTGAGTGTTTGTAGCGTTAGGGCGTTTTCACACTGGGCGACACGACAACGACACGATAACGACACGACAACGGTGCCGACACGATATCCGGCAGGTGATTTACACATTCAACGACACGGCACATGCAGTTGCTGTGTGTCGTTCATTATGGCGGGTATCAACAAATTATATTTACTCTATTTATTATATTTGAGGCGCAAGAAACGATATAAGGAAAGGCATTTATGGATACATCCGATTATTAAAGTGAGATATTTAGAAGGTACCTATTATACTCTGTTTGAGAAGTTGGCTGATGACCCAAATAAGTTTTTTAATTATTTTCGTATGAGCAAAAATACATTTGACTACATATTACAGAAAATAATAAATATGATCAAAAAGCAAGACACTGGATTTAGAATGAGCATACCACCTGAAGAAATGCTGGCAGTAACAATAAGGTAAGAAATATTTTGTTTCAACTTTATTAGTAATTCAATGAATTTGCATACAAAAACTTAGGGTTATTTTCTGGTAAGAAATGAACAAAATAATAAACATATCTTATTTTTTAACAACAAACAAACGAAAAAAAACTATTCCGCAGTGTCATATGAAGCAGTGTCAGTGAATAGTTGCTGATATTTGTTTGTCTCTCTGTAGTTCGTCAAAAATCTTTGAGAAAGCTGGTCTTGTTTTTGTTCCATTTGATTTGAAGGAGGAGGCGATTGATAATCAATACCTTGAAGCGAATTTTGATAAGAGTCTGAGTGGCTCGTAGCAGGCGAAGCAAGCGAAGTCTGTGGAAGATTATACTGCTGTGATGGATTAATACGCTGCTGTTGGAAAGGCCGTGGATTTAAAACACGTCGTTGCTTAATGTTTTTTATAATCGTTAAAACTTCCATTTGAAAATCCATTAATTCTGCTTCAGTCATATCTCATATACAGGGTGTATCTAAATAACACCGAAAAAATTAAAGGGGTGATTCTGTGATGAAAATTAATGTGAGTGTTTGGTATAAAATTTTTTGAAAAAACCCTCCCCGGAAAAGTTACACCCCTTCGAAAATTAAAAAAAAAATGGTTTTTCTTTTTCATTTTCCCTGTATATCAAGCTAAAGACACGAAACTTGGCAAACATTATCTGTCAATAAGAGTACACTTTTTGAAATTTTTTCAACCCTGAAGTATGCTTAGAAGGGGTTGATTATTTCAACCCCTAAGATATTTTTTCTTACAACTTTTTTTTAGATGAAAATTTTTTCTTTAAAAAAGTATGACTGAAAAGCCCAATTCATTGACTACCTTTTTTAACTCTACAAGTTTTTTCTAAAACTTGAGCATTTATGAGAAAAAAATAAATAAGCTCATGTAAAATAGCATTTTATTAAACAACAGCCAACCAAATTATGATTATGATTATGAGACTTCTACAACTAAAAACAAAAGTGAACAAACAATGAACAAAAACCTGTCGAATATCGACAATACAATTATAATAAATGTTGAAAATGACCGCCTTCAGCGTCAATACAAGCATCTAGCCTTTTCCTCATAGAATTGCGTATACGATGAAATATTCCTTTCTTATAGTTTCACACCCTGCCACAATGCGGTTTCGCAGATCATCGATATTTTCAACTGGGTTTGTGTATATCAAAGATTTCAGATATCCCCATATGCAAAAATCCAAAGGATTAAGGTCAGGGGAGCGGGCTGGCCAGTTTACAGGTCCTCCTCGACCTATCCATTGATTGGCATACACCTCATCCAGGTGAGTTCTTGCAAGTATACTAAAATGAGCTGGTGCACCATCGTGCATAAACCATGAATGTTGCCTAATTTGAATGGGAACCTCTTCAAGAAGAACAGGTAATTCTTCAAGGAGATGACAATATGCTTCACCATTTAATCGTAGCGGAAGAAAATGGGGACCAATTAAATGATTATCAATAATTCCGAGCCACACGTTTAATGAAAATTTATACTGATGATTTCCTTCAAAAAAGCCATGAGGATTTTCGTCAACCCAAAGGTGATTGTTGTGAAAATTTCTAATACAGTCTCTTGAGAAATTCACCTCGTCAGTAAATAAAATATTATCTAAGAACTGTGGTGCTTGGCCAATCATATTAATAAGCCACTGACAAAAAATCACACGGGGTAAAAAATCTCGAATCATTAACGCCTGCACCCGTTGAAGATGATAGGGATACAACATTTGTTCTTTTAAAATTCTAAAAACAACGGAATGGCTTACATGTAGGACACGAGCTATTTTCCTGGTACTAGTTTCTGGGAATTCTTCAATTGAATTAAGTAAGTACGGCTTCTTCTACAGCTGCAGTTCTAACTTCTCTAGTACGACCAGAATCATAACTTCTTTTTTCAAAATTACCACGTTCCCGCAAGCGTCGGTGAATAGTTGTGAACGTAGTATGATGGGGTAGTCTACGCTGTGGGTACTGTTCAGCATAAAGTCTTTGCGCTTCCAATGAATTACCGTTAGCACGACCGTATGTAAAATGCATATCTGCCATTTCCAAATTCGAATATGCATTCATATTTTCAATCAACTAATATTTCCTACAATACACAATCATAAAACTTGTGAAACAATAAGATGGGTGACAGAAAATGACACTACACAATCCTAGTGTCAGTATTAATGTTTTTATGCAAAGCACAGGCCACTAGACTTGACGCAAAATACACTCGCGTTAGCTCATCTTTTTGAAAATGCATTGCATTAGATTTTTTTTCTCGTAAATGCTCAAGTTTTAGAAAAAACTTGTAGAGTTAAAAAAGTTAGTCAATGAATTGGGCTCTTTTCAGTCATACATTTTTAAAGAAAAAATTTTCATCTAAAAAAAAGTTGTAAGAAAAAATATCTTAGGGGTTGAAATAATCAACCCCTTCTAAGCATACTTCAGGGTTGAAAAAATTTCAAAAAGTGTACTCTTATTGACAGATAATGTTTACCAAGTTTCGTGTCTTTAGCTTGATATACAGGGAAAATGAAAAAGAAAAACCATTTTTTTTTTAATTTTCGAAGGGGTGTAACTTTTCCGGGGAGGGTTTTTTCAAAAAAATTTATACCAAACACTCACATTAATTTTCATCACAGAATCACCCCTTTAATTTTTTCGGTGTTATTTAGATACACCCTGTATATGGAATAAAGGACATGAGCAATACTTCTTGATCGGAACGAGAATGTTGTAAATGGGTAGCATTTCCTGAACATGGTTCAACTGCTTGTTTTCCTTTTTTTAGTTCTGATAGAATTTCACGTTCTATGTCATCCAATTGCCTTTTCGATTTTGGCCGACGTTCATTTGAAGTTGATCGAGAGGTTGATGGAGTAGGCTGTGTTTGCAAAATTGATGGTGGATGTGGGAATTCAGTTAGCAGCTGCGAGTCTGTTAACTCCTCTGCTTCAGTTCTGCGGTCTTCTGTTTGAATCTGGCTAAAATTGCTCTCTGTCTCATCCTTCTGTGCTACCTTCAGTAAAAATTGGAGATGCTCACTGTATATATAACTTTTTTTGCTCCTTGGCCACTTTTTGTCCTCAAAGATCTCAAAAATAAGTCCCTTATATTAGACCATTTAGCCATAATCATTTCCCTTACAAAAAAAAAGAAATTAATTAAACAAAGATTGTTTTTATTTTAGATATTTAGCTACGGGATGCACGCTGACTGAGCTGCATTATAATTATAGAATTGGGATTTCTACATTAAGCAAAAATATAAACTTTGTGTGTAGCCAAATATGGAATACATTCCAACCCCATTATCTCAAAGAGATGGAACAAGAAGACTGGGCAGAAGTAGCCAATGAATTCCAGCGAAAAGCCAATTTTCCTCATTGCCTTGGAGCTATTGATGGAAAACACATACGTATCGAAAACTTTATTCATGCAGGATCGATGAATTTCAATTACAAGAAATATTACTCTGTAGTTCTTTTGGCAATTGCCGATGCAGATTACAGTTTTTTGTTCTTGGATATATGGGAAAGATTGCGATTCTTCAATTCTTCAAAGTACCGAGTTTTGGAGAAGACTAACGAGCGGTGAATTAGATATACCAGAGTCAAGACCCTTAACACCAGAAATAAACATAACGCGTATCCAATGAATGAGCATATTCTAAAAGATTTCTCAAATCATAATTTGAGTATTAAACAACGCGTTTTTAACTACAGATTACACAGAGCTCGCAGATATGTGGAATGTGCATTCGGAAGTTTAAGCAACAAATGGCGAATATTTCACAGATCACTCAATGTTTCCAAGTCATTTTCAAAAAATATTATTAAAGCATGTATTGTGGTACATAATATAATACGCAAAAGAGATGGGTACCACACGGAAGATTTGATTATTCCTTCTGGTTCTAAATTACAAAACCTACCGTCTGCTAAAACACAAACAACTAATAAAACAGGACATGGAGTACGCACTTGTTTTGCAAATTATTTTGTTAGTGAAGTTGGACAATTACCCTGGCAGTTGTCAAAAATATAAGTTTTATTAAATAAAGTATAGTACTTACCTGTCTTTTTCTTTTCCGCTTGGGATAGTTCCTGATACCCATATTCCAAATACTGACATATTTCCTGCCAACTTTTGTCACGCAGTATTTTGTTTTATTGCCTTCATGAGTTTTGTCCCAAATACAGGGCTTAGATTCAACTAATTCAATTAATGTCACGATGTCATATTTGAAACATCCATTTTTTCCGCCAAAATTCTACTACACCGATGACACGACACACGACAGGACTGCTTGCTCCTCTACGACATATCGTTGCTTGCAACGACACGCCACCGACAAGTCGTCAGGTGTGAAAGCATTCCTATATAGTTACATGAGATAAGGCGTCCACCGACACCGTTACCGTTGTCGTGTCGTTGTCGTGTCGCCCAGGGTGAAAACGCCTTTACAGTTCCACTTTATATGTTTGGCGTTGAGGTCTCCCATTAGTAGGGTAGGTGTGTCAGTGTTGAATAATGTGTCTAGTTCAGTTTCTTTTAGCGTCTTTTTTGGGCTGCAGTACCCGGAGTATATTGCGGTTTGTGTGTTTTATCCATATATTAGGATACCAATGGTTTCCAGGGTAGTACAGCTCTCGTTGTCGGGTATGAGTGAATGAGGTGATTTGTTTTCACGAGGATCACAACACCGCCAAATACGGTAAGTCTTATAGTTCGGGAAGTTGAAGTGATGACCGGGTTTCAGATTTGTTTCGCTTCCTAGAGCGATGTCTATGTACTGTGAGGTTATGTGGTGTGTGAATTAACTTTGTTTGTGTTTTATGCCTTCTGCGTTCCAGGCCATGATTTTGAGGGGTCTATTTATTTTAATTGTGTAATTCATTCTCTGGTTGGGAATAGGATTTTTGTGATGTATTGTCGGAAGCTTGTATGTTCTTGTTGATTGGGATTTTTGTCAGTGAAAGCAATGAGCATTTCCCCTAGTGTGGCCGATTTTTCCTGTCCTTTTGTTTATGGTTGGGGTTGTGTATTTCGTTTGGGTTAGGGTTTGTGTTGAGTTGATTGAGTGCTATGTGTTGGTTGTGGTACTTTTTGTTGGTGTGATTTAAATTGTGTAGGTATGTTTTGAGTTTTGGTGTTTTGTGGTGGTTGTACATTTGTTTTGTCCAAGAGCAGTTCCTCATTGCTGAGGTGATTTGAGTTTGTTGTTTGATTGTTTGAGTTTGGGTTTGTTGTGTTATCGTTTCTGTTTGCCTCGCCGGTCTAGCTGGCAGTTCTTATAGTTCGAGGGATGTCCTCCTTTACAGTTAGCGCATGTAGCCTGCGTTGTTTTTGGTTTGATGCATAGGTGCGATGAATTAGGACCAGCACACTTCATGCATTTGAAATTGGCGTGTCAATCTCTCTGTGTATGTCCGAACAATTGGCACCTATGACATTGTCTAATTCCGTTTTTGAGGTACAGGGATTCAACAGTAACAGAGAGTCCGCAAACTTCTTTCAGATTGAAAATTGATTTGAAGTTTTTGTTGATTTCGACTAATATTAGCGGTGTCGGTTTGTCGCGATGAATGATTCTGCTGATTTTATCAGCGTCATAACCTGTAGTTAGTAGGTCTTCGTGTATTTGTTTTTCGTGAAGTTCGGGCATTATTCCTCTGAGTACAGCTTTGAGATTTTTCTAGCTATGTAATTGAAAGGAGTGAAACTGTAGTTTCATCTCTTGCAGTTTATATATTTTCCTGTAGTCATCATCAATGGCCTGTTGTATTTTAACACGTATTTAGTTATGTCCACGTTAAGCCTCTTCGATACATGAAGCCATTTCGATTTGTCCCGGAGAATGATAGGGGGAGCTTTTCGTCTTTGTTTTGTCTGTTTTTTTTGTATTGATTCTGAAGGTGTGAATTTAGTTGGAATGTATGAATTGTTACTTGCCTTTTTTGTGAGTTTTTGCCTTTTGTCAGTGGGTTCGTCAGTTATGATATGTACCGAGTTTACGTTTTCGTCGTCGTCATTGTCACTTTCATTGATTAGGCCGTCAAATGTGTTGTTAATTTTAGTGGGGGTGATAATTTGAGTTGGTACCTGTCTTTGTCCTCGCTTTCTCTTCCGGGTTATGCAGTTCAGTTCCATGTTAGCCGGTTCGTCATTGTCTGAATCCCTAGCAATTTTGTCTAGTCGTTTTTGGCGGAAAGCCGCCGCGCACTGGTATCAGCGACTCGAACTCTTCCACGGAGAACTTTTCAATGCCGTATGTCGCCATTGTTTCAACGTACACTCACTTTTGGAATTTACTGTACACTCACTCACTTGCACTTTGAAGTACACTCGTTGACCGAGAAATCACTGAGCGAGCTCAGCTTCGATCATTCGTAAGCACTTTGATTGGGGCACTGATAAGTGCGGTTATGGCTCTGTTAGAGATCACCTTACAGCTCGCGTCTACAGAAAGTTGTCGTTCTTAGAATGAATGAATGAATGAAAAAACGTTCATTCAGTTTTTAGGGGTTGGGATACATATTGACTTGAATATTTTATTTGTAGGTTTGCGGCTATTAGATCTTGCGATCTACTTCAGCCCTGGATCTTATTATAATTATTCTATTGATTATGAACATGTTGTGTTGAACAATGAACATTTAGTATTGCGGAAAAAAAAAGAAAAGAAAAAAGTTATTACGGTGCATTACAATTTGCTTATGCCAACTAATGGGAAGGGATGGGTGCGTCTGAGACCGACTTCGGTCTTCGCGCACATGAATCCGGTAAAACCTCAGAAAACTCGGATTCTGAAGACGTGTTTAATGTTAAAGAATATAAAGCAAAGGACTAAATTTTAGTTTTCGGTTCTTAATTCCTGGGACTTCGGCTCCTGGTATGCTTCCGGGGGGTTATCGCCTTGCTGTAAAAGAATGCTGATGGGGAATTTGAGTTTCTCTTTGAGACGACGACTGAGGACCGTGCGGTGTCTATGCCATGGAGTAAGGAGGGTAGCTTTCGCCTTATCGTTGGGTCCGTGCAATGTGCGGTTTGTATAATGCTTTTGGAGTTAGTGTAGGCGTTGGTCGAAGGGGGTAATGTCAGCCCGCTCAATGACTAACCGGTTTGGGTGTCGATAGTGGAGCCTGTGAATCCTGCGCAATGTTTTGCGCTCACAGGATTTTAATTGCTCTAGCTTTCTTACAGGAAGGGTAGAGTATATGAGGACTCGGTAGTCGATGACTGGGCGGACAAATTGTTTGTATGTGTGCTGGAGGGTATCGGTGCTGCATCCTCGAAATCTGCCGGCTAGAGCAGAGAGCAGGCTGCTCCTATTCCTGACCTTCTCAAGCGTTTTCCGGAGATCTGCAGACCAGTTGAGGTACTGGTCAGCCTGACATTATTCGGATCCAGCTTCCGATTGTTCCAGAGTCTGTAATGGCGGAAAAGTATAGCCTGTGTCTTGTGTGGATTTGGTGTGAGTCTCCATTTGCACTCCCAAGCACTGAACGCATCGAGTTGGCTCTGCATCCTCCTCTGGCAAGACTCTGCAGACGGGCCGCTGGTCCACTTCCCTGTGTCATCTGCAAATAAAGAGATTTCTGTAGTGAGGTTATTAATGGTGGGAGGGGTGTCGTAGGCATAGATGAGGTATAGAAGAGGTGCGAGGACCGACCCTTGGGGTACCCCAGCTGAAGGGGAAAATGATTCAGAACAGGAATTTTTGACCTTCACTGTTATGGAACGATCGGTAAGGTATGAAAGTATAAGTTTGGTGCAGTGAAGAGGGATTTGAAGGGTGTTTGGCTTGTGTATTAGTCCTGCATGCCAGACTCTATCGAAGGTTTGTTTGATATCAAGAAACACGGCCAGAGTGCAATGGCCCTGGTTCATTGATCTCGTAGCATCGGCATGGAGTTTTAATATTCGGTTTTGTGTGGAATGGGCTTCTCTGAAACCATGTTGGAAATTGAGGAAAAATCGGTTTGTTTCTACCTAATGCCTTAGGCGGGTTGTGAGAATTTTTTCGAATATTTTCCCTATTACATTCAATAGTGATATTGGTCTATATGACTCCGGAGAGATGGGATCTTTTCCAGGTTTCGGAAAGATGTCCTTGATGAGTGTCAGACAAGATTCCGGAAGCTGTTTTAGTATGAATCTGGTTAGGCCGTCTCGACCTGGGGCGGTCGAGTGGCCTGTTGAAATTGAGGATTGAATGTTGACAGTCGATATAGAGGCAGTAAATAGGTTGTTTTCGACTAAATTGGTGGTGATGATTGTTCCGGCAAGGCGTTGAAGCTGATTCTCAGCCACGTCAAAAAAATTAGGGTCGAAACGGGGATTTTGGGGAATTTGAAAAATGTGTTCGAGGTGTGCTTTGAAGAGCTCGGCCGTGTTGTGAACTAGGTGAGATGAATTTGATGCCTTGCGACCTGTTAGTATGTTGAATTTCTGCCAGTCCTTTTTTCCGTCCCGGAAGTCCAGGCCGGAAGTAACTTCCTGCCATTGAACCTCCTTATGGCGGATTATTTCCCCGCGAATTAGGGAATTTAATCGATTTAATTCGATTTTGAGAGCTGCGTCGTGGTATCTTAGGTATTGGCGATAGACTTTGCGCTTCTGTTTTATCAGATTGATGACGTATTTTGGCAATCTGGGACGGGATATGTCTATGGTTTTATATGGGACATGTTCGCTGATGGCGGAGGTTATGGCATTGTCTATCAGCTCGATGGCATTGTCTATGTCTACGAAGGAATTTTAATTTTGTTTAGGGGGAAGATCGAGAGAAAGTTGGTTACAAAACCCACCCAATTGGCATTTGCATGGTCTTTGTAGGTGATAAAGGATATTGGAGGTGGTGGAGGTGCAGCAAGGTCGCTTTTTAGTAGCAGAGGAAGGTGGTCGGAAGTTATAGTAGTCCCAATGTGGCAATTCGTGTCTATTAGGTGAATTAGATCGAAGGTGGTGATTATGTGATCTATGATTGAACATCCTACATGATTGAGAAAAGTTGGATTAATATTCATAGCCCGCCAAAGATGGAAGTTGAGTAAGGCCTCGGAGAGGATGTTGCCGTTCAGGTTCGTTGTAGAGTCCCCGAT
Organism: Endomychus coccineus; assembly: GCA_958510875.1. Classification (NCBI taxonomy): domain Eukaryota; kingdom Metazoa; phylum Arthropoda; class Insecta; order Coleoptera; family Endomychidae; genus Endomychus; species Endomychus coccineus. The sequence goes on from OY294070.1 coordinate 88,483,361, forward strand.
GCCAACATCTCTGGCGTTAAAATCCCCCATCAATATGCCACCTCTGAGGGAGGCGATATATCCAAATACATCTGCGGGTAAGGTTTCGGTTGGCGGGTTATAGATACTTAAAGCAATTATGGTTCTCTGAGGGAGATACATTTTCGCCGCGATGCATTCTGAATATTGAAATTGAATTGGGAGTAAGAATTGGGTACTGGGATATTTGTTGTATACTACCAGTGCTGTACCGCGAAATGCACCTAGTGCACTGTTTCTTTGATACGTTTTGTAGTTGGTGAAGCCAAGTGTTGAAGGACGTTTCAATCTTGTTTCGGTAATGGACAGAATTGCCACATTGTGATGTGAAAGAAGGTTTTTGATTAAGGGTCGTTTGCGGTGAACGACGCAGCTGTTGATCGTTCCAACAGTGAAAGCCATTATAGCTCGTCCAGGTTACACATTGTGATTGATACGTTGTTGCCAACGTATGTTATATTGTTTTGCGCTTGAAGAAGTGTTGCGCAATACGGGAAATTGTTTTGGCTATCAGTTCTCTCTTATCGGGAATTATGTTGGATAATGAGACGGTGAAGAAACGAATCACATCTTCAACTTTTGCCAAGTCATGGACCTTAGGCATCTCGTGTTGAAGAGCTGGAGGATCTGGGCATTTAACAGGAGCCATTTGCCCCCGGAGTTTAGGGAGAGCCTTCCGGGCGGCGCATTGGAAGGACCACGCCGGCTGGGAACCTTGGCAATTTGGGCAAGCGGGGTTTTTGGATTTTTTACAATCGGCTTGGTGGTGCTTTTCTCCACATGTGGCTTTTGAGGAGCATTCGGAACTCATCTGACCGATTTGATTGCACTGAGAGCAAAATTTTGGGAGTGGTTGAGGGACGTTTGAAGGCTCGACATAGTAATGCCTGCCGAACATGAAGAGTCCCAGAGTAAGGAGGGTGTCAAGAGTTTGTTTTTCAGTGGTGATAATGCGAATGAAAGTGGTGGGTCGATCACTTGCTTTGGAGATGATTCTCCAAAGTCTGGAATTCGGGAGATTTGCTGATTATATTTCATTTTGGATGTCCTCGACAGAGACATCATAGTCGACATCTCCAGCGACGCATGAATATGAAATTTTTGGAGGAGGTCTTGTCGCTAAAGTAGCGGATTTATTAGAAGGAGTGAAAGTGATTGATGGGGTGCCCACATGATTCTCTAGGATTTTCTGGAAATTCTGTGGAGCGGGTTCGGTACATTCAATAAAGGCGGTTTTATTGTAATTTACTTTGACTGAGGTGAATTTGAGATGGCGGGAGAGAGGTCGGAAGCAATTGAAAAAAGATTTCTGGGTTTTTATATTTTCCACAATGTTCCGAACGACGTTTGGGAATTTTGTTGGGGCAGGAGTGAGGGTTACGTTGGGTGAGGAGGGGTACGATGAAATTTTTTGTGGAGATTGTTGGGCTTGATTGAGAGAACTTCCTGACATGGCTTGTTGGAATAAACACTTCAGATGATTTTTTTGCGGTAGCATTAATGGAATTTTTTGAGGACTTGCGTGGGGTTGCAAAGACCTGGGAGTTAGGGGACTCAGGGGAGCTGGAGCTCATTCTCTTGGGCATATTGAAGTAAAATATGAATTATTAAATAGTTAAGTTAGGTGATGACCACTCGAATAGGGGGCCGGGTCGTCGGACTTGGCAAGCCAAGAGCCAACTAGCCGGCACACAGTGGTCAGAAATCCAAAATTCCTGGCCAAAACCTCAAGAATCAAAAGTTATCATAGGAGGTGAAGCTTTATATTTTCTTAGATAGATGGCGTTAGTGTATAAAAATCCAAGAAATCAGCTGTTTAGGTTCAGTTCCTGGCCCTGGGCACATACACAAACTTGACCGTCGTTTAACCACGCGCGAAATCGTGACTGTTAGGACTCCCGAGCGCTCGACAAAAATCTTTCCACGTCTCGCATTTCGCTTCAAAAGCAAATGCTTAGTAATGGAGAATAGTCCTGAAGGTATGTAAATTACGTACATTTAGTAGAACCGCCGTATTTTGAATCATGTTAATGGTGTTAATAATATAATGTATGGGTTCTAAATTATTATTTTTTATCACAATTTATTATTATCGGTAGAGAATTAGTAATGATCCCGCGAGATCCTGCAAAGGGTACAACAATTTCACGCGTAAAAAATATTAGGAAATTCGGAACCGTCGGCATCACTTGCCCTTTTTTGCCCCTTTCACTCAAAAAACAAATTGTTTATAGCATTGTTGATGTATTTATGCATGGACTCTGTAAGAGCCCCGTGACGCGCCCCATGAATTACATTCCGTCAATAATTAGAAACCTATTTATTTCTCATCAATATATTTGGGGAACGTCAAAAATGTATGAAAGTGAAGTTAGCCGCTCAAAAATATAAATTTTTCATTGAAATAATCCATACGAAGTAATATACAAAGTGTCGAGAAGAGGTGATAAATCGTAATATTTATTAAATTCGATATAAGATGCGGGATTTCGAGCGAGAAAAAGCTCACAATTCTGTGAAAATACGAACCGCGACACGAGTGACAGCTAAGTTAAAGAGAGAAGCTGCATGTTTGGAGAGAGAAGGGTCAGCTGCGGCGCGAAATTTGAAATTTGAATTGGAACTTCAGATAAAAAATACCATATATTTGGAATAAAAGTATGTCGGAAGTCGAGTAAAATGACATTTTAAATAAAAATTTACAGTTGAATTTGTTTTTTTCTAAACGCGAATGATAAAAAGTTCATTTATGGATTGTAAACAGATAAACTTCAAAAAAAGTTAACAGTAGAATTGGGTATTTTAAAAAAAATTTAGTCAAATTCAGCAATCTATGTATCAAGTATTTTCGGTCAAAAATAAATAGATATTTTTTTGTTTTCCTCAAAATTGATTTTTTCCAAAGATACACAAATTTTCTATTTCGTATATATAGATATACTGACTATATAAAGATACCTTAAATAGAAAAAATACGGGTCAAATTATTTTCTATGAACTGTTAAAATTTGGAATGAAATTTTTAAGTGAAAATACCTAATTATTTAGGTATAAATGAATTAATTTTTAGATAATTACTATAATATGATTATGATAATTAAAATAATAAATATGGTCATTTCTAATTGGTAAAAAAATCTAATGATTAATTGAATTAATTAATTCAAAATTGAAATAAAATTAATATTCTCAGTTCTAATTAATAAATTAACTTTTGAATAATCTTTGATAGGGTCCAAGATGGAGGTCGTCTGCCATTTGGGGTTCACAATTATGATTTTGGTATTTTTGCACTTATTTTCGTAATCAGCAACCCAGAAAGCACGTATATTCCAAATTTCAGCATAATCGTAACACTTTTCGAAAAAATGTCCGCCATTTTGGGTCGACCATTTTGAATTTTGATTTTTTACATTTATTTTCGTAATCAGCAACCCAGAAAGCACGTATATTCCAAATTTCAGCATAATCGTAACACTTTTCGAAAAAAATGTCCGCCATTTTGGGTCGACCATTTTGAATTTTGATTTTTTACATTTATTTTCGTAATCAGCAACCCAGAAAGCACGTATATTCCAAATTTCAGCATAATCGTAATACTTTTCGAAAAAAATGTCCGCCATTTTGGGTGGGCCATTTTGAATTTTCATTTTTGACATCCATTTTCGTAATCAGCGACCCCAAAAACTATTAATATGTATGAATAAACAAAAAACATTTACTTTTTGAGTTTTGACCAGGAATTTTTGATTTCCGACCACTGTGCGGCAGTTAATTAAGTGTTATAAAGACTTAGCTGTAAGATTGATGGACTCGTTCCGTCTGGGCACAACACTGCACAACTGCACAGCACTGAACACTGATTTGCGGCACTGGCACGGACCTTCGCTTCGCTTGCTTATTGCTAGCTGGACAGTGGCAAGAGAATAGACCTGAACAGGTTTTATCCCCGCTTAGTCTCCTCGAAGTAGTTCTCACAGGAACTTCAGGATTTCAGCAGGCAATTTGATGTTCACTATCCGACGACTGGCACAACTATGATTGTCGTTCTTAGGCTACAATCTGGTTCAAATACCTTATTTCCTCCGGATATCATGGGAAGGGATTCTGTGGAGGGAAATACATCACTATAATTAACATAATCGGCGCATCTTCCAAATCATACTAGAAGAGGGTACGGAATTTTGACACGAAAGGACTTTAATCTAACGTACCGATTAATTCGAGCGTCATTCCTGAATTATCCGAAATATGAACTAAATAATTTCGGTACTTGATTACCGAGGTTATAAATTACTCAAATACCTTACGATAATATAATTATTCGGAATTATTCAATAATTTTGCATATTTTGAAATGATGTTATGAAATATGTATTCTGACTTTACGAACAGTTGTTCCTGTTCCTCATTTGATAATCTACAATACTTATTAAAATTGTTGAGCTTCGTTACATTCCCCCCTTAGTTCGAACAAAAATAAAGTATACAATCCTCCCTTCAGGAATTTGCAAAAATTAAAAAACAATTGGAACCTATTATGACTTTAAACTAACCGAAAATAAATTGAAACAACTCGAAAAAACTCTTCTATCGCTTCTTCCCAGCATTTCTATCGATATGACGACTTCACCTCATCAATGTACCGTAATGGACCGTAACTAGATAGAAAAACTTCTTGGAACGACAAATATACTTCTAAGTTGGCGACGGATAAATGGATTTAATTAAAACAACAGCTCTCGACCATACACTCTCGTCAGTGAATGACCGGTACATAAAAAAACTATTCAAAACGGATCGGTGTTTAACATATCCGATTTTCACATCATCTCGGTTTCGCGGGTACAATGGCAGGTGTGGGCCGGGCCGGTCACTAGCTTACCGCTAACGATATCATAGGAGGCCGGTATCTGAGAAGTTTGTCTTTTCGTGGGGTTAACACATTTACAATCCCTGTATAAACACCTTTTTTTCCGCATCTTCAACAAAATAGGTTTTTGTGCTCCCTCCCCGGTGTCCAAAATAAGCACAGCGTCAACACTGCTCCCATACGTTCATGGGCTGATAGATAGACGCTATTTATTCATATTTCTTAGGCGCAGATGGGTGAGTCGGTGTTGTCGATTCAACCTCCATCAGAGGGATATCCATATTTGGGTTGGAGGCGTCGGCTATATTAAATTCTTCATCCATATCCTTGAAATTGGTGTCAATTATATTCAATTATTTAATCATATCCTTGAGATTGGTGTCAGCTATATTGACTTCTTCATCCATGAGCTCATCAACTGTTAGTTCTATCGAATCCGTGAGGGAGTAAGGCGTGATATAGCGTGTAAAAATTCAGTCAAAATGAGAACATTTACTAACACTCCGCGGTTCGTCCGCTAGACTACACGCTATTCAAGCGAATATATTTTCTCATGTCTTCCAAGAGAATCTAAGTGTTCAACAATGGAACTGTCGTTTCCACTGTTCTTGAGATCGAAAACTTTTTTTTTAATTTAATTTAACCAGATGCATAACCTAAACTAAAGTTCATTTATTCGCCGGGATTTGCACTAAGCAACCAGACGGGTCTGCGGAAACGTCACCGTTTTGCTGGTCGTGCTGATTCAATTGGCCTATTACTTGGGCTGACCATTTTTCAGGGTCTACCTACTGCACTATCCATCGAAACTCGCTCTCATTCGACGTTGTCTCCTCATCGGTCGCCTTTAGCTAGGAATGTCCAATATCGTCCTCCACACTTATCCTGTGGGTGGGATCCCGACTAAAGAAGAGGACGATGTACTGTGCCAACGGTAAAGTGAATCGCGAGTTAAAACCACCAAGATCGACAACCCCTTCTATAATGACCGCAGTGGTTCCAGCGACTTCGCCCTCCAGGAACGGTAAATTTCCTTGTATCAGCTGATAAATGAGAACCTCACATGTCAACTTCTGTGCGTGAGGTTTCTATACGAATACTTCCGGTGCCAAATAATCGGTCGTACCAGCGATTCCTTCTCAAGTCGGGGGTTCTTAAATTCCACCGCCAGCCCAAATTCCGAGAGTTTGTATTGGACATTGTCGACGGTTTCAAATAGTAATACATTCTCCGGCTTAATATCTAGGTGGGCAATCGCTCTTGGCTTGCAATAAGCCAACGCTGGCAGAATACCCTTCATAAGCCTCTCACGGTCGAGGGTGTTAAGAGTTCGAGATTCTCCAACATGTCGAACACGCTTTCATCGGGTGCCAATTCCATCACTAGGTAGTGATTATCGCGTCCAATGTACAAACAGCATCATAATGTTGCGATGCTGATTTCTTTACTAGATAACCTGATATGTCTGAATAAACGTAACAATGCTGTCTCGGACTCATTTAAAGTTATATTGGGAGAGAAATATACGCTGTATATCCTCATATCCCGAGTTTCAATCATGGGCTTCCTTGCTTTTATTTACGTTAATTTGAAGAACTTCATCTTCTATCCTGCGTGAGAGGTTATTATTTTTTTGTTCTACATTTTCTTTCAAATGCATTATGGCTCTCCGTCTTGCATTTATAACAAAACGCGTAATTTGGGCAGTATCTAGCCTTCCTTTGTGCAGTTACGACACTGCTCTCTACTGTCAGGTCCTTTACAGTTGGTGTCGATATGACCCGACTCCCAGCATTTCTTGCACTCTGTCTTTCTCTAATATGGGAGTGGCTAATTTTAAACTGAGCTCCTTCGCAATTTCTTTTTTTGTGATTGAGATCTCCAATCTCTTGATATGAACCACGATCCTATCTTTATTGATAGTAGAAACTGCATTTCTTATTTATTTCCTCCCCAAGACTTTCGGGTTATTCTTGCCGTTTACAATTTGTAATAGGATATTTCCTTCCTTTTTGTTTTGTGCATTGAGGATATTTGCACATCCAACGTCGGAGGATTTATTTCCTTTTTAACTTTATTAACGAGATCTGTATAGAATTGCTTTTTTTTTGCAGTCTCTGTTGCTTTTCTATCTGTTATAGATCGGGGTCTACTTGCTTTTTCTGCATAAGTTAGAGGTTTTTTTCCTTCCGTAGATTTCTAGGATTATATCCGTTTTTCTCATATATTCATTACCGTAATTGTTTATGTTAGGGAGGCCTAGATATTTCTTTCCCTGTGATATCGCTAGCTCTTTTATTTTTGATAAAGCCTCATATATTATACCTGCCGTTGGGGTTCATTTTCCTTTGCCTTATCCATAAAGGCGTAGTAAATATTTCTAGATTGAGACTGTAGCTGCCTAGAGCCATTCCCTATATTAATTTGAGTAGTTACCGTTATAATTTTTCCTGGTAACTCTAGTAGCATATCATGGGCAGTCTCCTATAAACGTGTCCATGAATTTTCTAACTAATCCGTTAGATGTGTCTATTGGAACGGACACTACCAGGTATCTGTTGCTGGGAGCGGTCGTTATGTCAACCCCTATCTCTTTAGATACCTAACATGATTCATCTGGCCAATCCCTAATTAGTATATCATTTTTTATAGGAGTAAATGATTCTTCCTCGGACGAAGCGGATAATATATCCGATACCTCATTTTCTTCTATCACAGTACTCGGCTAGCTAGCGCAAATTAGGAGTCAAAGAAAAGAAAACTAAGATATTTATTAACAAAAATGTCATATAATATGTCTATAATATTATTAAATGAATAAAATAGAAAAAGGGAAAAGATATAGTTGAATTTATGTTCAGTTCTACAGAAGATTAATAATCAATAGTTCAGCTATATAAATAATGAAATTCAACGGTTAGACGATGATATCAAAATTACAGAATGACACAAATGAATTAAATACAACCTTAATTATTGAGTGTGCAGATCTCGTTCATACCGATGAAGCGGTGACTGGCATGGGCTCCAATTCGCAGTCCTGGTCGATGTCCAACTGCACGATATAACCTTCAGAATCCAAATCCAGAATGAATGTAATATTCTGATTGAGAGTTCAGGTTCAAAAGTTCAAGTTCACCAAGTTTAATCCAAATAAGTGAGTCAGGAACGTTTCCCTGACTACCAAGGAAAATCCCAGGTAGAATTATAGTGTAATTAAGAAAAGCGAGGGTAATAAAGTAAGGCTGAAACCCAAAGCCAAAAACCTAGAATAAGAGAAATACAGCTATTAGCTTGAATAACGTCCTCATAATTAATATGTTCAGGTCTTAAAATTGTCTCAAGCCTTAGGAGAAAATCACTAGCTCAAACTTACGAGACCAGTAAGTGGAAAGATAATGATAGGGGCGCCAGGCAAGTTGTAATCATTTTCTCCAATTGGAAAAGTGAACTCTAACCAAACTTGTCAAAGTTGAGATTCAACTATCTGAGAAAGTTGAACAATTATTTATTCTGAATAGAATGATTATCCCAATTAATTTCACTTACCCAGATGGACTGGTTTTTCGTATGAAGGAACTTCTGTCAGTCAGTCAGTATTCCCAATTATATCCCACACAACGTGGTTCTCGTAAATATCATAAATAATTCCGGACTGTATTTCAATGCAATTTCCATATGAATTAAGGACTGAAACAATTCTTTGTAGCCAACCCTAAACATAGACATAGTAATACATACTGTGTGTCCGTAAAGTATGGAACAAATTCATTTTTAGGTAAACAGGTCATTTTAAGAAATAATCCTGAAACACGTCGATTTTTGATGTTAATTTACCGTATTTTAAAATAATAATCTAATATACAGGGTGAATTACGTTCGAGTAATGACGTCACCGTCATTTTTTTTTAAAATGGAACACCCCCATTTTGTCTCAATTTTCGGATTACTCTAGCTGAGCTGATTCCAAAAATGTATCACATGTTGATTCCAATTGGTACAGGGTGGACAAAAATACAATAGTTTTGTGTGTGCTCATAAAGTAACGCGTAATATTCTTTATTAGGTAAATTAACAATATTATCAAAAATACTTATTGTCTAGCGGACAGAATATGCTGGAATACATGACTTTATAAATGTTCGAACTGCAGCCCTTGCTGTATTTGACAGTAACCCAAACGGTGTACAAATTCTTGTTGAACCTTGTGTATGGTTTTTGCGTAATATTGTTTATTTCTGTTCGAATTTTCTCTTGTACATCTGCAATATTTGCTGGTTTCGTTTTATAAATAACATTCTTCAGATGGCCCCACAGAAAATAATCCAAAGGATTTAAATCTGGTGACCTCGCTGGCCATTCAGTGGGTCACGTCTACCAATCCACCTGTTCGGAAAAATTTCATCTAGGTACCTTCTAACATCTACAGCATAATGTGGAGGTGCACCATCCTGTTGAAACCATAAACTTTCATCAAAACCTCCAGGATTACGTCTGCTGGGGAACAAATTACGTAAAGTAGGTACGAGATACCCCCTTAAAAACTCAAGGTACGTTGCCCCGTTTAAATTACCTTCGAAAAAGTAGGGTCCGATGATTCGATTTCGTACAATTCCAGCCCATACATTTACCTTTTAAGGGTATTGTGTATGATGCTGACGCATCCAGTGGGGGTTTTCTTTTGCCCAGTATCTACAATTCTGACGGTTAACCTCACCATTTAACATGAAAGTGGACTCATCAGAAAAAATAATGTTTTGTATCAAGAGAGGGTCTCGGTGACATTTATCCATCATTTCTTCGCAAAATTGGAGTCTTCTATCGGGATCATCTTCGTTTAATTCTTGCACAAGTTTGACTTTATAAGGATGCCATTTTTCAAGCTTCAATAGTTTGTGTACCGTTGTTTTGCTAACACCGATATAGCGACTAACTTTACGAACAGAAGTGTGCGCATCTTCTTCAAAACTCAGTAAAACATCTAATGCTGTATCAGCATTTGCAGGGGGACGACCTGATTTGCGTACATTTTCAACATTACCAATTTCTAGAAATTTCGTTTCAATCTTACTGACTGTTGAACGCGTTATAGGTCTTTCTGGAGTTTCCATCTGAGTTCGCGATCTGTCTCCATACCCAATCATCATAAGTATTTCAATTCTTTGTTTTACACTTAACTCCATTTCTACTTCCAATTAAATCTAAGCAATCATTCGAATATTCACGAATACCAAAAATATTGTAGTACTAAACTGTCACTGAACATCAATAAATTACTAAACAAATAATGACATTTCCCAAAAAAGTAGACGACTATGTTTTTTATAAATAGATAAGAAATATTTTTTGTCATATTCTGTCTGCTAGACCACAAGTACCAAACATGTTTGGAAACAGCTCATTTTTATTACTCTAAACATGTAGCAAACTACGGGGTGTTACATTTAAACCAATTGCCGCTAGACAATAAGTATTTTTGATAATATTGTTAATTTACCTAATAAAGAATGTTACGCGTTACTTTATGAGCACACACAAAACTATTGTATTTTTGTCCACCCTGTACCAATTGGAATCAACATGTGATACATTTTTGGAATCAGCTCAGCTAAAGTAATCCGAAAATTGAGACAAAATGGGGGTGTTCCATTTAAAAAAAATGACGGTGACGTCATTACTCGAACGTAATTCACCCTGTATATTAGATCATTATTTTAAAATACGGTAAATTAACATCAAAAATCGACGTGTTTCAGGATTATTTCTTAAAATGACCTGTTTACCTAAAAATGAATTTGTTCCAAACTTTACGGACACACAGTATAATATGTAGGCAACATACATATAGTACATTCTCCCCTTAGTTGAATATTATTGAATACAATAACAAAAATACAAAGTACATGTTCTTTTTAAAGATCCAACCGTTCGGTTTTTACCTATACCTTGACTTTATTATTGTTTTCTGTTAACGAAGTTCTTCTAATTTGATCTATACATAATATAATCTTATATTGTTGTTTTCTCTACATCTTACTAAATATGTAACCTTACTACATCTTTTAACTACCACTCCTCTTGCCCAGTTTTCTCTTCCGGCTTGAAAAACTTTAATTAGTACTTGCTGATTTTCTTGAAAATCTGAAACATATGTTTTGCTCTCTATGTTTTAAACAAGCGCATTCTGGCTTAATTCCTGTTAAACGAGTTTTTGGTAAATATGATAACATCAGATCAGTTTTTTGATTTTTATTATTCGGAGAATTTCTATGACTGAACAATATATTATACAGGGTTTCCCGCTAAGAACCGACACAGAGCAGGAGCATGTAGAGGACCCCAAAATACGATGATTTAACGCAACTTACCTCCACACCAAGTTCCACCCCTAAGAAGTTATATGCCTTCAAAGTGAGACTTTAAATTTTGAAAAAAATTAATATCTCAATTATACTTTAACTTAGAAAAACCAAATTTGACACCATTAAAATTTGACAGAAAATCGCGATAAAAATAATTTATTGGAAAAACAAACAACTTTATTACTAGAAACAATACATAATACAATTTAGTTAAGTTATAAAAATTGCTCAAAATGATCACCATTTTCTCTTAGTGTAAGGACAGAAAAAAAGCAGGTTGCCTGCTCGCTGGTTATCGGCGCCGAAATTCGGCGCCGGTGTAGGCAGGTTAGCGCCCAGAAAGGAAGCGGAACCTGCTACTGTTTTCGCAATTTTATTTTAGTACCTAGTTGAAAGTGGTGCAAAAATGTCTTCTTCATCCGACGAAGAAATTTTATTAAATAATCCGTTTTTAAGATTGAGAAGACCGAAAATAGGTATTCATCCTATTAATCAGAAGAGAACACAATTTGGAGAATATCACAAGTTATTTAAAGAATTAAAAGGATATCCAGATCGCTTTTTTCGCTATATGCGAATGAATCTAGATACGTTTACCTACCTATTGAATAAGACTGAACATAGGCTAATAAAAACATGGTGCAACTGGCATAAGCAACCTATTTTACCTGAAGAGAGACTTGTAATAACTATAAGGTAAGAGTAATCAAAATCTGCTTAAAAACACAATACCATTTTCGGAATGTCTTTATTTCTTTCTTAAAATATTTTAAGTATTTATAAAAGGTCAGTGTAAGTAGTATTAACATCAATATGTGAATTGATGGAATTTTCAGTATTATAACTTTGTGCAGGACAGTCAGAGATTGAGGATGTGTATGAGAAAACGGAAGAAGGAGCAGGTGAAATCTGGGGCAGTGAAGCTACTTGAGGATACGCAAAAGAACTAACAATATCCTGCATGCGATTTCGGAATTGTAGTTTCAAATTGGGCGGAATTTTATGCACATGGGGAAGCAGGCTTTTGAAAAACAGCATGTCTTCATCATCGTTTTGTGATTTTTCTTTTTTCGCCTTCAATAATTCCAATTTTTGCTTCTCAATATTTACCATCGCAGCATTAAAAGACTCGGTTGATGATCGCTTTCGTTTTGGAGTTGCGGTCGAAGTTGAAGGCAGTACAACGTCAGTGTCGTTTGAATTTTTGGCATTTATTTCAGGTTCATTTTCGCTTCCCAACTGATTCTCATTTTCTTCTGTTATTATTTCAAATGCGCTATTTTCACCCATTGAGAAATCATTTTGAAAGGCTGCGTTTTGACTTGGTTGTACATCTGAACAATTGCCTTTTGAGGTCCTGGGTTTTACAGTATCTTTTAGGAATAACAGCTGATGAAAATATAGCCACTTTGACTCGCAAATAGAGTCCGCAGGATCGCCTGATCGAGGAGGTTTTATTTTACCAAGTTCAACGGCAAATTGGTCCCTGATATATTTCCATTTTCTTTTTAGCGAAGGAACTAAAAAATACATTGTAATTATAGGATATGCTTGAGGTTTGGGAGAGCGATTTATTAAAAAAAAACGTGTGTGTGTATTTATGTACCCACGTATAAAGTTATACTTCTTTGGAGTAACAAAACAAAATAAATCTTAAAATTTTATCCCGTATGTTTGTGACTACCTATAACTTCAGCGTTTGTCGTACCCATTTTCTTTTCAAACTCGCAAAAAATCTTATGCCGAGTTGATATTTATTTACTTTTTGCTTATGTGTGTATTAAAAATGACTTTTCACGTGCAAAATGCATTCAAAAACTCATTAAAACTTACTGTTTTTCAAAATAATTGTGTGTTATCTATAATTAATGTAATAGCAGTTAGAAGCAAAGAAGGGAACAATGTTATTCATCAGGTAGGATTTTTTGTTTTTTATGTTTACAGGAGTTATAGAATTACGGTATAAAAAATATTTGAATGACAACTCACTCTCATCATTTTTTCCAAATGCGCCAAACGAAGTATAACTTCAATAATAACAATTAGTTTAAGTTAGAATCTATCAGACGTTATTTAGTTAGTTATTTTTTTTTGAGTTTATTGGTTTACTGATATAGGTATCTTTTATTTCAGATATTTGGCAACTGGATGCTCATTTAAAAGCCTTTCATTTTCATTTCGTCTAGGAGCTTCAACGGTGGGAGAAATTATAAGAGAGACGGTGGAAATTATTTGGCAAGAACTACAGCCAGAATATATGCCTCAACCAACAACAAACCAGTTTAAAGCTATATCTGAAGATTTTTATAAAATATGGAATTTTCCAAACGTCATTGGAACAATTGATGGAAAGCATGTGCGAATATTATGTCCTAAAAATTCTGGATCGATGTTTTTTAATTATAAGAAATATTTTTCGGTAGTTCTTCAAGGAGTAGTGGATGCAAACTATCAATTTATAGCTATAGATGTTGGAGGTTACGGGAAACAAAGTGATGGAGGTACTTTCCAAGCCTCTGACTTTTATAAACGGCTGATAAGAAATGAAATACATTTACCCGAACCTGCGTTTTTACCAGGCACGAATGTGAAAGCCCCTTATGTGTTTTTGGCGGACGAAGCATATCCACTCCTTGATTTTTTAATGAAGCCCTACAGGGGACAGAATATTCCATTGGACCAAGACTGTTTCAACAATCGGTTAAGTAGAGCAAGGAAATCGGTCGAATGTGCCTTTGGAATACTATATGCAAAATGGCGCCTGATTTCCAAAGCTATTGAAACTGATGTTAATACCGCAGATAAAATTATAAGATGTGTCTGTATTTTACATAACCTCGTTTTAAAAAGAGAAGGATTCGAACGTCATCTTACTGACGTTGACATGATTAGAAATAATCATCATGGCCTTGTTGGAAGACCACTAACATCAGCTGTGGTCATAAGAGATCTCTTCAAAACATTTATTATAAATAATCCTTTGGTGTTTATTTGATTATATTATATTAAATGAAATTATAAATTAATATTAATACAAATAAAAACTGAAAAACTTACCATCTTGAATGTTCACTTCCTCGGCAATCTTTTTCCAACACTTCTCAACAACATTTCTGTTACTATGATTTTTTTCACGTTTGTCCCATACAGGGATTTGATTAAAAACTGCAGAAATTAATGCTTCTGCATCCATTGCCTGCTCGCTTATAATTAAATATTCATTCCGGTAAAATGCAAGCAGCTTGCTACACGCGCCGACAAGCTCCAGCCTGTTTTGTCTCTGTACGTCCCCGTTTAATAAGCATACTCATTTTAGGCGCCGATCGGCGCCGATAACCAGCGAGCAGGCAACCTGCTTTCTTTCTGTCCTTACCCTTAGGCATCACGTTAATTTCGAAAATGAAAGTTTGCTCTATCCAATAACTGTTGATTGTTTCTAATAAGTGTGCATTTATCCATAATGCGGTTCCACAATTATCCTTGAGACGCAACTGGCGAGCAATACACATATTCTTTTAACGTTCCCCAAAGAAATAAATCCCTGCATTGATAAATTCATATCATTGATTTTATCAAAAATATCTGCCAAATAGCATAGCTTGAGAAGCCATAAATTATCGTGAAAATAATCGGCTAAATTAGAATTTTGCTCTGTTAGAAATATAAGAACTTCATCTTTTAAAGTTAATAATCATTTCAAACTTCGACCTCTTGATAGCCACCTAACTTCAGCATGTAGCAATAAACTTGTATAATCCGAATCCATATCAATCCACAAATTTTTAAACAATCGACTATTAAGTGCTCGACTTTTAATAAAGTTAATGATTTTGACTGCATCAAAAAACACAGTGTTTAATTCTGGTGCAATTTTTTTAACAACAAGTGCCTCTCGGTGAATCATACAATGTGTAAATGTAATATGATCATTTCCAGCTTTAACAAATGCTGTAAAACCAAGATCTTGTCCGGTCATTGCTGCAGCACCGTCCGTGCACACACCAACACAATTTTTCCAATTTAATCCTTCTTTTTCAAAAAACTCATTTACTTTTTTATATATATCTTTTCCACGAGTATGACCTTCCAGAGGACGACAAAACAGTATATCTTCATGAATGCTTCCCTCATAAATATATCTTACAAAAAGTAACAACTGTGCCCTTTTTGAAATGTGTCGACTCGTCCAGTTGTATTGCAAACTTTGAGCTGTCTTTAAGCCTCATAAGAAGCTGTTGAAATTGATCATTGCTAATGTCTGAAACTCTTTTGGACACAGTGTCATTTGATAATGGAATTTTACTAATTTCAGCAGCATACTGTTTTCCATGAACAATTTCAGACATTCTTATAGCTGCAGGTAGTAAAAGTTGCTCTCCAATAGTAAAAGGCTTTTTCGTTTTTGCTATCAAATACGAAACTTCATACGATGCCAATAGATATTTATCATTCAAAGTAACATACTTCTCCAAAGTGTTCTTTTCTTTATTTGATGTTTGCAAAAGACGCTCAAAATATTCTATTGGCTTTTTTGATAACGTTGCATGTTTAGTATTCAAATGTCGTTGCAGTTTTGACGGTTTCATGCTTTCTGCAGCCAAAACTTCTTTGCAAATTAAGCGCACTGGATGTTCTTCATTGTTGTGAGAAGAGCATGTGAAGCCATACTGCAAATATGATTCGTCATATTTTCTTTTTTTTGTTTTGCTAGAAGTCGGATTTGAAGCACTGCAACTTGGTTGTGACGGCGTGGCAGACTTATTAGTTGGAATTTTAATTAGCCATTTATCCATGATGGTTAAATAATAATAAATAATTAAACAAAATGTAGTTGAACTTTAACGTAATAATTAAAAACACCAACTGAAAATTACACAGTAAATACACACATGTCACTACGAAGACAAAGCTGAGTCCAAACTGAAGTACAAACAGAAAAATAACTACACTCGAATCTTTACCAGTGCAATGACAACAAATTACGATCAGATCAACCCCGACGCATGGCGTGTTCAAAGTGTGCAGCGCACAAAGGCACCGTATAACAAAGACGCCGAAAAAGAAGCTTTCATTTAATTTTTTTTATTATTCTTTTATAAAAATAATATGCCGATTCGCCTAGCCTAGCTTGATTATGCTTCCGTATTGTATGTGTAAGCTGTAGGGCGACGCGGCGTCTGGGTACTTATAATCACTAAGTTATCTTGCAAACACTGACGCCGGCGGCCAGACATCAATGTCGAACGTTCAGTTGAAAATAGAGGAGCGCGTTGTATTTATTATTTTAAATGCTACTTCCATATTTTCATTTATAGGCCCTACATAACAGTTTTGCATTGCCACTTTTTTCAAAAAATAGTTATAATAAAACTACAATAGTATTTTGTATGATTTTTATTTGTATTTATATTTGTACGTAGTGTGTATACTAATTTTAAAATTTTATTTATAATGATTGAAAAGTATCAGATCTTTGCGACCCCCTTTCAGTAGTCTCGCGACCCCCCTGGGGGTCGCGACCCACAGTTTAAGAAGCCCTGCACTATAGCATTCGGCACCCGTCTTCAATCTGATTGGTTCATTTAAATATGCTGTCGAATTCCATAGCGGATTGTTTCGACGGTGCTCAAATCGAGAGTGGGTTATTATTTAGTTTCAAACTACGAACGGTGCCGAATTCTGAAGTGCAATGTTGAAGCGGTGTTGAAATACAGAGTTGAATGTTACAAAATTTAAGCATGTACTATGCCGAATACTTTACTAGGTAATGCATATTTTAACTTTTTCCTCTAAACTTGATATTTTGTTTTTAAAATTTGCATAATAGTCCAGTCACACTGGTATTTTGAAAACTTTTTTTCACACAGGGGTATGAGACTTTTTTTTATAGGTTTTTTGGGTAGCTGAAAACGATGGTGTCACTCAAAAATGGCGCCGAGCGCCGCTAACTGAGGTAAGGCCGTTTTTTGAGGTTTTTTGGGCGTTTTGAGGCCAAAAATAGGTCTTTCTGGGTCAAACAAAATTCTGTGGCCCCCCGAAAACGGATCACGAAGCATATAATGGAAATTTTTGTCGCCATTTTGAAATTTTTGAAACTTGGAAAAATCGTAAAAAAATCCTGAAAGAAGTAGTAAAAAAAATCGGAAAAATAAACTATTCTGGATCGAAATAGAGGACACTAATACGCAACTTTCTGCGAAAAATGTATCAAGCTAGCTATAGTAGAACTCGAGATATGGGTTCCGAGACCTTTTGGCCGCTGGGGGGCGCAATTTTGGGTTCTGGAGAAAAATCTTTCGGCAGCAGCTAAGTGAGTCATCGTCCAATCTAAATCCAAGTTTGTGGCCTCGGACCTGTCCTAGAAACATTTTGGCGGGGCACAGTGGTCAGAAATCCAAAATTCCTGGCCAAAACCTCAAGAATCAAAAGTTATCATAGGAGTTGAAGCTTTATATTTTCTTAGATAGATGGCGTTAGTGCATAAAAATCAGCTGTTTAGGTTCAGTTCCTGGCTCTGGGCACATACACAAACTTGACCGTCGTTTAACCACGCGCGAAATCGTGACTGTTAGGACTCCCGAGCGCTCGACAAAAATCTTTCCACGTCTATCAACTTTGCATTGCTGGATAAGATTTTTTGAATGTCTGCTGCATGTTGGATATAAACTGAAAAGCGGAAAATGGCAGTCCCGTGGCGAGGAATCTAAAATTGCTCTGAAAGAACGTAAGCAATCTATTCAAGATGCGTTCAAAAGCGAGTTGAACCTCATCATAGATCGACCTAAACAAGGCATGGGGAACTCGAATGATGGAAATACGGCTCGGCGTTTTTTTGAAAATAGTGAAACATCTGCTCGCATTCTCGGGGTTGATCCTGAGTTAATGAAAAGATTTCATGTCATATTGCAAGTTCTTTCTAGTGGGTTTAACGTCAAAATAGACTTGTTTGAGGAATATTGCAACGAGACTGCTGATCGTTTTGTTGAATTATATCCATGGTACTGCATGTCCACAACCATTCACAAAGTACTCATCCATGGCCCACGAATTATCCAATTGGCTATTTTACCTATAGGACAGCTGTCTGAAGAAGCTCAGGAGTCTCGAAATAAAGATGTGCGGAATTACCGAGAACATTACTCACGAAAATGTTCGCGAGAAAAGACTATCGAAGACATTTTTCTCAGACTTCTAGCTTCTTCAGATCCGCTAATTTCAAGTTTGCGAAAGGCAACTCCAAAAAAGGGAAAAGTTTATTTCCAGAAGCGATCGCGCTTCTCTGTTACGAAAAATTCAATTCTGAAGGTGAAAACACAGAAAGTAGTGAATCTGAGGAAGAAAATTGTAATAGCGGTGACGAAGATTCAGATAGCGACTGATTCTGTGTTTTGAGTAATCTTGTCTTTTTGTCATGTAAACAATAATATATGAACAAATAAATAATATTGATTTCAGCATAATCGTACTTCTTTTCGGAAATAATTTCTGCCATTTGGGGTTCACAATTATGATTTTGGTATTTTTGCACTTATTTTCGTAATCAGCAACCCAGAAAGCACGTATATTCCAAATTTCAGCATAATCGTAACACTTTTCGAAAAAAATGTCGGCCATTTTGAATTTTGATTTTTTACATTTATTTTCGTAATCAGCAACCCAGAAAGCACGTATATTCCAAATTTCAGCATAATCGTAATACTTTTCGAAAAAAATGTCCGCCATTTTGGGTCGGCCATTTTGAATTTTGATTTTTGACATCCATTTTCGTAATCAGCGACCCCAAAAACTATTAATATGTATGAATAAACAAAAAACATTCACTTTTTGAGTTTTGGCCAGGAATTTTTGATTTCCGACCACTGTGCGGCGGTTTAAAGTCCATAAATTGAAAATGTCTGAACGTTATGGCGCTCTAGCGGCGAAATAACAAACTATAAAAAAAAATGTCAAGTGAACAAAAAAATAGGAAATTTTCCGATCTTTAATTTATCATTGGTACAGTTTTTCTCTAAAACCCCTTGATTTTCCAGAAAACTCCAATAAACAGAAAAAGTCCAGGCTCCCCGGACGACTATACTGTGTTCATTTTGTATGACTTGTGTGTAAGTGAGTAGGTGCATGTGTGAGTGTGTAGTGATGTGTATGGATAGGAAGGTGAATACCTCATAAAATGATTTGGAAATGATATGATTGATATAACTTGGGTTTTGTACATTCATATTACAATGAAAAAATACATTTTTTTATGCTAATATAATATATATTTTTTATTTTGAAGAACAAATATTTCTGTACATAAAATGCATATAAATTGCCAAATGTAGAGAATGCAATTTCAATAATAATTAAATTGCTTATTACGTATTTTTAATATAATATATTATTTTTATTATAGATAATTTATACATAACATGAAAAAATCTTAGAAAATAAAAAGCTTATTCGTCAATAATTTGGATTTTTCAGAAATTATTTATCGTCGTTTACGTTTTGTGATAGTCTTCTGGGCCTGTGCCGCAGAATCGTCAGTATCAGTTGTACAATCAGAGGTACTTAGGATGTCGTCATCACCTTCATAGTATATCTCTGCGGAAGTAATATGGTCATTATTCAAATTGTTCGTTACAGAATCGTCATATTCATCAATTGGATCTAACTGATCTTCTTCTTCCACTTCAACTTCGTCATTAACATCCTCATCATCAAACAATATGACCTCTGGCTCGGCGCATCTGTGCAATTCATGCCCTCGCAATGTTTGCACAACAGGCTACATTTAAGACCGACCTTTTTGTACTTACACCTACCAGAACATTTGACCTTACAACTACATGAGATAATTTTTAACAAATCTGCAGAAGCAGCTTCATCTAGAGTCTGAATAGGTACCAGACCATTCTCGGTATTTTTCCAACCCCAGTCAGTTGGATCAATATTGACATTGCCTATCCACAGTTGCACTTGATAATACACACGGTACATATGCATCCTGGCTGCGCTATCAGTTGGAGGTAAAATCTCCAAATCGCAGCCAGATTTTTTAGTCCTGTTTTTGAAACATATGAAATGCAGATGACTAAGACCGTTAATTTCCTTAGTTTGCAATTTTTGAGCATATAATCTGTATATAATATTCCTGCCCACCCTGAATAGCTTTTCTTTGTCTGGATTTTCATTGTAAAATTCTGCGAGCTCCTCCGAGACAAATCTTGGATTGAAAAATTTGATTTTTCCAATCCGATGAAAAGCAGATGTAGTATCACATCCACTCATAGCATGAAAAAAAAACAATAAATGGCACAATAGAAGCAAATTTAAACGATTTCTGCGAATAGTATTGGGCTGCGTAGGATTTACCTCGTAACATTTTAGCGGGTTTCATAAAATCTATTTTCACTTTATCTTGTGCCAATTGGGCCAAGAGTACTAGTATATCAGTATCTACGGCTACAATTACCGTGATAATATTCAATTGTGTATTTCGATCGCACACTTCGATAGCTGTTCTGACAATTGTAGCGTCAGCATCTGCTTCAGCTTGAATAACGCGGTTGTTATTATCGCGCAAAGCCACGCTCACTCACACATACACTTACTCACTCACACATACACCTACTCACTCACACATACACCTACTCACTTACACACAAGTCATTCAAAAAAAAAAAAAAAAAAATGCTGAGATACAAAATTAACACAGCATAGTTGTCCGGGGAGCCTGGACTTTTTCTGTTTATTAGAGTTCTGGAAAAACAAGGGGTTCTAGAGAAATACTGTACCAATGATAAATTAAAGATCGGAAAATTTCCAATTTTTTTTTCACGCCATAACGTTCAGTCATTTTCCATTTTTTGGACTTTAAACCGCCGCCAAAATGTTTCTATGAAAGGTCCGAGGCCACAAACTTGGATTTAGATTGGACGATGACTCGCTTAGCTGCTGCCGAAATTTTTTTCTCCAGAACCCAAAATTGCGTCCCCTAGCGGCCAAAAGGTCTCGGAACACATATCTCGAGTTCTACTATACATAGCTTGATAAATTTTGCGCAGAAATTTGCGTATTAGTGCCCTCTATGTCGATCCAGAATAGTTTATTTTTCCGATTTTTTTTACTACTTCTTTTAGGATTTTTTTACGATTTTTCCAAGTGTCAAAAATTTCAAAATGGCGCCAAAAATTTCCATCATATGCTTCGTGATCCGTTTTCGGTGAGCAAGGTGCGGGGGGCCACAGGCTTGCTACAGAATTTTGTTTGACTCCAAAAGACCCATTTTTGGCCTCAAAACCCCCAAAAAACCTCAAAAAATGGTCAAACCCATCGTTTTCAGCGACCCAAAAAACCTATAAAAAAAAAGATACGTGTGGCACTCGGGGACTGCCACGGTAAAGCTATTGCATAGCATTTTTTCTCAACTTATGCAATTATAATTATTTATTTTTTTAAATTTATGCAGTATTTTTTTTCTTTGATCTTTTAATTCAAGTTTTTTCTCTTTGATATTAATTCAAGTTACACTTTTTGAGCGTGGTGACCGATAAGAAAACAATTTTTTTTCTTTTATTGAATAAATGAGAAGTTAAATTGTTATCATTGAAACTATAGGTTCATGGTAACTGAATAACTGAAATAAGAGACATAAGTTTGAGACTTGATATCCTCTAAATATCTGGAAAATACCGCGTCAATGGTGGTCCCATATTTTGTTGTGGATTCTTGTGGATCATTATTCATTTTCAAATTCAATTTTTCCGAAAGAAAAGTTGTCAACCGCTCTGATTTTTTATCAGCGAAGTTGATGTTGAAATCGCCAGCCAAGATAAGTGGAAATTTATTACCATTTGTACCAAGTATTTTCGACCCTTCTTCCGTGTACTCCAGTAAAGTGCGATGAATAAAATGCTCTACCTCGTCCAATTTTGGATTCGGACAAATGTAAATTGCTACCATGACTATGTGTAGGCCATTTCCAAGTTTGCATAAGCACTCACAAATATCTCCAACAAATGAGCGCCTAACATTAACATCGCTAACGTGTGCAATATTTATTTCAATATTCGGAGTCATAATATTAGTAACATTATTATTATTTTGGTAAATAGCTACCCCACCTTTTGGAACAATATCTCGTTTGAATTGAACAATACAATTGAAATTAGGTATTTCAATCGGATGATATGCGCCATGCAAGTTTCGGCAAAAAGTAACACATTTGTTTGTCTCGTAACTGAATCTTGTAAATCGTATTTGTGACTATTTAGACTTTGGCAATTGAAAGTCATTATTGAAATGCCATTTCTATTACTAATGAAATCTAAGACACTTTGAGCTGTCGTCTGAACACTATTTAAAGGCAGTCTTTTGAATTCTTGCAACAAAGATGCAGTCGATGCAGCTTGCCTTCGATTATTATAAAACTTGAATGTAGAATTATCGTTTTTTGTCGTGATATACAATTTTTCAATATTAGTCACCCGAGAGAGCGCAACATAAACGAGTTCCTGTTATTTTTCGTTACAGAATTTCTTGATTCGGTCGCCGCGCTCAAAGCCCGCGATAAAAGCTATATGCAATATATGTAATAGCTTAATAGAAACAGGTACTCTCAGGTCTCTGCTACGCGCGTCTAACGTATAAACTCTAAAGCGGGCATTCTCACCAGAAGCAACTGGCGACAGCAACGAAACAGCAACCCAACTACGGTTTCTGTTGCGTTGTTCTTGTGTACTTACTGAAAGCAACTTATTTTGGAATCAGTTGTGAGAGAAATGTCTTCCTCGTCGGATGAAGAAATTGCTGCTGCATACTTGCTACTCAAAAAGCGTAGAAAGAAGACAAATATAAGGTTTTGGGTTAATACTTTTTATACGATAAATTTAGGATATAGTTCTTACATAGTAGCTCAAGAATTAAATCATGATCCTGTTAACTTTCACGGATTCTACCGTATGAGCAAGCGCACGTTTCAAACTTTGGTAGAAATAATAAAACCTGAAATAAGCAAGAGAGATACTAATTACCGCAAAGCAGTAAGTGCAGAAGAAAGGCTTCTTATTACTTTAAGGTAAGTTTATTTATATTATATTTTTTTGATAAGGATATACATATGAAATGAAAATATTTTTTCTTGCAAAAAATTAAAGTAAACAACGAAAACTAATGTTCGTAATTATAAACGTAATTATCAGATTGACATTGAAAAGATCTCGAAGGCTCGGAAGGATCAGGCGCACTCATTGTTGTAAAACGTGATGATTGTGTTTCGGATGTCGATTGATAATTGTTTAGGGTATCTGAGTGGTAGGTGAAGGCACTTGATGGTCTAGATTGGCAGCTAGAACTACTGGATGGTCCAGGTGGACAAGTAAAATTATTAGTATAATCGCTCCTCGTACTATTGACACTTATCGGACGAAAATGCCCTTCAGAATTATCCTGTAATATTTTGTCAATGATTTCTAAAAATTCACGTTTACATCTCCTTTTTTGAGAAGCGTTCATTAATTCTAGATCAGGAAGAAGACTGAGCAAAAACTTCTGATCTGCGTTTTCATTTTTATTGCTGAAATTCGCCCTTTTTGCATCAAAGTATTCAGCAAGTGATTTTTCTGCATCTATATCTTTATTTTTCCTTTTAAGTGCGGTTACACGATTATCTCTTGTGTGATTTACTCGGGGAGTTGTTGGTGTCTCAGGTAGCTCATTTTGATTTAATTGAGATTGGGTGTTAACTTCTGACGACTCAGTTTCTTCTTCAGTTTCTGGTACAGTGCTCTCTGTGTCATCACACTCTACAGTTAAATTACTTGTCTGTTTTCGATTACTTTTAACGAAAGGAAGTAGAAATTGGAGAGCATCTTCCAAATAATATTTTTTCTTGATGCCTCCAGCTGACCCACTTGGTGGTATTTTCCTGAGGTGTCGTAAGAAAACAGTCCGTATATTTTTCCAGCGTTCTTTACAAGTTTGCACTGAAAAAAAATTAAGTTAAAATATCTTGTTTTAGCATTGTTATATGTATTTTTTTATTTCAGGTATTTAGCAACAGGCGACAGTTATAGAGCTTTGACATATTACTTTATGCGAGGTCTCACAACAATCAGCAATATAATTGCAACCACTACTGAAGCTATTTGGACTGTTTTACAACCTAAATACATGAGTACACCTACTCCGGAAAAGTGGACATCAATTGCTGATCGTTACTACACTCTCTGGAATATACCAAATTGTTTGGGTTCCTTAGACGGTAAGCATTTTCGAATAAAACGTCTTCCAAAAACGGGATCAACGTTTTATAACTACAAGGGATATTTTTCAATTGTTCTTATGGCATGTGCTGATGCGGATGGATTATTTACCACAATAGATGTAGGAGAAATAGGCAGAAATAGTGACGGAGCAGTTTTTCGTACATCAAATCTTGGACGCGCTTTACAACTGGGATTGTTGGAATTACCACAACCTAGACCACTACCTTTAGGAAACGACGATTTTCCTTTTTACTTCGTAGCAGATGAAGCCTTTCCTCTCAAAAACTATATAATGAGACCTTATTCGAAACGTACTTTAGATAACAGAAAAAGAGTTTTTAATTACCGCTTATCAAGAGGACGGAGAAGTGTCGAATGTGCATTTGGGATGTTGGTGTCTAAATTCCGTTTATTTGAAGGCCCAATTTGCTGTAAAGAAGAAACTATAAATTCTGTAATTAAAGCAGCGTGTGTTTTACATAATTTCATACGAATCAAGCAGGGAATATTTACCCAACCAACAGAAACTATTGCAGATCGCCAGGATCAAGTACACATTCCAATGGAACCTATGCCACAACCACAAATTATACGTAATCATTCAGAAGCACAGAATATTAGGGAGCGACTTTGTAATTATTTTCTGACGCCTGCTGGGGCTATACCATATCAGTGGAATCACATTGTGTAACCGATATATTAATACTTAAATATAGAAAATTTATTGTACTAATTTCTTCGCACTATGCCTGCTCTAAATCAATTTTTTTCATGAAAAAAAAAACGTGATGAAATTTTCCATTTTTCCATTTCTGAGCACCCTGTAGGTATAGTGTATATCAATAATAATTTTTTTGCATGGTAATAATTTCAGCATTGTAGTCATTTTATTTGATAACCAAAATGTTTCTTTTATAAAATTAAAAGAATCCTGTCAAATCCAGCCGTGGACACACTGTATAACCATATAATATATAAAATAAATACTTTAACAACTTACCAGATTCATTCATTGCTTTAGAAATTTCCATCCATGCTTTTTCCTTGATGTCCATTCGGGTGTAAGAATCATTCTTTATATCGTATAAACACTGATATGTTTCCACAAGTTCCACAAATTTCAAATTTTTAGCAGTATCGTCCATAACTCGACTACAACTGACGATCGCGACGCGGGTAACAGCACTTCTAGCAACCGGTTTCTGATTGATTGGGTTGCAGTTGAGTTGAGTTGCGGTCAGTGGAAACACGTGTATCGAAATATTAGCGCTACGTCGCGTTGCTGTTGCGTTGCTGTCGCCAGTTGCTTCTGGTGAGAATGCCCGCTAACTGACGCGTAGCAAGCTCCTCGAGCCATATGTCAAAATAATTTCGTTCGTAGCTAATTACATAGGACGTCTGCAGTTCATGCAACTATGTTTTTAGATAATTCGAACCTTCTAATTTCGATAGGCCACGTGAAAACCCCGGAGTCTAAAGCGCTAGAGTGTTATAACATTCGTATAAAAGAGCGAAATTTCTCACTTTTAGAAACTTCAAATTAATTAATTAATTTGACACATGTTAGGTGTTTAGGTCTTAGGTTTTTTCGTTACGGAATTTCTTGATTCGGTCGCCGCGCTCAAAGCCCGCGATAAAAGCTATATGCAATAGCTTAAAAGTCTCATACCTCTGTGTGAAAAAAACGGTTTTGCGGGGATTTGAACACCAGGGTGACTGGACTGTAAATATCAAGTTAATTTAAAATTAACGTATACTTTTTCATACAATTGTAAGTGATAAACAAACAATACAAGAAAAACATTTCTTAATGGTTCATGCCATGACTTTTTGCATTCGGACGATTTTTGGCTACATTTTCCGCTAAGTTGCGCTTCCTTTTCTTGCATGAAGTTTCACCTTTGACAGGTCGGCCACAAGGAAGTCTCTTACACCCTCTTGTCATCCCCATTTTTCTTCTACTTAATGATGTTGGTTGAACTTTAATATTCAAATTTGTTTTGTGCCTTAATGCTAAGGAACTTCCAGCACTGCATAAGAATATTTCTCAAGAAGTTTTGGGTTCTATAGACTTTAATCTCTGTAAAACTTTCCTTTCAGTTAACTGTGAAGTACCAAAACTAATATGGTGTTGTTGCATATATAAAAAAATTCGTTGTTAACCTTCATTAGACTGGTCTTCCGTGTTAACATATGCTTTCGAAATTTCTAGAGGATCATCACCTAAATTCAAAGCATTTGACGTAATATCCGTTGCGTCGAGGGTCAAAGTAGATTCTTCTACGTTTCCTTGGTACTTTTAGGTTTCACCAATGGCATATAAAAAGACATCGCTGCATTTAAGCACCGCTTAAACATTCCACTTCAGAATTCAGCACCGTAAGCAGCTAGAAACAGAATAACAATCCACTCTCGATTTAGGCACCGTCGGAACAATCCGCTATGGAATTCGACAGCATATTTAAATGAACCAATCAGATTGAAGACGGGTGCCGAATGCTATAGCGGAATGTCTAAATGCATCCGGGAGAGTGTTTTGGAGAAAATTTAAATAAGATTCGCCATTCAGTTGATTTGGTAAAATAACTGGACCAATGAGGGTCAGGATACTCAAGATAATTAGGTAAATCTGTTATACCCCTGCGGGTAAACAAGCTTCATTAGTAAAAAGTTTTTTTTTTTAAATTAATTTCTTGATGTAAAATAAATTAACAGAAATTCACTCGTGTAACCATATCTTCCGGTAATACTTCTTGCACTTTTTGGATATGATATGGATGTGGTAGATTACCAGTTTGTCAAGATATAATTCTTGTGGTAATATGTAGGTCATCTTCAATTCTATTCAAAAGTAATTCTTCGTCTTGTCCTGTTATTGCAGTAGCACGTTCTCGAGTGTTGCTGAAATTTGAAATGGTTTCTCTATAGGGAATCACATGATTAGGGTATCTTATGCGATACTCTAACACTTTTTCTGAAATTTCCTTCACAGAAACCTAATACGAATAACATGTCAACTTGCTCACTAAATGAAAATTTTCCGGTCATTTTTAACACACTTAACAAAACTATTATTTAAAATAAATTACTTAGTTTTCTGATTATCAAGTTGGACGTTTAATTTCATAGCCAACTTTTGAAATTACGATGATTTTAAATAACATGGCTACATATATGCGTTTATTTATTCGCGTTTTTCTCGAAAACGACAAAGTTTATTGAAAAATTTCAAGACTGAAAAGTTTTAAAATAAAACCACCAACACTTTTCAAGCTAACTCGAAACGTGTAACACGAAATAATTTCTCTCTTACTTTCCATACCTTTCAAGGTAGGAGACAACATACTCAAAACTAGTAACTATTTTGTGGGTCTCATTCCTCTAAGCACAACAACAAACTCAATATTGCTGTTTAGAAATATATAACATTTTGTAGTAGTGCTAGTACAGTTGCATACCACAAGGCATTACTTGATTACCTTCATTAGGGTTGAGACTGCAACTCACAACATGAGAATGATTTTTTTCAATCAGTGTCTTGCATATTACAACATCATTTGAACATGCCTTGTCGAGACACCAACACTTTCCAAGCTAACTCGAAACGTGTAACACGAAATAATTTCTCTCCCTTCCTTTCCATACATTTCAAGCTAGAAGAAAACATACTCAAAACTAGTAACAATTTTGTGGGTCTCATTCCTCTAAGCACAACAACACTCAATATTGCTGTTTAGAAATATAATAATGCATAACATTTTGTAGTAGTGCTAGTGTACCTTTTAGCCCTGCAGAGGCTACAACTGTAGGCATCTGTTAGTTAACAATCATTTTTGCTATTATCAAAGCTTACGCCACTACTCATCGTTTAATCAGTTGGTGATCTTTGTCCCAAGGTACAACCTGCGGTTTTACTTTGGGACAGCGTTGGTTCTACCTTGGGACATGGTGAATATGTGAATATCATAGCTTTTATGATGTGGAAATGAAGCAGGCCTTGAGTAGTAAATATTTTTTATTATGAAAATATGTTAAACATAATTATTATTGAATACATTTTATTTCAAATAAAACTCCTGTGGCAATGAAATCTTAAAGAAATGAAATCCGCGACGTATTATTGGAGTTGGCAATACTTTCACTATACTGCATTGATTAAAACTGCTGATGTCGTCAACGCTGGGGAATACAAAATGGCTTCTTTGCTTTCGTAGAAATTTTATGGTCACATCTGGTTCAGTCATAGATAACTCTACTACCGTAGAATGAAATGTCTTATGGAAGGGACCAAAACCGTCAAGTATTTACGCTTCCAAAACACGGGAGGGCGCGTCAAGCGTCCGAAATTAATAGAAATTATAATGCGCATGCGTTTGTTATTGTTGTTCAATAGTAGCCATGTTTAATTCATTTGTGGATTTTGCTTGCTATCATACACGCTATTTCTACAACTATACATATAATTTCTTACACTATACCTGCAGTATAATGAAAATACGGACGAAGTCGATGGTTTCTAAGATTCTGGAAGTTACAAAACCTCTAACATAGCTAATCAAGTACAGGTAAACTATATGTGAATGAAAATAATTGAATTGCTCTCATTGACACTCTTTTATGCTGCAAGGTATTGAGGCAAAATGGAATCAACCTATTATGTATCAATTTATTAAAGGAGCACAGCAAAGGCTGAAACCATTAAATGTTCAATTCAAAACATTGTACGATCTTGCAGG
Source organism: Endomychus coccineus (assembly GCA_958510875.1). NCBI lineage: Eukaryota > Metazoa > Arthropoda > Insecta > Coleoptera > Endomychidae > Endomychus > Endomychus coccineus. The sequence continues at coordinate 88,512,600 of OY294070.1, forward strand.
GAAATTGGTTTCAATGTGGTGGCCACAATTTGCAATCAAGGTACAAATAATGTCAGTACGATAAACAAATCAGTGAAGGAAACGAAAGAGGAGTATGCAAGAGGAGGGAAAGAATTATATGACTTCTTATTTGAAGTTGATGGACAAAAAATTATCCCATTGTATGATCCACCACATTTACTGATTTACTGAAAGGTGTGAGAAACAACCTCCTAACAAAAACAGTTTATTACACGCTAAACGGAACTTCAAAAAAAGCAAAATGGGAAGATATACAAAAGGCATGGCAACTGGATAATGTTAGTGGATACTTGAGAGCAATGCCAAAATTGACTGAGTTTCATGTAACTCCTAATAAAGTGAAGAAAATAAAGGTGTCAATATGTGCTCAAGTTTTGAGTAGAACTGTTGCATCGACTATTAACCTTATGGCAATTAATGGTAAGTTTAATTTGTATCATATATAAAATAAGTGTATATCTAAATTTCCAAATTGCAGAACAAGTTGGTTAAAATGGAACAGTTAAAATGGAGAGAAGAGCCAATGAAACTGCGGAATTTGTTTGTTTTTGGGATAATTTATTTGATAGTTTGAATGGATTTGCAGCCATGAACAAAGAGGGTAAACCATTAAGAACTCGAGTCTCTATTTTTAAGAATAATTTACATATGACGCATTGGAAAGAATCACTCAAAATTATCGAAACTATGTACTGTGAAGAGAATGGGAAAAAAACAGTACCACCAACTTTCAAAAATTGGATAATAACAATTAAGGGATTTTTACTTCTTACTAACCAATTAGGATCTTTGGGGTTGCGATTCTTAAAACCGAAAAATATTAATCAAGATCCCCTTGAAAATTTTTTTGGGCGAATTAGGCAGAGAGGCCAAAGATTTATCAAGCCAACATGTAAAGCATTTGGATTTAACCCATTGTAATTAGTCTCGATATTTAATTGTATTTATATGTATATTTTTTGTATTTTTGCTTTAACTCATTGTAATTAGTCTCGATATTTAATTGTATTTATATGTATACTTTATATATTTCTGTTCTAACTCTGTTGTTGAATTAAAACTATTGGTAAAAACTATCGACTTTCATTTCCTACTTAAATTTAAGTCTACAATTGTAGAAAACAAAATTTGCATTTATGTGCTGTGTAACTTCGAATTTCCCTCCAAACCATCATTTAGTACGCTTCCAATCCTCACGCTCTTGTCGCGGATTCGGTACCTAACATGGAACATTTCATTCTACGGTAGTAGAGTTATCTATGGGTTCAGTCTTGTTTTGTTCTACTACTAATCCAGTGTAGTAAACATCTCCTGTAGTTTTGCCGGCAATTTGAAATTTAACTAGAACCCAACTACCTTTGGAGTAACTCAGCGGACCTTCGTTAGATGGACAGAAAGGAGAGAAATCCTCATCTTCAGAACTGGAATAGAATCGACTCCCTCCTGAGCTATCGCCAAGCTCAGGTAATTCTTCATCAGAAGAAGACGACGAAAATTCCACAACTCTTTTAGCAACTTCTTTCTTCGGGCATAGCTTACCTTTCTTACTGCCTTTTCTACTTTTTTCCTCTTCAATTCTCTGCTTCTCTGGCGTGTCGGTAGCAATCATACACTTCCCAGGTTTTCGTCCTCTACCACAGAATTTTCTAGGTGGTGCTCTGGGAAATGGACGAATTTGTTCTGGAGTCACAGCTGCAGATGTTTCCAATGCGCGACTTGTCGGAGGTGTCTCTTCTGATTGTTCTATGATGTTTTGCCTCTCCTCAGGTGCATCTGGCAAAGGGATTTCAACTGCTGCTGCCGCAGGTTATGGTCTATTTGTCATTTCAGCAGGTAAAAACTCGTCGTCTCCGAACACTTCTGCATTGAACGGCCAGATGCTACTAACCCTGAATCCCGCGCTGATGTTATTTGGAGGGAATGCTTTTCCCAACAATGCTGAGACATCGTAAATAGAAATCGGCTTTCCCGGATGGCTGATCATCCAATCCATGGCAGCTTTGTTATAATAGGTTTTGGGGGGGCCAAAAACAGACCGGTCCAATGGCTACAGCTTATGGCTGGTATGGGGGGGATGGTCAGGAAAACGATGCCGTTTTCTTTCGCCAAATTTATCGCTTCCAATGAAATGTGGCTTTCGTGATTGTCCATAACGACCAACACTTCATTGCCACAAGAAGGTTTCACCAAAGATATAAAGTGCTTGAGATATTTCACAAATAGTTCCACATTGGACCATCCACTAGAAGTTGCCATTCCAAGGGTACCAGATGGTGCATTGTTAATCATGTGTTCCTTGTAATGAACACGAGGAAATATGATGGCTGGGGGAATGAATGTTCCTACAGCATTAACGCTGGCAATCATTGTAACATTGATTCCACGTTCTCCTGAAGCAGCTGCTCCAATTGCAATAACAATAACTATTACCTTATCAGAATCTTCACTTTTATAAGCATTCTCATTTCTTCTTTTTCCTGACTTGTGGCTGTATTTGAGGTGATGACATATGTGAAGTTTCAGCATGAAACCAAGATAATGTGGACAAGGCCCATAATCGTTGTATGCTGAAACCTTAATTTCTTTTTTTGAAGGCCTTTGAGTCAAAATTAATTCGCCTTTTTTCAATGTCCGTACTTCATACTTATGGTAAAAATCTCCCCATTTCGCCAAGTTTATTAAGGTGTCTCTTCGCATTTTAGTGTCAGTTATAGAATAAATTCTTGCTACTTCTGTTTCATCGGCATAAAATCTTTGATAGTGTCGTGGTAAATTTGCAATAACTATTAGCTTATCAGAATCTTCACTTTTATAAGCATTCTCATTTCTCCTTTTGTCTGACTTGTGGCTGTATTTGAGGTGATGACATATGTGACGTTTCAGCATGAAACCAAGATACTGTGGACAAGGCCCATAATCGTTGTATGCTGAAAACTTAATTTCTTTTTTTGAAGGCCTTCGAGTCAACATTAATTCGCCTTTTTGAATGTCCGTACTTCATAATTATGGTAAAAATCTCCCCATTTCGCCAAGTTTATTAAGGTGTCTCTTCGCATTTTAGGGTCCGTTATAGAATAAATTCTTGCTACTTTTGTTTCATCGGCATAAAATCTTTGATAGTGTCGTGGTGAATTTGCAATAACTATCAGCTTATCAGAATCTTCACTTTTATAAGCATTCTCATTTCTCCTTTTGTCTGACTTGTGGCTGTATTTGAGGTGATGACATATGTGACGTTACAGCATGAAACCAAGATACTATGGACAAGGCCCATGATCGTTGTATGCTGAAAACTTAATTTCTTTTTTTGGAGGCCTTCGAGTCAAAATTAATCCGCCTTTTTTCAATGTCCGTACTTAATAATTATGGTGAAAATCTCCCCATTTCGCCAAGTTTATTAAGGTGTCTCTTCGCATTTTAGTGTAAGTTATAGAATAAATTCTTGCTAGTTCTGTTTCATCGGCATAAAATCTTTGATAGTGTCGTGGTAAATTTGCAATAAATATTAGCTTATCAGAATCTTCACTTTTATAAGCATTCTCATTTCTCCTTTTGTCTGACTTGTGGCTGTATTTGAGGTGATGACATATGTGACGTTTCAGCATGATACCAAGATATTGTGGACAAGACCCATGATCGTTGTATGCTGAAAACTTAATTTCTTTTTTTGAAGGCCTTCGAGTCAAAATTAATTCGCCTTTTTTCAATGTTCGTACTTCATACTTATGGTGAAAATCTCCCCATTTCGCCAAGTTTATTAAGGTGTCTCTTCGCGTTTTAGGGTCCGTTATAGAATAAATTCTTGCTACTTCTGTTTCATCGGCATAAAATCTTTGATCGTGTCGTGGTGAATTTGCAATAACTATCAGCTTATCAGAATCTTCACTTTTATAAGCATTCTCATTTCTCCTTTTGTCTGACTTGTGGCTGTATTTGAGGTGATGACATATGTGACGTTACAGCATGAAACCAAGATACTGTGGACAAGGCCCATAATCGTTGTATGCTGAAAACTTAATTTCTTTTTTTGAAGGCCTTCGAGTCAACATTAATTCGCCTTTTTGAATGTCCGTACTTCATAATTATGGTAAAAATCTCCCCATTTCGCCAAGTTTATTAAGGTGTCTCTTCGCATTTTAGGGTCCGTTATAGAATAAATTCTTGCTACTTTTGTTTCATCGGCATAAAATCTTTGATAGTGTCGTGGTGAATTTGCAATAACTATCAGCTTATCAGAATCTTCACTTTTATAAGCATTCTCATTTCTCCTTTTGTCTGGCTTGTGGCTGTATTTGAGGTGATGACATATGTGACGTTACAGCATGAAACCAAGATACTATGGACAAGGCCCATGATCGTTGTATGCTGAAAACTTAATTTCTTTTTTTGGAGGCCTTCGAGTCAAAATTAATCCGCCTTTTTTCAATGTCCGTACTTAATAATTATGGTGAAAATCTCCCCATTTCGCCAAGTTTATTAAGGTGTCTCTTCGCATTTTAGTGTCAGTTATAGAATAAATTCTTGCTAGTTCTGTTTCATCGGCATAAAATCTTTGATAGTGTCGTGGTAAATTTGCAATAAATATTAGCTTATCAGAACCTTCACTTTTATAAGCATTCTCATTTCTCCTTTTGTCTGACTTGTGGCTGTATTTGAGGTGATGACATATGTGACGTTTCAGCATGAAACCAAGATACTGTGGACAAGGCCCATAATCGTTGTATGCTGAAAACTTAATTTCTTTTTTTGAAGGCCTTCGAGTCAACATTAATTCGCCTTTTTGAATGTCCGTACTTCATAATTATGGTAAAAATCTCCCCATTTCGCCAAGTTTATTAAGGTGTCTCTTCGCATTTTAGGGTCCGTTATAGAATAAATTCTTGCTACTTTTGTTTCATCGGCATAAAATCTTTGATAGTGTCGTGGTGAATTTGCAATAACTATCAGCTTATCAGAATCTTCACTTTTATAAGCATTCTCATTTCTCCTTTTGTCTGACTTGTGGCTGTATTTGAGGTGATGACATATGTGACGTTACAGCATGAAACCAAGATACTATGGACAAGGCCCATGATCGTTGTATGCTGAAAACTTAATTTCTTTTTTTGGAGGCCTTCGAGTCAAAATTAATCCGCCTTTTTTCAATGTCCGTACTTAATAATTATGGTGAAAATCTCCCCATTTCGCCAAGTTTATTAAGGTGTCTCTTCGCATTTTAGTGTCAGTTATAGAATAAATTCTTGCTAGTTCTGTTTCATCGGCATAAAATCTTTGATAGTGTCGTGGTAAATTTGCAATAAATATTAGCTTATCAGAATCTTCACTTTTATAAGCATTCTCATTTCTCCTTTTGTCTGACTTGTGGCTGTATTTGAGGTGATGACATATGTGACGTTTCAGCATGATACCAAGATATTGTGGACAAGACCCATGATCGTTATATGCTGAAAACTTAATTTCTTTTTTTGAAGGCCTTCGAGTCAAAATTAATTCGCCTTTGTTCAATGTTCGTACTTCATACTTATGGTGAAAATCTCCCCATTTCGCCAAGTTTATTAAGGTGTCTCTTCGCGTTTTAGGGTCCGTTATAGAATAAATTCTTGCTACTTCTGTTTCATCGGCATAAAATCTTTGATCGTGTCGTGGTGAATTTGCAATAACTATTAGCTTATCAGAATCTTCACTTTTATAAGCATTCTCATTTCTCCTTTTTTCTGACTTGTGGCTGTATTTGAGGTGATGACATATGTGACGTTTCAGCTTGAAACCAAGATACTGTGGACAAGGCCTATAATCGTTGTATGGTGAAAACTTAATTTCTTTTTTTGAAGGGCTTGGAGTCAAAATTAATCCGCCTTTTTTCAATGTCCGTACTTAATAATTATGGTAAAAATCTCCCCATTTCGCGAAGTTTATTAAGGTGTCTCTTCGCATTTTAGGGTCAGTTATAGAATAAATTCTTGCTACTTCTGTTTCATCGGCATAAAATCTTTGATAGTGTCGTGGTGAATTTGCAATAACTATTACCTTATCAGAATCTTCACTTATATAAGCATTCTCATTTCTCCTTTTGTCTGACTTGTGGCTGTATTTGAGATGATGACATATGTGACGTTACAGCATGAAACCAAGATACTATAGACAAGGCCCATAATCGTTGTATGCTGAAAACTTAATTTCTTTTTTTGGAGGCCTTCGAGTCAACATTAATCCGCCTTTTTTCAATGTCCGTACTTAATAATTATGGTAAAAATCTCCCCATTTCGCCAAGTTTATTAAGGTGTCTCTTCGCATTTTAGGGTCCGTTATAGAATAAATTCTTGCTACTTCTGTTTCATCGGCATAAAATCTTTGATAGTGTCGTGGTAAATTTGCGATAACTATTAGCTTATCAGAATCTTCACTGTTATAAGCATTCTCATTTCTCCTTTTGTCTGACTTGTGGCTGTATTTGAGGTGATGACATATGTGACGTTTCAGCATGATACCAAGATACTGTGGACAAGGCCCATAATCGTTGTATGCTGAAAACTTAATTTCTTTTTTTGAAGGCCTTCGAGTCAAAATTAGCCTTTTTTCAATGTCCGTACTTCATAATTATGGTAAAAATCTCTCCATTTCGCCAAGTTTATTAACACGTTGACTGCCACCTACGAGATAATTCGTAGTGAGCAACCTTCCACAGGTAGCCTACTACGAGTATACTCGTATTTGGCTGGCTGTTCTAGAACGCCGGTTACGAATTATCTCGTAGCTAATACGTACTAAATATAGACATCAGGCGTCTGCGATAGGTTCATTCAAATCTATATGGCAACGAGAAAGACACAAGTCAAATAAACCGAGAATTTATTCAAAAACAAAGTGAAACATAACTTTTATCAACTAAACTTTTTATATGCACAAGATATGATTCATAAAATACGTTTATACATGATATTTTTGGAAGCATTCGTCCACACACAAGGCTGGTTTCACTTCACACACTTGACAAAAATACCTTGTTTTTCGGCCGTGCAAACACGGCAAGGTTTAGTCGGACGCGCTTTTTTTTCAGTTGGTGATATGGCCTCCAAATAATGAAATATTCCAGGATTGTGAGGTATAGTGCTTTTCTTGGGCATTTTATCTCCGATTAGCGTGGCAACAAAAGCTTCTCTGAATTTTAGAGTTCTCATGTCTGAATTGAATGCTTTTCGATATAGCAAATGAGCATTGTGAATAAACATTTCTAAAATATGTAGAAACAATTTCTTCGGCCATCTAATTGTTTTTCGTAAAGCAGAATAATATGACAGCATCTGATCTGACCTGTCAACGCCAGACATTCCATTATTGTAGTCTCTGATAATGTTTGGCTTCATTGCTACTCTGCCATTCCTATTTCGAACTTCCACAGATTGTACTTTGTGCATGTTCCATATAGTGAGGACTTCTCTTTTATCTCTCCATTTGCAAAGAACAACTGATTCATGCTTACACCATGCAAGCTCGTTTTTTTTTAGTTTCCTTTTTACCAGATCTTGTTAATTTCCTTTTCTATTTGATCTGAGAGTCCCACAAATACATATTTTCCTAGCAGTAAATGCCTTGGTCAGCGAGACATAGTTATACAAGTTATCTGTAAAGATCATGTAGCCTTTATCCAAGTAGTCCTCCATTAATTCAAAAACAACATCTGCTGCATGACCCATTTCGGTTGCTGTTTCGGACTTGCCGCAATATATTTTGATTCTTAGCACCATCCCGTCTGATTCACACAGCTCATAAAATTTTACACCGTACTTGTGCTTTTTGTTTTTGATATATTGGCGGAAAAACAGTCTTCCTCGCCATAGTACCATGGACTCATCTAGACACAAACTTCTTTCCGGAACGTAATTCTCACGCATGGTCTCATTAAAGTGGTTCAAAATGGGTCTTATTTTATAGAGTCTGTCGGTGCTGTCTACAGAATTATCAGCAAAATGTAAGAATCGCAAAATGAGCTGAAATCGGTTGCGATTCATAATTGAATTCCAAAATGTTGTTTTATACAAAGGATCAGTACTCCAATAATCCGCAATACTTGGCAGCGTACAAGGCCCCATATGTAGTAACAAACCCAGGAAAATTTTCATTTCCGAAGCGTCGACATCCTTCCAGCTAGTAAATCGTGAAGATCTTCTTATTGGGCCCATCTTATCTATTTCTTGATTAGCGTACAGATTAGTCTGCGTTACAAGGAGATCCAAAAATTCCTGCGTGAAGAACAAATCCACAAGATTATTTATTGTCAAATTTCGGGAGTCGAATTTCAAGCCACAATCTTCTATAAAATTGAATTGAGATTGTTCTCGCTCAATTTCACACCAAGTGATGTTTTGGTTAGTAGCTGAAGAATGCTGCGGAATATTTATGTCGTCACCCTCTGGTTCTGCATCGCCTTCATTTTCTCCGTACTCGCTTTCCGAAGAATCACCACTAAATATCTGAGGGCTCGCAATTTTCGTCGTTATCTGAATTATCCCTCAGAAATTCGTCTCACTCTGTTTCACTAAGATTTGCATACATTCCTAACTCATCTTGCGTAAGAGCTCTTTTTCGCGACATATTCGACCGCATGCAATGAATACAACAATGAAACTGCAAGTTTGATCTTGGTCAGATCTGTAGGCGCGCGGTACTAAACTGAACGTGTGCAACTAAGCGGTAGAAGGGGTGATACGAGATAACTCGTGGTTGGCGTTTGGGGGTATGCATTTTTCTCAGGACGCCAACTACGAGATAACTCGTTTGAGATTTTTCTTCAAAAAGAAAACAATTTTATTAAAAATGGTATCAAATTATCGTTATTTCATATTTTCTTTATTGCATAAATTAGTTTACACAGCTTGGCAAATACCATGCTACTTGAAGAATTGCCCTATGGCAGTCAACGTGTTAAGGTGTCTCTTCGCATTTTAGGGTCAGTTATAGAATAAATTCTTGCTACTTCTGTTTCATCGGCATGAAATCTTTGATGGTGTCGTGGTAAATTTGCAATAACTATTAGCTTATCAGAATCTTCACTGTTATAAGCATTCTCATTTCTCCTCTTGTCTGACTTGTGGCTGTATGAGAGGTGATGACATATGTGATGTTTCAGCATGAAACCAAGATACTGTGGACAAGGCCCATAATCGGTGTATGCTGAAAACTTAATTTCTTTTTTGAAGGCCTTCGAGTCAAAATTAATTCGCCTTTTTTCAATGTCCGTACTTCATAATTATGGTAAAAATCTCCCCATTTCGCCAAGTTTATTAAGGTGTCTCTTCGCATTTTAGTGTCAGTTGTAGAATAAATTCTTGCTACTTCTGTTTCATCGGCATAAAATCTTTTATAGTGTCGTGGTAAATTATATTTGTACAGTATTTTGATAAAAATAGCAGGAATGTATTTGATCTCGAGCCCTCTTTCCATTATTATTCTTAGCGTGATCAACCAACTGTTCTTTTATTTTATTTTCCACTTGCTCTTCGTTGTTCTCTGGGAGATTACGCTCATTTCCAACTAGATAATTTATAGCCTTAGTTGATTGCCCAGGGTTAGAATTAAATGCATGCTTTGAAGTGGGAGAAGTGTAATTGACACTTATAATCTGTTTACTTGGGGTCTTTGTGGTAGGTCTGGAGTTGGAGCTGAAAAATGTGATGTGATTTATGTAAATATAGAATTTCTAATTTTATGAAATTGTTTAATGCATTAAACTTATTACTGAAATACACTGTTTGAATATTAAGATAATTAAAAATTGAACTGTCAAAAAATATTCGCTTCGCTTCTCTTTTTCTCCTTGGGTGGCGCGCTCTCTCTCCTAAGAAGCGCTACAATAAATCACTGAACGAAGCGCTAGAACACACCACCGAACAGGAGCCGTATGTAATTAAGCCTTGCACAGGTATCTCGAGTTCTTCCTCACTATCGGATCAGGTGTCTGTACTTGGGACAAACTTTCTGAATCCTAAAATGGTTCTTCTTCTTTTTTCTCCACTTCGTGGTCTGTGCTTGCGACAAATGAACTTTCTGAACCCTGAAATGTTTCTTCTTTTTCTCCTATTCATCGTGTTGAAGAAAGTGAAACGCAAGCTACTAGTTCAGGTGAGAGAAGATAACAATTTGTAATTTAGAATCACTTTTTCTTTACTTTTTTTTTTCTAATTTTGCAGGATGTCCTAGAAATGCATTTGCAACGTATAATATAACACTTTTCGTGTCGTCAAAATATGACAAAACTTCCCTTGGTCTGTATGATCTTCATAAGAGATATAAGTCACCAAAATGCAGGCCTTTCTTTTTGTTTGTTTACCATTATATTTGAAACATCAAAATTATTATCGGGTTTTGGTGATATTCTAGATCATACAGGATGTTCCAAACTAGAGTATTCTCTACATAGCTGCCATGTCGAATATATCGCTAAAAATCGAATAAAAGTTGCATTTTACAAGTTCTACAATTATTATTATTTGTTCCATTTTTTATTTTTACGGCGATTTTTGATGTCACATTGTTAACCATGTCTTGGATCTGGTAATTTTATAAAAATTTGTTATTCCAGAGTTAAACAATTTTTTATTATTTTCGTATGTACGTTATATCAAAACATGATCGAGTAGGAGTTCCAAATATTCGAGTATTTTCTTGGTCAATATATAATTAGAAAGTTAATGTACATAGGTACGTACAAACGGTCCCAATGATCGCTTCTGCTTGTACGCTACCATGTAAATATGCTATAACATAATGTCACAATATTTATTATTCATTGCAGAAATCGAAATTTTCCGTTGATATCTTTATAAAATGGATAAACCGAAAAAAATATTATCTAAATAATTAGAAAAGATCTAGAGGAACTCCTAAATGTTTTTGAAAATGGGGATTTGTCAGATATTGGGGAGATGGAAGGAAGCGAACATGAAGAGGATGAGATTCTCCAACTGATGTGAGACCAGGTGCCAACATTAGTGCAAGAAATGAAACGATAACTCAAGTTGGAAACACTGAAGATAATGATGTGCAAGACTCCAGCAGCGATGAAGAACAGGTATGCAAAGGACTAGAGAAGAATAGAAAGAAGCCAAATATAAAATGGCAGAGAACTTTGTTTCAAAGTATTAACATGGAATGGCAGCCATATGTAAACACTAGCATCACTAAACCTCTTTTCCTCATTGAATATTTCTTGAGATATATAACCGAGTCTGTGTTCGAAGAAATGGCAACATATACAGTCATATATGCTACAGAATGACCACAATAAATTTAGGCCAACATACAAATCGGAAATGCATATTTTAATTGAAGGGGTCAATGCAAGAAGTGGACAAGTCCACTTTTATAAATTTTTCAGGAGAGACTAAAAACGTTTCTAGGTTTTATTGAAAAAAACAGTTAATTTTTGACATTGGTCAGTTAAAGCTTATTGACTTTTGGTAATATTTTGACCGACTATTTGACTGTGCATTCACATGTGTCTAATAATAATAATAATAATGGACATGTCCACTTTTTGTACAGTTTAGCTGTCATTTTCTTTACAATATTTATTTTCAAGCAAAAATCAGTACATGCTATTCTTAATTTATTGGAATAACATAACAATATTATTTTTAATATAATATAGGTCCAAGGCAGACATTAGTTATCATTATCTTCGAATTCGGAGCACGATGTGGCAGCTTCTCGTTCAGCAAAATCCATGTGATAGTTTTTTAACTCATTATAAAACCACTGATCAACTGTTGGTAGATAACCAGCAGCCAGTGCCATGACATGGTCGAACTTCTTCATTTTTAACTTCCTTCTTCCAGTATATAAGGTTTTGGTATTATCGGGCATATTGAGAACACTATTCTTATTTTCAAATTCGTTGAATATTGGTAGCGATGTTGAGATGCTACAAGAAATCTTTGGCAATATTGACATGTCATATTGGAAAATTCTGTACTTCGAAATTGTAAATTTCTTATCTTTCACGCTTGGATTCTTTTGGAAACTTGGCAAAAAATGTTCTTTAAAATTTAAAAACATGTTTTTGTCAGGTGTTATCACCTCAAATTTTCTTCCAGATTCTCGAATGATTTTGGCATACTTGGTAAGTAAATTTTATCATATTTCCGTTTTCTCTTCTCGATAGCCGCAAAGCTCCTGTCACACGGCAGAAAACTATGGCCTGGTTCAGGGAAGCGGTGGTGAATAAATTTAAATTTTTTAGTTTCTACAAGTGTATAAAGATACTGAGTCATGGCCAAATTTTTGTTTTGAGAAGCACAGTTGTCTGAAAACATGTAAAGGTCAGTTACTTCTGGTCTTATAATATTTTCAAAGAAATAATTCAGTAGACTGATGACTTCGTTTTGTCCCTTTCCAGCAATGGTTTCATCATATAGAAAAAAACAACTTATGCCAGTGCTTGCGACATGGATACAGAAGTTATAGACCCACATTTGAATCTTATAAAATACTTCTCCACTTGATGATACTGGTAACGGAAAATTTTGTTGGTAGTCGAAAGTTATAACTTCCATGTGAGCAGTAGTTTTAGATAGTTCCGACTTAAGTTTAAGCTGTTCGTAGAAGGTTTGGGCTTTTGCAACATGCAATGATTTTTCTGCCTTAAGTCTGTCTCTCTCAGCTTCTGTATCTGAACCGTCAATTTGATTAATCATTTTGTCACATTTTTGACACGTGACAGATTTTGGATTACCGAATGTGATATTAAAATTTTCCGAGAAGTATTTCCTGAAAAATTCATATTGCACCATAGGTCTAAAATTTTCTTTAAAATGTTCACTTTTTCTATTCCCTTGTAGTAATGCATATTGGACAGGTTCGTGTTTTTGCAGGTACAACTCATGTAATTTGGCAATGTTGAGTAATGGCGATAAGTAGTATTTGCACAAGTTATCACTTCTACTATAGTGGGATTTATATCTGGGAAAGCACAATACATGATCGCGTATCTTAGCAAGTGTTTCTGGAGTAATTTTATTTGGTCTATTATCATGCCGTCTCCTTTGATCTGGTGGAGGTGTGCCACTGGTTTTCAAGTGACTTATTAATCTATCTACCCTACCTTTTTTTATACCATGTATTGCAAGTAATGCATTTTTACAAACATGAAAATTGTTGACACCTACTTTAACCTGAAATAAGAAAAAATAATAAGAGGAAGCTTGAGATTTTCAAAAGAAATACTTACAGAAAATTTGCAAGTTACACTTTTTGGTTTGTTTCGTTCTACATCATCTGTGCGGTTTCTTTTTCGTGAGACATCATTGACGACAATGTTACGACGTAAATAAGAATCTTGAAGCTCTTTGCTTTGTAGTTTATTAAAGTCATCGAAAACTCTTTGTCTAACATCAGCTGGCACATTGTCAAAACATTTTAGTCTGCAGTTGCATGCATTTCCCATTACTCTGGCTGGTACAACAACTTTAGAAGTACTCACATATTCTTTGCCTGATGTTCGACGTTCCTTTTGTATGTTTCGTTTCCATTCTTCTGGTTTTCTCAACCGCTTTTTTCCTCTACTTTTGTTGAGGTTAGGTTCACCATCACTGTTTTCCGAACTTGATTCAACAAATCCCTCAGGTCTATAATCACGATCAACATCAGAATCATCTCCAGCATATGGGTCATCTTCACTCGCCGAACCCATTATTATTATTACGGCGCTATTATACTAAATTATTAAGTTTTTTCACTACAACGTCAACAAGTGCACCACTCAATAGAAACCCTGTTGTCAAGTGGTCCTGTTCTTGCACAGTATTGGAGGGTAGACAACTTACATTACACTGCTGTATTGTGTATAGTGCCTATAGAAGTCTAGTTCTTGCACTTGACTATGTAGCATATATCAGAGGACATGTCCATATCAAAAAGTAACTTTTGGTAAAAATTGGACATGTCCACTTTTTGCATTGGACCCTTCAATTGCTCTTCATATAATGATATGCCTGAATAAATTTTCTCGTATACGGATGTATTGGGAACGATTTTTAAGAGTATATGCAGTTTTAGAAAATATGTCGAGAGATCGTTTCTTCAAACTCAGAACATCTCCATTTTAATAATAATTTAGAAATATTGTCCGAATCTACAGATAATTTATACAAAGTTATACCACTGATATAAAATATTTAGGAAAAGATGCCTCGAACTAAATATTGAACGTCAACTGTCTATTGATGAATAGATATCCTTTACAGGTACCATTGGCATAAAACAATATGTGAAAGACAAACTATTAGGGAAAGATGCCTCGAACTAAATATTAAAGTTCAACTGTCTATTGATGAACATATACCCTTAACTGGTACCTTTGGCATAAAACAATATGTGAAAGGCAAACCATGACCTAGGGGCATTACAGTTTTCTATTTCTCTTTCTATTTGGTAAAAGTGGACAGGCGTATGACTTTATATTTTACCAGGGCAAATCAACCGGAACGAGGAAAACTTATGCAAGTTTGGGCAAGGATATTTGGTAGATCTAAAACTCGACATCAACTATTTTTTCACAACTATTTTCCTTTTTACTCTGTATTCTATGGCGTGCCTTGTCACTTTTGGGGTAAACTACTCACTGCGGTAAATTTCAATTCCTAGGGCGCCAGATTTTCTAAAGGTTTACTCTTCCTTGAGGACTTCTCCTAGGGTCCTCACCATAAGGCTTGTCACTATGCTATCTATAGATAGCCTTGTCCTTACGGTAGTAGCTACAGTGAAGTATAACTAGGGCCCATTGTTGGGCAGAAGAACAGTATCAAAGTTGTAGGCTTTAATTACAATTGATACTTGGTTTCAACTCAGCTCATCAAAAGATGGAGCAGAAATAACTATATGACGGGAAGTTCCAAATATTAATTATATAATAATAAGAAGCATAGTTTGAGAATAATTAGTGGATGCAATTGAACAACATATGACACAAAAATCCACCCAGGTGGAAATGCAAAGAAACTCAATCGGTAAAAGAAAACGGTACAACATATCTATTTGTACGATAGATTTGGTCTTTAATTTCTATTCAACGGTTAGGAATCGGTTGATAATTGATTTAAATTTAGGGAAAAAACATGATTCAAGCAGTTGCTAGAGTAATAATAGTCGGTCGGATCGAAAAATATTGGCCTGTACTAGGTTTGCAATCGTACGATATCATATTTTTACGGTATATTCGGGTAATTAAATTCATGGTGTTTATTCTGTGAAGTCAACTATTCACTCCTACTACTATGCTATCAACGGAGGAGTCCCCGGTAATTCTATGACAGTATCAGATTTTATACACCTTACACATTTTAGACAATCAGGGCTCACACTTCCGAGATTGACACAGCGTGCACACACCCCAATATCTTATCTGCAATAACCCCTCCACCCACGGCCGGGGCTACATGTTACAGTATGTAGTTGCAAATATTGAATTGGTTGATCAGGATGATCTTTCGAATAGTAGACTTCCCCGGATAGCTAATCTTGAAATATGTTGGCTTTCGGATGGATTCCGCGTCACAATAGCTCGACTTGATGCCGACGTTTCGCCAACCATTACAGGTGGCATCTTCAGGAAAGGCTTGAGACTTGAACTGAAACTGGTTCTGGTGGTTTCTGTAGCCGTATTTATTGTAGGAATAATCCTTCACGCTACATAGCTCACTGCCTTTATTCCGGTGGTTAACTCCGTTCCGGAACCTGACCCTGCCGTTGTGTAATCATGTGCGCATCCATATAGTGGTAGTCTATAATAGCCTTAGCTGTCATCTCGGCGGAATCACGCCCATTTCTATTCTTAGCTTCTTGTGCTAAGCACGATCCACATGTAGAGTCAAAAGAGACTACATTTATGTTGTAAACGCCAGGTTCTCGTTGTCTGTTCATACCTTGGAATAATATTCGTTGTGCTGAACGATCGTCTTTTTTTACACCCACTTGTCAGAACATTTCCACATATATTTTTCATACGAAAATTCTGTATAATGGTATGTAAGGAATTATACAAATCTGGGCAAGTCAGTAAACAATCGTTCAAACTTAAACCATTCGATTTCGCTGAAGCGTCGAAAACAATCCGTAGTTTATTCGGTTTATTTGCATCAACACCCATTGATAATCTGCCGGCTTAGTAAAAGGGGCCAATTGTCTTGTCCAATTAAAATTTTTGGTTCAACTTGAATCATAGATGTTATTTTATTGTCGATATATGGATATTTTCGAGGATGGGTTTCCAAATGTTGGGAAGATAATATCCTGAGTCACGGTTTAGATTATTTGGATGTTTTAGGATTTCTATAGCTTCAAGGATATTTCGCTGATAGAAGTTTGGGGCTAGGATTTTAATAGCCTCAAACTTCTATCAGCGAAAAATCATTGAAGCTATAGAAATCCTAAAACATCCAAATAATCTAAACCGTGACTCAGGATATTACCTTCCCAACATTTGGAAACCCATCATCGAAAATTCCACTTCGCACATGATCACACAACGGCAGAGTCAGGTGCCGAAACGGAGTTAACAACCGGAATAAAGGCGTAAGGATTTTTCGTTTCTGGATTTTTAAAACTGATTGATGTGCGAAAAAGCACATGGGTTCCTTATCTAAATCGTATAATGATAAGTTAATAATTCTGGCATGGCCTAAATCCACATATTCATGAATAGAATCTGAACATAGTTCAAATATTAAGGATCCACCTTGAAACGTTTTTCTAAATCAATAAATCGTTTCAATGCCAATGATCACCCAAATTTATATTCTGAATACTACACTACAGAGGTAGTTTCAGTTGGCACTGATTGCTATCTTTAAAAACGAATTTTTAAATAACTGGCTTCGATTTATATTCATAAAAAATCTGAGGAACCGTCTCGGTTTCCCAAAAACTAGTCACCAATGGTTCAAGATTTCTTGTATTAATAGCAGAATGTAACGAAATACAGTTGTTTCTAGAATTGGACTTAAAATTATTGTCGAAATTTAAAAATTCGCCACTTCCAATATACCCAAATAATGTATTTTGGGCAGTTAATTTCGTTTGCTTAATAACAATGAAATAATATCAGGCACATTAAAATCCCCATCAACTAACCTTCAACTGATTCTTCTATGAATATTAATTTGCGATAGGTCTATATTTTCCTGTGGTAAATTTGTTGTTATCTTATTGACAACGGAATAATTTAAACTAAGTTTATAATTATGGACACAAGAATACAGTGCCGAGTGTGTTCACTTCTTTAGCAGTATCAACAATGCCCATTACGGAAAGCCTATCGTTGACAACATCGCATCGAATCCTATCGATCAAATCAAACCTTATAAATGAAACTTGACTACCCGTATCAAATAAGGCTCTGACTAAAATAGGTTGATTATTTTTACCCATTGATTTTACCCTCATTGTAGGTAATAATGTGATAATGTACTTGTGATAATGTGATAATGTACTTTATTGCTGTATAGTTTATACACTAAATTAGATTATACATTTTCGAAACAATTAAAACAATTAATAAATGTGATATATTGAGGAGTGACAGCTTGAGTTAATTAAATTAACTTGTGTGCTGTCATTTCAATAACATTCATAAGTATACAACAATAACCGCAAACGAAAGAAGAGTAAAAAAAGAAAAGTAAAATAAGAGAAAAAAAATGAAGTAAAAAAAAGGAAGGATAGATTATGCAATAATAAATAAGATAGAAAAGAAGTTGATTCATTTTAAGTAAAACCACTAAGTAATTTGGATCAAGACGTAGGTTGAATAAATAAATAAATGCTGCTGTTTCAATTGATTAATATTAATTTTTCAGGTTAAGTTATGTATGAGCATGTTGTTATTGGTGATAATCCAATTGGGTAAAACTTTGTTAAAAACTCCTTTTGGTAGTGTTTTCATTTCTTTATTCAAAGTATTATAAATTTTGGGCCCAATATACGAGATGTGTTGTCTAGCTAGATTGTTAGTTATTTTAGGTAGCGCCAAGTGTGCTGAAGTATTTGCTTTAGTTGAGAGATTGTGGGTTAATTGTATTTTATATTTATTATTATTATGCATGAATTTGATTATTGATTTAATGTAAAGTTGCCTTATATTGAGCTGTTTATTTTCGTTAAATAGCAGTTTTGTAGAATATCGTTTTGGTTTATTATTTAATATTTTCAATATGTGCTTTTGTATTATAATTAATGGTGACAGGTTAGTTGTGTATGTAGAACCCCAAAATGCAATTCCGTAATTTAGTAAAGACTCGACTAGACTGGTATATATTAGTTTTAGTTGTTTTATAGGAACTATGTCTCTGAGGACATAAAAGATGTATATACATTTTCTCACTTTTGTTGTTAAGTACTCAATATGTTTTGTCCATTTTAAATTTTTGTCAATCATGATACCTAAATATTTGACATGGTCTGAATTGCTTATGACCTCACATGAGCAATCAATTTGCTGTGTACATTTGTGATTATGTATTTTAATCTCAGTTATATTAGGGATTTTATTGTTGTAGAGAGAGAATGTGATGAAATTACTCTTTGTTGTATTCAAAGTTAAATAGTTACAGCCTAGCCAATTTTTGATTCTGTTGATGCTCCATTCCGCTTTGTTCAAGACGTCTTCCCAGCTTGTACCGATAAATATCACAGCGGTATCATCAGCATAGCAAATGACTTTACCATTTATTTTGAGGTTTAATAAATCATTGATATGTATTAAAAACAGCAAGGGTCCTAAGACAGTTCCCTGAGGGACACCTTGTGTTACGTTGACTTCATCAGTGATTGTGTTATTTATTCTCACACATTGTTTTCTGTTGCTTAAGTAGGATTCTATTAAATTGTATGCAGAACCTCGGATGCCTATTTTGTGAAGTTTATCAAGTAATATGCTGTGGGATACCGTGTCAAATGCTTTGCAAAGATCTAGAAAGAAGCACAATACTTTTTGATTGGAGTTTATTGGTGCAACTATTGCATGTGTCAATTCATCGATAGCATTTTCAGTGCAGCGACCCTTCATAAAGCCGTATTGTGATTCTGATATAATATTACACTTCATGAGGAAATTACAAAATCGGTCTTTGATGCACTTTTCAACAATTTTTGATAAATTGCTTATGAGTGAAATTGGTCTGTAATTAGAAATTTCTGATTTTGAATTTGCTTTATGAATTGGTATAATGATAGCTGTTTTAAAAATTGTTGGATATTCACCGCTTGAGAAAATCAAGTTCGTTATATGTTGAAGAGGTTTTAGAATAAATTTGTGGTACCTTTTTATGAAATTATTGGTTATTCCGTCAGATCCAGTACTATTTGTATTTTTCAGAGAGTTTATATGCTTAATTATTTCAAGTTCTTGGATTGGATCTAGGAATATACTTTTTTCGTTGAATTCTATTTCAGAAAGTATTTCATTTTTGTTGTTATTTGTTATTTTGTCAGCTAACTCTTGGCCAATATTTGCAAAGTATTCGTTGAATCTTTTTGAGATGTCGCTATCATTTGTTAATTCAGTACCGTTTTTGCTTACAACCATATTTACTACATTATTAGTACTTTTATTGTGATGTGTAATAGTATTTATAATTTTCCATGTATCTCTAATATTTTTTGAGGAATCTAAGAGATTTTTGTAATAGGTAGTTTTGGCCTTTTTTATTAATTTTGATAAGTAGTTGCGATAATTTTTGTAACGCTCAATGTCCTCTAAAGCATTAGTGGTCATTGCTGTTTTATACAACTTATTTCTACTTTTAATTGATATTATGAGGCCTTGGGAGATCCATGGTTGCAAGGCTTTGGGTTGATTTCTTTGAATAGGTCTCGCGTATGAGGCTTTGGCGATAAAATTATTTATTTGATTTATAAACAGTTCTGTAGAAGCGTTAACGTCCCTATTATTAAGTACATCTCTCCAAGTTTCAATTGTTAGTTTTTTTGATAATTTATTGTGATTAATAATATATTTTATTGTTGCAGGGTAGTTTTTATTTAGCACATCATATTTTAAGTTAATATGTATTCCAATGGGGAGGTGATCTGTAAGTTCATAATTTATAATGAAAGATTCATGTTCGGATGACCTGGTGTGACATTTTAAAAACACATGATCTAGACAAGTTTTACTATTATTTTGAATTCTTGTGGGTTAATCAATACATTGGATGAAACCGAATTCACTGAGAATGTTCAGATAGGAGTTAACTATATTATCACCAGTTTTAAGAATATCTATATTTAAATCGCCTGAGAAAATTTCTGTCGATTGTTGTTCAAGATTGCTATAGTATGATTGGAGATTTGTAATAAAAATGTCACTATCAGCAGAAGGTGGTTTGTATATGGCCGATATACCGATTTTATTGTGGTTTTTTTCAATGATGATACGTAAGAATTTAGTACTATTAATATCTTCTATTGAACTTACAGCATTTAATGATTCTCTTGCATATATGACGGTGCCATCATTTTGGTTCATTTTAGACATGTAGTAAATTTGATACCCTGGAATGTGAAATTCATTTAAGTTGTCGATGTGCCAAGTTTCAGACAGGATCATAATGTCGAATTCAATGTTGACCGCTGATAAGAGTACTATGAAGTCATCAAAATTATGTCTAATACTACGGATATTTAGATGTATTATATTTAAATAGCTACTTTGAACATACTTTTGATTAAATTGAGCGGGACATTCGAGTGATACTGTATTGATAGTGTTATATTTATCTAATATTTCTGTGTCCGTCGGAAACATATTTAGTTATTATAATCTATCCTTTAATTCTTATAGTCAATTTTTTCTTTAATTTGTCTTATTTTGGCTAGGTACACAGAGCATTCTTTGTCAAAAGTGTTGTGGTTTATGGTATATTTAGTTTTATATTTTTCATTGGACACTACACAATTTATGCACTTTTTAAATTCACTTTCACAGTTCTTGAAGGAGTGATTCTCCGCACATCTGGAACACGTACTTTCTTCTTTTAAGCAATTACCTGTTTTATGATGGTATTGAAGCATCTAAGAATACTTATATTTTCATATACTGGACATTTGTTGAATTTAATATTTATCTTGCCTACAGATATTAGTTTTTTAAATGCTGAGCCGTTGCATTCTATTATCGCTATTTTATAGTCTCCCTTTTTTGTAATCTTCAAAACTTGTAATTTCAGCTTGTCTTTTTCATCTAGCCATTCATTTTGTTTGAAAATAGATTCTATAACTTCTTCTTCTTTTACGTTTTTACTTATAAATGTAATTTGCACTGTGGGCTTTCTCATATCTGTTTCTATGATGGAGTAATTTAAACTCATTTTATTTTCTATTTCTGTTTTCATTTTACTATTAGCTATTTTAGAATTGCATTTTATTAGGAGTGCCCCATTTCTACCATTTTTTATAGAGTTAATTCCAACACCAATAACTGTAGGATTAATCATTTGTTCTAATTCGTTTTTTGTTTTGTTGCATATTTGCTTATCATCTTTGGGGGTAATTATTAGAGTAGATATTGGTTCTTTTTGTATTTGATGTAGCGGTTTTATATTTGTTATTTGGGCATAAGTGGGATGTATGTTTTGAGATATAAATACGTCTTCTTTTATTTTATTTTCATTTTCCTCTATCTTATTTTCCAGCATTTGAATGATTTTTTCTTTTGCTTCAATTAGTGAGTTTTTACTTTCGATAATACTGTTTAATAGCTTAAATGTATCCATTTCGCGACAGAATTGACAGTAAAAATGCATAACTCTTTCTTTTAATTGAAATACTTTTATTTCCGATGCCGACAGTTGTCCACATGTTTTGCATATACTTTTTTTGCACCCATCACAAGAAATGATTATTATATCCCTTGATGATTTACTACTACAAAAACTGCATTCCATATCTGTATTGTATCCTTTTTTGTTTTGGTCAATTTTTGTTTTTATGATATAAATTAAGTTTTACCTTCATGTTTCCTACTTATTAATTCAATTATTCTTACTTGTAGTGCACCACCAAATTATACAATTTTTAGAGGATTACTTTCCTCCTCTTCTTATGTTCTATATATTTAGATTATTAATACTTGTTAAATTCTTTCAATCACTTTGAATTTCCTTTTAACCAGGAGCACTTTTAACACGTGTTGCTTTATCGATGATAAAATATCAAATAGAACATTAACATTGTTGTTCATATTGTTATTTTTAATTTGGTCAGTAGACACCACTTGAACAGGTTTTGTTTCTACGTGCAATAAAGTGTTATGGCCTTGGTTGCAAGTTTGGCATTTAAAATGAAATCTACATACTCCAGGATGTTGCAACCGTTTTCAAGAGCTACTGTGGAAGTTGCCTTTGAGGCAAACTTGTCATGTTTTGTCTTTTGCCCAATTTTAGCATTAGGGGTATCTGCATCTTCTAAGGCCAATGATCTGTTTTCTAAAACCTTAAAAAGTCATTCAATGTTGGCATCTTTGCCGAATCTCTATAAATTTGATAACCCCTGCTGGTATATTGATCTAGTTTTCGAGTTAGAGTGAAAACTAAAACTAGATCCTATTCCTCTGCTTCAGGACATACATTTCTGAAGAAACGAATATTTGGGCCGTATTAAATGCATAATTTCAGTTAATGCTTTATGAGTGATATTATTTCAACATGCCCAATTATTCAAATTATTTCGAAATAAATTCGGTTCAACATTTTTTTCATTGTTCTCCGTTTTTCCTTGAAGTATTTTTCTAACGAGTTGAATTTGAGTTATTTGGCTCATGTTTTGAAATAACAGCAATCAAGATTTCAGTTTTTTCAGTTGATAAAACCAAGCTTTCATTTTTTTTTGTTACGTCTATGATGTGATACATTATTTTCTAGGTTATGTTTAAATTTATTATTGTTTTTATTAAAGTTATTAACGTCAATTGCAAAAAGATTTGAATGCATAACTGGAGGCGAAAATGAATCATTGTTATTAATTTCAAATGAAGGTTTGCTTTTGTTCTTTGGTATTTGTCCGGAGTTACAGTTTTGGTTTGAATTATCAACGTCCATGTAAAACGGGGTTACTTTGCTCCACATTTTCACTTTATTTTCAATAGTTTGTAATACATACCTTATAAAGGATCTTAAAAATTTTGCTATGGCTTAGATCAATATTAGAGGTGTCAAAATATGTGCCTACCTTATTTAAACATAATATATAGACCCAGGTTTGAAATATGTACATTTGAAATCTGGTGCAAAGTAGGCTATACGATGGGATTACTTTGCACCACTCCATTTAAGACTGGTTTTTGTGTAGTAAAATTTATGCTAGGCAAAGAAGCCCCACACCGTTATTAAGTTTAAGAACGTGTGGTTCTTTTGGTATAGGAATTTTCAATTTTTGAGGTAGTTAGGCATCTAATCAACACAACTTAAGATTGTTATCGTTTATTATTTGAAAAATACAGGAAATTAAAGTTTATTCAGACATAACAGGGAACCTTAAATACATTGAATACGATCACAAATCCGATGAACATTAATTCCACCAAAAACGGTCTCACTCAGGTACAGAATACAATCCACGTTTGGTCATTTGCTTAGGTGTATTTATTGCACCAAGTATTTTGTCCCAGCTATACCAAATTTCATCGGTCTTTTGGGGCCATTTCCAAAATTTTAGTGACTACCATTGCGTTAATCTTAACCATTTCGCCGTCAATTTCGGTTATGACTCCAGGATAAGGATTGTCATCATACAAAACTAAAACGTATTCGCCTACAGCTCTCTGGATATCTTTTAGACCTGATTCTTAAATTTTTTCAGCTGCAGATTTAGTAAAATAACCAGAATCAAGTTTTTTATTGAATTCAATTTCCTTCTCCATGTCTTGCAGTTCATCAACTTCATCATCATATGAATCTCTAAGTTCCGGAATTTTATCTGACTCCTCTCCTTCTGAAACTTCATTCGCTCTTTCTTTTTTAGAGTGTTTGGATATTGGAGCTCTAACTATTCCTGAAGTTCCAGGTAAATCAGCAGAACCGATTTCGCTGTGAGCAATGCTTTTTCCGGCTGGAACTGAAATTTTCCTTTTCTTTCCTCGGACTTGAAACTAAGTAGCCTCCCTCCGTTTATTTTCCAAAGATTCAAGAAACGAATTTTCTATTTCAGGAATATTCTCTTGATTGACGACACTGTTATGATTGTTATGTAATCGCTCTAATAAGGGACCTACATCACAAGGAACGATTCCACATTTTCTGAATCCTGCTATTAAATTAGAAGCACTGTTTCCAAGCATTTTCTCCAGCAGTTGTCTTAGAAGTGTCGGAAAATGTTGTTTTTCGAGCACACTTGACCTGCTTCCAACGTGGGATTCTTTATAGTCTGACAAAATTTCACGCCATGCCTGTTTCAATGGGGCGAAGAATGCCACATCTAGGGGCTGCGTTATGTGAGTGCTATTTGGCGGCAGGCATACAAATTGAACATCATGGTCCTTACAGGCTGCTAATACATCGACATTTAAATGAGAAGATAAATTATCGCCAATAATAACCTTTTTCCCTTCAATTTTTCTCAATTTTGGTAATAACAGCTGAAAAAAACAATCAGAAAATGTTTCTGACTCAAACCACCCAGATGCTGTGTTGGAGTAGCGAGTACCAGGTGGGCCATTCTCTGTCCACGTGTCCCATATGTGTTTTGATTTATATACCACATAAGGTGGCAGAATCTCACCTGCTGCATTTCCTGCAATCATTAGGGATATACAACTTTTTGATGAATTAACAATCCTTTCTGGGTATTTCATGCCCCGTTTGGTTAAAACTTTTTTTTGACCAGGATTATCTGTCAAATTGGTTTCATCATAATTGAAAATTGCATATGGTGGAACCCCTTCCAAGGTTTGCTTTAAGTTTTCTATATAATCCTGCATTTGCTGACCATTGAGAGCTGCTCTGCTCCGCTTGATGTTGGTGGCAAACCTGACTGTTAGGTCCTTATGCCTCTTTAAGAAAGCTTTAACCCAGTCTTTGCCAGGAAGGTTATCTTTAAAACGGGGTATTCTTCTACCTGTCGAAGAGAAATAAAATAAAATGAAACAGAAATCAACAATGAATAGTTACCCACCTTTCTTATTTAAAAATGTCCTGCATATTTGACGAAGCTCCATCTCAGTCACTGGAAACCCGAATTCGCTCATTTGATGAATGCAAGAAACAAAGGCCCTTTCTTCTTCATTTGTAAATGTAGCAGGGTGACCTGGTTTATTTGTGTGCACATTCTTCAATTTGTTTATAATGGTTCTCCGTGGTATATTGTAAGTTGTCGCAGCTAGTCTGGTACTCATTCCATTTCAAATTGCTTCTAAACATGTTTCCAAGTTTTCTTGCGTGTAGTCACCATACCTCCGAGAGCCTGGCGCCCTCTTATACACCCTTGGCATCGTCTAGAAACAATAAAACTAGATAAAGAAAATTCACGGGGATACTTTGCACCACTTCTGTAGGGGATACTTTGCGCCATGACCCTGGTGCAAAGTTTCCCCATTTAACAAAGGAATGTGCATGTATAAACAACAACAACAAAAAATCATTGTTCCTATTTAAATTGCTCTGTTACACTTCGTACACAGATAAAACAATAATAATACATGCGAATGAGCTTCTACTTACATTTTGTTGTCGATTGGGAACCTTTCACCATCAAGATTTTTCCACCCAACAAATAACACAGATTTCTAGGTTAGTTTGACGAATCCAACTGTCGGCGTCTAGTGGGCTGCCTAAGCCTAAAATTCCGCCCAGGTGACTATTGTAGCTCCCTCTATGGGATAAAACTAGTAATTACTAGAAATTCAACCCTGTATCCTGTAATGGGATAATAATACAATTTTACACTCATGGTGCAAAGTTAGCCGACGGTTGGCAAAGTAACCCCGTTTTATGGAATATTTTTTGAACGTTAGCTTTTGCACGTCGTCGTAAGTGTCATTATGAACAATAACGATATTTGAAACATTACTTTTAATTTCAAAGAAAGCAAAATCTTGTAATACCTAGTTACCGTACATTTTTTGGAAACATATTTTATAAAATTTAAAAAAAAATATTTTTTGATTTTCGGGAAAAAAAATGTCTGAAATGTTGTTATTTTGACGAACTATTGTTATTCGATGATAAGTTTTCATAACTTACAAAATATCGTTGAGATGTGATCACTCAGAAATTGTATTATCTGGTCAGGTTCAAGTAAGTTCGGTCTGCCTATTTTGTGTTGAATAAACAAACTATACTTACTAAATAGGTCACATTAACACAAACTTATGTTTATTCTATTCTCGTCTTTACGTACTTTTCGGTTTCACGATCATCATCAGAAAGCGTTTGAAAACTAATTCATGTCAACTTAATGCGGCATTTTGTTAAATAATTGTATTTGCGTCTTTATAGCATTAACTTCAATTAAGATGTCTACGTCATTTTCTGTTGATGGTCGTGATACCGAAATTCACATATAATATATAAAATAGCTAACTGAAGATACTGTTGATTAATTGAATGCGCTAATTGAAACACTTCTGCACATATTTTGGCTACAATTATAGGGATTCTTTTCTGGGACACTCATATGAGAAAGTATAGCCTGTAGACTAGAGAGAATATTTCCCGGATTCAGTTTACCGGATAATGTTTGTTCATCCGGTCAGCTTGCCATAAATATCCATAGTATCGACCCTACTTTGTTCAATTTGTAGTATTCCGATGCATAATAACGACAACTGCGTGTTAAATTATGAAGAGCTGGTGTTATGAAAACCACTGGATGCGATCTAATGTACCACAAAAGAAGCGTCCGTGGTCGTCTTATATGGAACCTGATTCAGAAATACTTTTCACTGATTTCTCAAAAAAAAAGTATCTGCGATTGACTTTTAGAGAAATGAAAATGTAAATACAAATCCCTTTAAAATTGTAAATAACTTACCGACATTGAAAAACACGTGCGGTTTGGATTCACTTGCCCAATTGCTATGTGTTGCATAGTGCGACAGTCAAAAGTTCAAAATACACTAAGCTTCCTCCTAATATTACTTGTGTTCTTGGTGAAAGCAGGATTTCTGATGCATTCACCAAAATATTTGATAATATTAACTTTGGGTAATCAAGTGGTAGGGGACACCGGGGTCAGTTGATACATTTTTTAGTTATTTAATTATGGTCATTTTATTTTGCATAGGTATTCATTTAGATATAGAGGGTGGGGAGCACTATGGTTTTATACGTACGATGTATATATATATTAGTTATAGATATCATTGCATTTTACTATATATTTATTTTTTTTGTAAATATTGCACATTGTATCAAAGTGCCCCTGAGTGGGGCATTTTGATACATACGAGGGGCAAATTGATATGCTCATCAAAAATAAGTACAAATGAGACGAAAACATAAAAAATAAACAGTATTTTATCAAACATTATACAAATATTGGAAATTTATTCAGAATCAACATCAGATTCGCAGTTAATGCATACATAAAAAATATCATTAGTGCCACATGCGACGTGTGCCCATCTGCGGCACTTTGTACAACGAATCCAATCATCCCCTTTCTTTGAATCTGAATAAGGCTGCATACAAACCAAACAAAAACATTCATTTTCTTCATCTGAGCTACTACTCACATTTTTTTCAGACTTCTTCGCCTTTTCTACTGTCGCATTTACTTTTTTCATTTCGACCCTAGCTTTAAGTGTAGTGTTATTATTATTGCTTTTCTTTTTTACTAACACTTTTCGCTTTGCCATATTTACATTTGATGTTTTCTTTTTCATAGCTCTCATTCTTTCTTCTTCTCGAAGTGCTTCTTTTTCTGGTGTGTCAGTTAATATTGCTGACTTCCTTTTCCTTCCTCTATTGCTTTGAGTTCTTGGTTGAGCTTTGGGGTATGGCCTTAGTTGCGCAGGACTTACTACTGCGCCACTTGTTGATGGCGCATTGCCATTATTAGTAATATCGAGGTTGCTCTCTTTGCTAGGACCAGCACTCTGTTCATTTACAGTATCTTGATGTTTTTTCAACATCGGGCAAAGTGGTTTCTAAAGCTATATCTTCCGGGGTTTGTATAGGGCGGTCAGTCACTTCAGAACATAAAAATTCTTCCTCCCCGAATACATCGGGATTGAAGGGTGAAATTCCGCATGCTCTAAATCCTGCTTGTATGTTCCTGGGCGTAATGGCATCTGGCAGAGCATCTTTTAATATAGATGGGATATCATAAATAGATATAGTTTTACCTGGATTGCTGGTCATCCACCTGTCACACGCTGCAAAAAAATACTTCTTGAAAGGCCCAAACACAGATCTGTCTAGAGGTTGGAGACGATGAGTAGCGTGTGGTGGGAATGATAAAAGTATGACACCGTTCTCTGAACAGTAGTCCAATAAAGCAATTGCTAAGTGTGACTAATGATTGTCTAAGACAAGAAGGCATGGGTCTTCTTTAGTACATTTCACGTGACGGACAAAATGCTTCATGAATATTAAAAATGAGTCATTACCACTAGGATGCGCAGCGCCGGAGACCAGTTTCGTCGGTGTTCCATATAGCTGTAGCATCAAATTTAAAGCGGTCTAAAACGGATTTTAAATTGTCAAAAAAGGTTTTAACATTAAACTTGTTGAAGCTTGTAGCTCTGCCTAAGCTAGTGGCTTCTGGAGTGCGAATTGATAATCTAGGACAACGTTTCATAAAGGCAGAGAACCAGTCTGCAGAAGCCATATTTTGTTCGGTCCAGTTGCGTGGAATATTGATTTTATTGGCAACCGCAAATTCATATGCTAATTTTCTTATTTCTTTAGGAGACAACCCATAGTAAATTCTAGAACAATGCAAAATATATTTGGCAAGTTCGGTTTCCTGGTCATCTGTAAATATCTGTCTCGCTTTAGCATAGCCAGTTTTTGGCTGCTTCCCTGGCTCTACTTGAGACAACTTTTTTATATATCGCATAAGAGTCATTTTGTCTATCGAGGCATTTTCAGCTGCTTTTCGAAGAGTAATGCCCATTGCAACATCTGCTGCTGCAGCAGCAAATACTTCTTCAGGAATATTACCCCTGTCTGTCTTCTTTTTATACTTCCGAACCATCGTTTCTGTAAAATTAAAATTAAAAATAACACTAGATAAAACTATGGGGCATGTTGATACAGTATCAACATGCCCCATACATAGTGTATCAATTTACCCCACGCGTTCATTTTTAAATTTTGTTGAAATTATTATAGGTTAGAATCGGGAATGTAAACTACGCTTAATGGGAAATTACAGCTAATAATAACAGTAAAATATCTGGCAAAAATCGTTTACATACCTTGAATATTACTGGATATATTCACTCAAACTGGTAGTGCTGAATTTAGTCCGACAGCAATAATCTTGATAAAATTTCTCACCACGACAATATGACGGCGGGCAGTAACGAGACCTCTGCGGTGACTAGAGCACACGAATCCAAGCGCGCATAGCGTTCACTCGCGTTAGCAACCAGCGCGGTAAATTAAAAAACTGAACCGTATCAAATTGCCCCTGTATCAACTGACCCCGGTGTCCCCTACGCTTCATTCCATGTAGAGATGGAAGCATAAGTAATATGCATCTTTGGAAATAAATGACCCCTGCATGATCAACAAACAATTTTTGAATTACATTCTGCCACAAACCGGAAATAAAAAATGTGCTACTTGTCCTGGAAGGTCTGTGAGGAGGGAAACTACTTCCAATAATACTTTTATACTTATTGAGACGATTAATACTATCGAACACACTTTTTCTAGAAGCTACGTTGGAATCCATACCAAAATATTTAACATACAATCAATACAGATTCATTTTAAGAGGAATCGTTGCCTATCAAGGAATTCCAGACCCACAACATTCTGGGTATTTTGTTGCATATGGTTATCGTCAAAATGACAAATGGGTTCTTTATAACGATTTGCATAAAAAGCCAGAAACCGTTTCGCCAAAGTCAATGGCATATTGTGTATTATTGTTTTATTATGTGTAAGTAATAAATAATAATATGAAATGCATTTTATTATTCTTCCTTTTTCCCTTCATTCCATACACCGTTCTGATATGTTCTTTCTGTAGTAAGAAATAGCCGTTATAAGAAGAATAAAAATTACTACGATTTTATAATTATTTGAAATAGTTCAACCGGTTATTTAAAAAATTACATAGCAGTCATGGCATAGGTGTGCTAGGTTTAAAATATGTTGTGCTAGGTTTAGGCTCACTGCGCCATCGTTTTGGTGAGAAAATTTGATGCGGGGGGCTCGCGTTATGATAGCCCCACCCGCACGGTTTCTTACATCCCAGCCATTGTATAGGTGTGCTAGGTTGTGCTAGGTTCAGGCTCACTGCGCTAGCGTTTTGATAAGAAAATTCGATGGGGGGGGGGGCAACATAACGGAGCTAATGTATTCCTACTACTCGGCGAGCTCTGCTCAATCTAGTTGAAAATTTTTAGTTCTCTTGACATGTTTCGAAAAGGGTAAGGTTTTAATATATATGTGGAAGGAGAAAAAGCTGCATCTGCAACTATTATATGCGGCACTCCTTTATTTCTCCCTGGTAAAGGTTTGTCTTTTGGAAAATTGAGTCTGCTCTCTTCAATGGCTCTTGTCAAATCGCTCTCCCAAAACACCATCTGAAGTCTTGCATTCATGCCAAAGTTTATGTATGTCAAATTATAATCGGCATCAACTAGAGCAAGTAATACTGTACTATGAGTTTTCTTGAAATTAAAAAAAGCAGATCCATGGTCCTTTGGTGCTTTAATTACGATGTGTTTTCCATCCAATGCACCGATAACATTGGGTGCATTCCACATTATTTCAAATTTTCTAGCAATATCTAACGATTCTGCAGCAGTTGTTGGAACCTGTAAAATAGAAAGGTAATGTATAGTTTGAATACTTTTTTGTCCCATGTCAGGAATGCATACCTTTAAATAATAATTTTTAAATTCTTCATATATAGCTTGGCATACTGTTGGAATAAATAATGCTATGGTGCTCTCAGATATTCTATAATTATACATTAAACTGCGGAAGCTTTACCCTGTAGCCAGATATCTTAGTGTTATTATTATTTTATATTTCGGTGAGATAGTTTGGCGACGGAAATACTGTTTTTTTTATCCTGTGAGCAATTTTTCGAAGGTGTTTTTATCCATCCTTAGAAAATCTGAAAACTTTTCTATATCTGTAGCAATGAGCTCTTTAGTTGAACCAATATTTCCTCTATTTTGGTTTGACCAAGACCATACCCACCAGCTTCGTTGTCTTCTTTCTCCAGTCTCTCTCCAAGAGAGCAGCTGCAGCAATTATTATAGTAATTATAGCAGTAACGTTTTTCTTGTGTTTGATTCTATTGATTTTCACACAAAACTAAATAAATTTGAAACATAGAACGAACAAATAAATAATTCTTAACTTTTCATTATTTTAGTATATTTTTTAAGGTTGGTGGTGAACTCAAGTATTCAATAGAAAGTAAAAATTGCCAATTGTAAAACATGTGTCAGTGTATTGCTGCAATACTATTGCAACAAGAATTGCGTACTCTGTAAAACGATCTTTACACATTTGGATCAAAACAACAAGACATCAACAAACACAAAAGTTTGATAACTACTTCCTGCCTAAAGTTACCAACATATATGGAAGGCATTCATTTTTAACAAGGAATAAGAAAACTGGTGAGAATATAGATTCTTATGTGACTGAACTAAAATCATTAGCATCTATCTGTGACTTTGGCAAGCAGAAGGACAGTCTAATTAACGACATGTATGTATGTAGTCATGAAAGCAATGAAATTCGTGTAAAATCATTATCCACCTAATACATTTGAAACAACAAACGAAATTATGTTTTTTATACATCTTTAAAATGAACATTCAAATTATCTACACTCCGTTATTAGGATGGTGTCTTAAATTAAATGTACATTGCATTTGACCGGAAAACTGTCCTTACCGTTCCTAATACTTCATATAAGTACTATAATTTATATTTAGGTTAGCTGGTGAGAATTTGTATTAATTTCCAAGTCGGTTTTAACAGCAAAATCAAACGACCCTCAATAAAAAGCAACTAGGTACTCATCTGGTTCTAAAACATGAACGTCGTAGGGCTGTTAAGTCATGAACGTGAAAAACGTACGTAATGAAAAAAAAACAGTATGAAAGTAAGTATTGTCCTCGAAATACATTTTAAAGAACGTGCATGGCAGCCATTTAAACTATACGCTAATGCTAAAACACAGCCGAAGTTTTCAAATATTTGAATCATAGTTTAGCGTTGCTACCTGATGATGAGAACCTTTTTAACCCACGACTTAATTTATCAATAATATTTACAGCAATATTTGTAAATCACGTTATCTCGGCGAACAAAACACGTATACTCGAACTATCGGACTATCAATTATTTAACCTGCGAACAGTGAGAGCTGAGTGAGTGAACAGCTGACAAGACACGTACGCGATCCCTAGCACTCCCAGCGGATTAGCTTGAAATTTCTATGGTTTGATTCAAGTGTGCGCAGTCGCCGGCCACAGGCGCCAATAGTACAAAGAAGCGGTTTCGTTTTATTTTGACAGTCTGTGTTTAGCATCGAGTCGTGAATCACTACCTGCGAAGTACCTGTGTTTCCTGTTTACATACCCCGAGGATACGGCGTGGGCTATAGGTCTTATCAGACCTGTAACTTTCTTTCCGAAAACACCGGCGAACTAGTGCGTGTGTGTGCCTTGTGCCCCCGAGATATCGGTTGGGGCCTACACCAGACACGGAGTGCAGACAAAATCAGCTAAGTGCCATTTTAAATTACATCCTTGCAGGTTAGTTGGTCCTCAGTTCACCGGGTGGCTGCCCGACGACCAGGCCTAGGCCCTTTACTTACTGCACACATACTTCACATTCCTTTCAATATGCCTAAGAGAGGAAACTCGGTTCCTATGTACCTCACCACTCGTCTCCCCTTTAACATCCCCAAGTAAACAACCTCCTCAACGAAAGCCTCGTAAAGCACCAAAAAAGTCCGTACACTCAACCCCAAAATCGACCTCAAAGCCAACTCCTACACTAAACTCAGAATGCCAATTTAAACCTCCAAAAATCCCACACAAACCTTCTATTGCAATTGCAACAAGCTCAGACAAAACCTACCCCACCTCCACCACTACCAAAATTCCGATACGTTGTCTGGACAATATCAAAACTCAAAAATCATTCTACATATGCTTTAATCAACTTAAGGCAACGTTTCACTCCAACACCATTACCGTCAACTTCAACTTCACTGCCTTTATTGAATCCCTGGAACCAGCACCCTCTGACTTCCAGAAAATTTTCCAAAATCATGTTGGAACCCAAAATATCACCTTTTCGTCACTCAATAGACCCGACAACGTAGCTTGCCCGCCCTTCACCAAAAATTTCTTATTCCTGTGTTGTCCGAAATGTCGACCAGAATATCACTGTCGCTGACATAGAAAACGCTCTCGCTGAGGCTAATCTTACGACCTTTAAAATATGGAGAATCATCTTCAGAGCTTCCAACAAACCTACACCATTGATCAGGATAAACCCTCACGAGAAGCGGACTCTTGATCTCGTCCTAGGACTATTTATGTACCAACATCATTACTTCGTGGGACCTTCGAATGTTCCTGAACCCCTACCAATGTTTTGCAGTCACTGCAATAAAATCGGTCACCAGAATACTGAGTGCACCGAAAAAGCATCCTATCCAAATGATGGAGAACGCCATTGGTAGTCAGACTGCCAAAAAGCGAAGAACCCTTCCTGCCCCATCTGCAAGGGATCGCACCTGGCCTGGTATTTTCAAAGCCCAACTTGCAAAATGCCCTGTTCCAAACCAGAATAAATAGCCCTAGTAAAATGCCTTCATCATTGAACTGATTAAACAAAAGCGAAGAGTCTACCGACAATATCTTGGGTATCGCGATGTTGCACTTAATACCCTATTCATTCGGCTCAATTCTCAAATATGCCGAGAAACTATTCGTTACAGGGAAGATCAATGGCAGGAAATCACTTCCGATTTTGAGTTCCGTAACGGAAAAAAGTATTGGCAAAAATTCAATATCCGCTATGGCCGAAAAAAGTCGAACCCCTCCCATCTTGTCGACAATAAGAGCAACAACCCCGGCAAGGCCGAGCTATTTAAAGTTCAGCTCGAACAAATCCTTCAAGTTCCCCAAAACCCCCGTTTCGACCCTCATACCTTCGAGGTAGTTGAAAATCAGCTTCATCTTGCCGGGGTAAACATGGCAACACGCACCTAAGTAGGTATCCCCTTACTTTGGCCCGCCAGACAGAGAGCCTTATCAGATGTAGGCAACCAGCAAGACATTGGCGCATGCGCGGTCACAGTGTGGTGTCGCCTCTGCCGCTAGGTTGCTTGGGTGTTGTGTCGCCTCTGCCCGCTAGGTGGCTAGGGTGTAGTAGGTATCCCCTTACTTTGGCCCGCCAGACAGAGAGCCTTATCAGATGTAGGCAACCAGCAAGACATTGGCGCATGCGCGGTCACAGTGTGGTGTCGCCTCTGCCGCTAGGTTGCTTGGGTGTTGTGTCGCCTCTGCCCGCTAGGTGGCTAGGGTGTGGTGTCGCTTCTGCCCACTAGGCGGCTAGGGTTTGATGTCGCTTCTGTCCGCTAGGTGGCTAGGGTTTGGTAATCAGCTTGTATACAAGGTCATAGAGAGGTCGCTCGCGGTAGGTGGCCTGTAAGCAAAGTAAGGTTCGGAACACGGGAAAGGTTGAGAGGTTTCAGCCTGTATAATTACGTTTGTGAATTATCAGTGGAAATATATCCTGCTGGTATTGTTACCGCAAATATTCAGTATGATATTAATGTAAAGATACAGATAAAAACATATTAAGATTTGCATCAGAGCGCCTACAAGGTTGGTCAAGGTCACGACACGTGCTAAATATACCAGTGCCGTGCTGTTTTCACCTTAGTCGAATTCACCATGGGCCTTATCAGTTAGTCGACATTCAAACACATGCTTCATAAAAGTCTGAATATTGAGTAGAGCTATAGTATCTTCATAAGCGATCATTATCAACATTCAGACACCTGTTTAGCACGTGATTCAACAGCCTATGACGTCATCATCGTTCACGAACTATGATGGGCTGATGAGGAATAAAATACCAATAATAATTATATAAATATCTCCATTAGCAATCTGTACTATCTTCCTTCACGAGCAGAACTTTTACAAACTCCATACGTTCGCGTAAAAGTTATAATGATAAACACATTTTTTTCACGGGTTTACATAATCATTTCATCATCGAAAAAATTTATCATTCTTCAACACAACAGTTACATAGTTATTATTCTTATAACTAAATGTTAAATGTGCTTATACTTGAACTATTCAGGTTATACCTGTGATATAATATTAGATTCTAATAATGAGAAATGAATATATTGTAACTAAATATGGATAGATATCGATAATAATATTGCAGCTACATCTAAATGTAAATGAAACATCAATCAATCACTAATTATGCTTACAATAATTATTATTCTTATAGCTAAATGTTAAATATGCTTATACTCAAATATTAATCGGGGAATATAAAATATATTCTAATAAATAGAACGAAAAGTGTATATCGATAATAACAATAATAATATTGCAAATATATCTAAATGTAAATGAAACATCAATCAATCACTAATCATATAACTAAACTATGATGAGCTGATGAGGAATAAAATGTGAATAATCATAATGATTGTAATACATTCAGAAACGTGTTTCAGCATTCAGACACGTGTTTTAACATTCAGACACGTGTTTCAACATTCAGACACGTGTTTCAGCATTCAGACACGTGTTTCAACATTCCGACACGTGTTTCAGCATTCAGACACGTGTTTCAGCATTCAGACACGTGTTTCAGACACGTGTTTCAACATTCAGACACGTGTTTCAGACACGTGTTTCAACATTCAGACACGTGTTTCAACATTCAGACACGTGTTTCAACATTCAGACACGTGTTTCAACATTCAGACACGTGTTTCAGACACGTGTTTCAACATTCAGACACGTGTTTCAACATTCAGACACGTGTTTCAGCATTCAGACACGTGTTTCAACATTCAGACACGTGTTTCAGCATTCAGACATGTGTTCCAATATCCAGACACGTGTTTCAACATTCATACCTATTTAACATGTATTTGATACCTGGTTTTGAGAGAAGCGTAGAAGTACCTAACCGCGTGATCGGACATACACAATATAACATCATCATCTAGTATATAAACAAATGCTTATTAACATATGTTCCAGTATGATTCCGATTTGCCTTCAGAAATGATGAAGATTGTTAAGCAAAAAGACTCGTTGAGTATTATGAACTTAGGGTCAAGCAATGAGAATGTTGAACAACCCCAACGTCACAGCTCTTTGCTGCCTAATACTCTACGAACAATAATCTGTGGTCCAAGTAATTGTGGGAAAACAAATGTGATGTTATCTCTATTGTTAGATGCTAACG
Organism: Endomychus coccineus; assembly: GCA_958510875.1. Taxonomy (NCBI): domain Eukaryota; kingdom Metazoa; phylum Arthropoda; class Insecta; order Coleoptera; family Endomychidae; genus Endomychus; species Endomychus coccineus. The sequence continues at coordinate 88,549,277 of OY294070.1, forward strand.
GCCTGAAATTTGAAAACGTGTACATATATTCAAAGTCTTTACACCAACCAAAATACCAGTTACTAAAGGAGATATTGAAGAAAATTGAGGGGCTTGGATATTTTCCTTGTACCGAAAGTGATGAGGTCATAGACCCCACAGAAGCGAGGCCTAATTCGATAATAATATTCGATGACGTGATGTTTGAGAAACAGCAGAAAATTCGTGCTTATTTTTCAAGAGGAAAACACAACTCAATTGATAGTTTCTATCTTTGTCAGTCTTTTGCTGAATGTCCAAAACATGGATTGCGCGACAATGCCAATTGCTTGATTATTTTCAAACAGGATGAACTCAATTTGAAGCATATATTCACCGATCATGTAAGTACCGACATGTCACTCGAAAAATTCAAAGAGATATGTAGCGTATGTTGGAAAGATAAATATGGATTCCTTATGATAAACAAAGACTGTGATATGAATAAAGGATGTTATCGCAAAGGTTTTGATAGTTATATATACATCTAACATGTATATATACTTTCATTTGAAATAGACAACCCGCTCAGCATGGACGTGGGTGTGAGTAACATGCTAAAGGAAAAACAACAATTGAAGAAAAAATTTGGGGGTTAGCAAACGTTGTGAGGAAAAAATATATGGCTGTGAAATTGGGTAAAGCTGAAAATAAAATATGAGTTAATGCTGACCTGGTATGAAAATTACTCTTATCTAATTCAGTTAGTGGACTTTGCACTGCTCTTATCTATTTCATGTTTCGACACGAAAACTATTGACCTTGGGGTAACTTAATGCTGATTTGAAATGAAAATTACTCTTATCTAATTCAATTAGTAACGCTCTTATCTATTTCATGTCTCGACACGAAAACTATTGACCTTGGGGTAACCAATCAAATCATCTCTACGATCGTATGTTGCGAAATGATAACCAATCAGATCATCTCCTTTCCGGGCGTTGTCATCTATAAATAGGGGCACGTGCCGCATCCTCGCTCATTATCATCGTAACATCTCTACTGTGCAGACGTGTTTGTATGTGAGTATCCTTTCTCTCTCTTATTCTGCTCTGTATAATTTTTTTTGATTCTATTATCAGTTGTTTTTACAACTAAAGTAATTAGACATTCCTATCATATTTGAGCGCTTCAATTATCATTTTGAATTGCAGTTGTTTTCACGACTAATTCCTATCATATATATATATATATATATATATATTCGAGTGCTTCAATTGTTTTACACTTTCAATGGAGAAGTTTTTAATAATTAAAGATAGCGTGAGGAAAATAAAGCGCTTCGGATTACAGGGGCGTACTCTTGAATTTAAAATTCGTGAGTTACCTCAATCTGGAGAACCTGTGAGCTGGATAAAAGATGCCCTGACAGGTATAATTCAGCGAGGAACAGAAGGTTTGAGACCTACCGATCAGGTGGGCTTCACATTCTGCTCGAAAGACTTCGCTCGTGGCCCGGGCTGGGTTGATTTCAAGGCGGCTAGCGAAGTTACAGTAGACGAAATATGGGCTAGGATTTCTTCAATTTATCAATCTAATTCTTGTGGGCTTAACACCGAGACCTTTTGTTTGGGCGTAACATCGATAAGAATGGCTGTAGGTAAAGGCCGGGGCGCTAACTACAATACATTTGACGAAGAATGTGCCCAGCGCAGAGGTATTATCTCCATAAATAATAAAGATAATCTCTGCCTACCTCGAGCCCTAGCTGTAGCTATCGCTTATACGGAAAAAGATCCAGAGCTTGTGAAAATACGTAGGGATCGGGAAAAAATGCAGAGAGGGCATGCCATCGAGTTAATTTCGGAGTCGGGTGTGATTATACCCGAGGAAGGCTGTGGGATACCGGAGCTGCAACAGTTCCAAGCTCACCTCTCTGCCTATAAAATCATCGTGTACCAGTATGGTACAAAAGGTCGTGACGTCATTTTCAAAGGCGACGGCCGTGGCCCCTCATTGAATTTACTTTTCAACGATGGTCATTACAACGTTATTACCTCACTCACAGCTGCTTTTTGCTGCGGTTATTTCTGCGAGGAGTGTCACACTCCTTACAATGCTAAGCGTGAACACAGATGTGGGGGCACATGCTCAGGGTGCCGGTAGACCCCATCCTGCCCTGAGGCAAAGAAGCAGAAATGAGCGGATTGCTTACGGAATTTCAAGGGCTCCACATGCTTTGAAAAGCACAAAAAACAGGGGTCTGCAGGCAAATACACTGTTTGCGAGAGTGTCAGACTGTGCCCATTATGCCTCAAAACAATCAGGGCTGATCGTGAGCATTTCTGTGGAGAGATTTTCTGTAAAATCTGTAACAAACATGTGCCCGCTGATCACTTATGTTTCATTCAGCCTGACACCGGCAAGCCTAAGTGTGACGATCTGCTATTCCTATTCTACGATCTAGAGACACGCCAGGAAAAAGTTTTACCTGATGGCTTTCTATTGCACGAGCCGAATCTATGTGTCTTTAGACAATGCTGTGATGTATGTATCGATATGGCAGATGACATTCGTATTTGTTCGAAATGCTGTGTAAGACTGCAAGTACTCCAAAAGAATCCCATAGAGAGACTGATGGAATATATATTGAATCAGCGTAAATTTTTTGAAAAAGTAATCGTTATGGCTCATAATGGGTGCGGATTTGATCATCAGTTCATTCTAAATTATATTTTGACAAAAACCAATTTAAAACCCGAGCTGATTATGCGTGGCACCAAATTGATTTCTATGGTGGTGGGAAACGTAAAATTTTTAGATTCTTTGAATTATTTCCCCATGGCTTTATCAAAATTACCTAAAGCTTTCGGCTTTACTGAATTGAAAAAGGGGTACTTTCCGCATTTGTTCAATCGTATGGAAAATCAGAATTATGAAGGTCCCATCCCTTCAGTTGAATATTACGACCCGGACAATATGAAACCTGAAGATCGCGAAAAATTAATAGCCTGGCATACTGCCCAGGTGAATGAGAATTATACTTTTAATTTTCACCGGGAGATCGTGGCCTACTGCATATCAGATGTGCAGATTTTGGCTCGGTCCTGTCTGAAATTTCGTCAACAGATGTTGACGGAGACTAACGTTTGCCCATTCACCGAAGCATGCACTATAGCCAGTGCGTGTAATAAAGTATTCCGTCGAAATTTCCTCAAACCAAACACCATTGGTATCATACCAAAAAATGGGTATCGTGCTAAGGATATTCAATCCAAAATAGCAATACAGTGGCTGTTGTGGGAGGAAAAGCAGAGAGGTATTGATATTCAGCATGCTGCAAAACATCGTGAGGCTGTCGTTGCAGGTGTGAAAGTTGATGGGTGGTGCCCAGAAACCAATCAGGTGTTCGAATTTCAAGGCTGTTACTACCACGGCTGCTCCCGATGTTTCAAAGAACAGCGTGATAAACCTTTGAGTGATAATCCCTCAGAAACGTTCAACACCCGCTATGAATCCACACTTGCTAAAACTGACAGAATTAGCTCATTTGGATATGAGATAATTCAGATGTGGGAGTGTGAGTTCCGCAAAAATTTAATCTCGGGAGAGATTAAAGAGTATACGGAAAATCACCCCCTTCTTTCCGTTCTCCCCCTCAACCCCAGAGATGCGTTCTTTGGGGGTAGGACTGGTAATACCGTTGAGTATTACACATGCCGTGAGGGAGAGAAAATCAAGTATCTTGATGTCTGTTCGCTGTATCCCTGGGTGTGTAAATATGGGAAATTTCCTATAGGACACCCCAAGGTGTATGTAGATGAGGAATGTAGCACCCTCAATTTACATGAAACTTCGGGCTTGATAAAATGCTCGATTCTGCCCCCGAGAGATCTTTATCTTCCGGTATTGCCCCTGAAGATGAATGATAAATTAATGTTCGTTCTATGCCAGCTGTGCGGTGAGAAAATGAACAAAGAGCCATGCGCTCATAATAAGGCGGAAAGAACGCTAACTGGGACATGGACGTTGGATGAGGTAATTAAGGCCCTAGAAAAGGGTTACGTCATCCAGAAAATCCATGAAATCTGAGTGTATGACACCATACAGTATGGCGAGAACGTAACAGGATTATTCACCGGAATGATGAATAAATTCATCAAAATAAAACAGGAATCCTCGGGTTGGCCTGGTAATTGTTGTAGTCAAGCCGAAAAAGATCGTTACATCGAAGAGTACCTTCTACGTGAAGATGTGATACTAGAGTTCCCCAACATTGTGAATAACCCTGGACTACGTTGTTTAGCTAAGTTGATGCTAAACTCGTTTTGGGGCAAGTTTGGTCAGAGAGAAAACCAGCCTAAGACCAAAATTATCAATCAGCCAGCAGAGTTATTCAACCTGCTCACTTCGCCCTCATTTGTGGTTAACACAGTGGTACCTGTTAATAAGGAGACCCTCAGAGTAAATTACGAAGAGCGAGAGGAGGTTTTTTCACCACAGTAAATGTGGTTATAGCGGCCTTCGTAACAGCCCAAGCTCGCCTGAAATTGTACAGTTATTTGGAAAAACTGGAGAAAAGAGTCCTGTATTTTGATACAGATTCAATCATCTACGTTTCGAGAGAGGGTGAGTGGGAACCACCCACAGGGTCGTTTCTAGGAGAAATGACCGATGAGTTAGAATCCTATGGGCCCGGCTCATATATTGAGGCTTTTGCCTCGGGTGGCCCCAAAAACTACGCCTACAAGGTTTGGTCCACAGCAGCTGCAGAGTATATAAACACTTGTAAAGTTAAGGGTATATCCCTTAGTTATGCAGCATCTAAGGTTGTGAATTTCGACTCGATAGTCAAAATGATACTGGATAAGTCCGAGCCTGTATATATAACCTCCAGGCAAATTCGGCGCACGAAAGAACACGCAGTTATCTCTGTTGATGTCAGGAAAGAGTACAAACCTGTATGTCTGAAGCGCTTCTTTCCTAACGAAAATACATCTTATCCATATGGATATAAAAGAATAAAGGTTTAGCTGTACATACACTCAATATATTTTTGATATATATATAGAAATGTCTTTTTTTTACAATAAATATATATAGAATTGTTTCAAATACATTAGCAGTGAAAGGATATTACACACGTTGAAACATTTTTCATTTATTTTGAGCTAATAGGTATGTCTTGAATCATCGTTTTGCCATCCTAGTGTATAAGTATAAAAAAGAGGCAATAAAAAAAAAGACCCAATGTTTAAAATAAAAGAGGCAACAAAACATAAAAAAAAGACCCAATATTCAAAAATTACAAAAGAGGCAATAAAAAAAAAGACCCAATAGGGGTGAGAAAAGGATGATTCAAACATTTCTATAGTGGATTAGGGCTAAAGGCGAAACCACTTGAAAAAAACGCGCCTTAACCTTGTACCTCTTAGGGGTGGTGGGGAAAACAAGACTTTTTCTATATATCAAACATTGATTATAAAATGATAATCCTATAAATTACGTTTCAGAATATTTTAATTCGTTCAGATAAAAGCACTCACCCTGGGGGTGCTTGACTATCCCTCTGGTGTTGAGCAGGGTTCGGGGGACCCCCTTGGAGCAGCCTATATAAGATGATATAAATAATTAAACTTCAAAATGGTTGAATAATTTAAAACAAGACACTACTAATCTCAGGACTCGGTAAAATAGCTTCAGAATGATTACGGGGTAAAATATAAGAACTAGTACTCAAGCAGGAATTTTTTTGATAATTTACTTTTTTCCTATCAAAATACCTGTAGTTGAAGTCTTCACATTTGTTTTATATTACTAATTCATCTGTGGAGAGTGTGGTGTTTTCACATTTATGAAATTTAGAAATTATTTATTCCATCTCTCCATACTCAAACGTGGCTTCAAAGCAATTTACCCTGTAGCCCTGTTATGGTTTGGGGAAAAATATATATGAAACACCACACACTAAAAGAATAGACTAATTTGTAAATATTTTCTAAAAATTATATATTTTTAACTTATAAACTTAAAGTTATATATATATTTCTAAAATTATATATTTTTAACTTATAAACTTGAAGTAATATATATTTCAGGATCAAATTTAATAATTTAAAACAGGGCTCTGTATGTAGGAGGTTCAATATATACATATATATAGTGAAGAAACTGTGTTCAAATGGGAGTTTCGAATAATTTGCCTATCAATATAGGTATGAGTATATATGCTGTAATTCGTTGAAAATTCGCTCACTAACATATAGTGAAGCTCTTTTACCTCTATTTTTGACCTAAATATTTCTACTGCTTGCAATTTTATTCTGGCTCTCTAGATGGAATAAATAATTTCTAAATTGAATAATTTAAAACAAGCCTCTACTAATCTCAGGAAATATTAATTAAATAATTTCTAAATTGAATAATTTAAAACAAACCACTACTAATGTCTGGAAATATATATGTTCATCGAATAACATATAGAGGGAGATATATATGATAATTATAAGAAAATGTGTTCAAATAGAAAATTGTGAATAATTTAATTCTTTATATTACCATTTACCCTGTGAATGATAAAATAGTTGAAGTAATATATATATTTCAGGATCAAATTTAATAAGAAACTGTGTTCAAATGGGAATTTCGAATAATTTGCCTATCAATATAGGTATGAGTATATATGCTGTAATTCGTTGAAAATTCGCTCACTAACATATGGTGAAGCTCTTTAACCTCTGCATTTTTGACCTAAATATTTCTACTGCTTGCAATTTTATTCCGGCTCTCTAGATGGAATAAATAATTTCTAAATTGAATAATTTAAAACAAGTCTCTACTAATCTCAGGAAATATTAATTAAATAATTTCTAAATTGAATAATTTAAAACAAACCATTACTAATCTCTGGAAATATATATGTTCATCGAATAATATATAGAGGGAAATATATATGATAATTATAAGAAAATGTGTTCAAATAGAAAATTGTGAATAATTTAATTCTTTATATTACCATTTACGCTGTGAATGATAAAATAGTTGAAGTTTTTATATTACTAACTCATGTGTGGTTAACTATGATAATTATAAGAAAATGTGTTCAAATAGGAAATTGTGAATAATTACCATTTACCCTGTGAATGATAAAATAGTTGAAGTTTTCAGAATGGTTTTACATGCAGGTAGAAAATTATATGGTGATGTTCTTTTTTAAACATGCTCAAATAAAAAATTCAGAATAATATTCAGACCCCTTTTTTTTAAAAGGTTATTAAAACTGTAGTTATATTTTCATGGAGTTGGATACTCTGTTTTTCGGCTCACACCTCATTCAATCTGAAAGAACCTATCTGTACATATTTCAGAAGGTTGGAACAAATCCTGACATTGAATAATTTTCATATTTTTTACCACCAAAATATATTCTGAGAATTCAAAATTATTTAACTATCGGCCAACTTCTTTTAGATTCATTATAACAATAGGGGTAAAAATATCAAAAGAGTGCTTACCTTCGAACACACACACACATGTTTAAGGCCCAGATAGGTCTTGAGAAATGAAGTCTTCAGCCTTTAGTTTCCATTATGAAGACCCCCGCAACTATGTAAATCCGTTCACACGGTTTTGAGCGGAAACCACTGGTTTGCTGTTGAACGGAGTTTGATATAATTTATCTATCCATTCGTTTTTATCGCGGGTACAATTTATAATCGGTTAAATATAATTATCGCATGTTTCATAATTGAAATAAGACACACCATCGTTTACGATAATAATAATTCTACAGTGTAATATATATTTAACAAATATACAAGGCTCGATCGTTTACTTATTGAGTAGAGTTCTTCCACCGAGCTGATGGACCCCAAACCATAATCTCTTGTCACTTATATATCTCATAAATGTTCACAAATATTCAACTAAATGTTAAAAGCGCTTATGTTCAGCCTATTCAGGTTATTTCCTATGATATAATATTAGATTCTAATTATATGAAATGAGTATGTTGTAACTATATGTAGATATCAATAATAATAGCTACATGTGAATAGATATCAATAATATTACAGCTATATGTAAAATGAAACACACACACTAGCCATATAAGCTGCTTACAACATGTGATTATATTCAATGGTGTCTCACAAACAAGTAACTCACCTCTGTGAGAGAGTATACTGGAAAATTGTATATTTTCTATGTGTATTTTCTAAATGATGGCTGTACAAACAACCCCACATTTCATTGAAGGCTCCTGCAAGGTAGATACCACGCTGAAGACCTGCGTGATAGACATCATTATACCTGCACACTCTGTATAACCTCACATACACACCTGTCTCGTTGGAGATCGCGCCAGCTTCATTCAAATTCACATGACTAACGTCATACATAAACAATCTGTATAACCTCACATTCCATACCCCATTGAAGTCTCCCAACTCCATTTTGTATACTAAAAATAATTTCCATATATGTTTAAGATGATTGAAATCGCATTTTGTAATATAGCAATCAAGTACGGTACAGACAGCTTGAATAAACGTTTTTGAAAGTAATTTCCTTATAAACATCGCGTTTGAGAAATGCAGAAGAAGATATCATTTCCGTACTGTATAACATTCCATCTATACGCCCACTCTGATGAAGGAGCAGCAGCCCTCCCATGATACCTCGATGAAGCCCCGGTCTCTTTCAAAAATCACGTGACTGACAGCATACATAAACAGCGCCATTATAACTCTTTCAAAACCCCTATGGCTAGCGCTATGAAGTCTCACATTCCATACCTCGCTGTAGGCTACGTGACATACCTGCATGACTGATGTCATGTAAAACAATTACCTGCATCATATAGACTGCAATATACTCGCACTTATCACTCAGACCGGATACCCTGCGGTTATATCTACAACATTAAAATCGCTTGTTCTCAATTCCTCCATAGCTGAGCGGTTAAGGAGCTGGCTTTGGATTTCATTTCTCGGGTTCGATTCCCGTGTGTAGAAAAATATTTTGATGCTGCTTTACATTGAAGTTCTCCCTAACCTCACATATTGCTTGCTGTCTACCTTGAACGATCTTTTATATACAGGCTGATTACCACTACTCGGTCTCCATCATACAACCATAGCAGAAGGGCCCCTAGCGGTCAGAGACCACACCCTAACCGTCTACCCGGTAACACCTAGATGTTAGAGGCGAGACCACACCCTAACTGTCTACCCAGGCCGGTAATACAGGGTCAGTACTTACCGATACCTGTCTGGGCATACCGCGCATGCACGAGTGTATCACAGGTTGCCTACATCTGATAAGGCTCTCTGTCTGGCCGCCCCAAGTGTCCGAACCCCTACTCACCTATCAAAACGACTTATTTCTGGCCCCTGTACAGATTCCTGACATTAAAACATCATTAGGTCGTTCCACAGCCCCAGGTGGAGACGGCTTGACAAGGTCCATTCTTAAACAGGTTCCGGAATCATGTCTGACACACTTAAGAAGCATTTTCAACACATGCTTCGAACTTTGCTACTTCTCCCTTGCGTGGAAGCAAGTTCTAAAAGTCAAGATTCCAAACCTGGGAAAGACATCACTCTTGCACAGTCGTATACGCCAATATCGCTTCTTAACGTTATTGGCAAAATATTTGAAAGAATCCTGGAAACTAGACTTAGTTCCTTCGCAGAATCCAATAACCTATTCCCCAACTTCCAACATGGCTTCAGAACTGCTCACTCAACTCAAGACCCTATACTCAGCAGCAAATCAATAGGATTTTTAAATGAGTGTACGGAAGATGATTCAACAGTGTCAGAGTCCAATGTATTCCATACACCAAATACCCTATTGCAAAGAAAATGTTGCCTATGAGATATTTTATAATTTTCATGCCTTAATTTGAAAGTTGAAGTTAAATATATCACCGAGATTAACAGAAAATGTATTATGAAGGATTCTATACGTTGTGATTAGATCACCACGCTTAAGTCTATCTTCTGCTTTACGAATTTTAAACAATTCCAAACGTTGCTGGTAATCCAGACGAATAGTTTCAAATGGCATTCTCGTAGCTCTTCTTTCCACTGATTCGATTAAATTTCTATCGGTCTAACATAGGATTTATAAAGAAAGCATGATGTTTGCACTGACAGATTGGAGAAAACTTTGTTAAACAAAAATACAGAAGTATTCGCACTCTGGCACATGTCTTCAATGTGGCGCGACCACGTGACGTTTTCAGAGATGGTGATTTCTGTAAAGTAGCCGTGCTTAACTGTAACCTATCAAGATGGTAGGAAATATGTGGATTGTTCGTTCGAATGTGAAGTACCGTGCATTTGCTCGTATTTAATGGTGTCAGTCATGAATGACACCATTCCAAAATGGTCCAAATCGCGTTGAAGCGAATGGTGATGTAAAAGTGGGTTCGTATACAACTTGATATAGTCTGCATATGGGAAACATGTAGAGGAAACTAGTCCTGGAATATCGGAAGTATAAATTAAGAATAATAATGGGCCTATCAAAGATCCTTGAGGTACGCCACTAACTACATCTACACATTGTGAAAACTTGAACCAATTCCTACTATGAATCTACGACTAGAAAGAAAAGCTGATATCCACCCTAATAATTCACCCCGAAAACCATAGTGTTCCAATTTAGCTAGGAGGCGCAATTTGGGGACCTTATCAAAGGCTTTACTGGAATCCAGATAGATTACGTCTATTGGAATGTAATTATTTGTAGCCAGTGACCAATCATTCACACATAAAAGTAGGTTCGTAGATATAGATCTTCCAGGAAGGAATCCGTGCTGGTTTTCCAGAATAATATTGTGCTCAAACGCTAACATGGTGTCAATTATGATACGTTCCATTATTTCAACTTCAATGGGAGTGAGGCTTATTGGACGATATTTTGAGCTAGTAATTTATCACCTTTTTTTGTGTAAGCCACATCCGTAGATAGTATGGGTCTTTTAAATGACGTTTCCATAATCAGAGCAAGTGGTTTGCTAATTGTAAGTGCACAGTTTTTTAATAACGTTGGAGAAAAACCGTTAGCGGAACTGGCGGTGCTTGTCTTAAGGTTTTTGACTCAAGTACTTAAAGTGGATAGGTGGCCTTGAGCTTCACGCGTATAGGTAGGTTGAAGCGAAAAAATTCGCGAACGTTTCTGAAGTTGCTCGATCGTTGCCGCAGATTTGCCGATATAGATTTTCAACTTTAGGTACACGCACAGTGGAGCTAGTGTGCTGTCTTACGTACTTGTACAGTTCATTTTTATTGGAGGAAGTAATAATTCTATTTTCATAGGAAGACTTGGCTCGTCGCATCTGTTCAGTAATGAGATTAGAAAAATTCCTATGGCGCAAGTAATTTACTTCACATAACGTAACACCTCCATCCTAAGAGAAAAAATTACGAAGATTTAATTTTTTAGATGGATTTCGAGTAATGGAATTTCTTCTCGGTTTGATTTCTTAGTTTTCTTGCCTTCTCTCTTGTGCCAACTATACATCATTACAGTTATTATGCCGATAATTATTAGCACGACATACAGAGTGATGCTCCAGACACTGGCTCCCATATGTATTTGAGGAATCTGAATTTCTTGGAATTTCTTCTTGGTGTCTTCCAATTGATGAACCATGCCGTGTAATTCGTCTAGGTTTATAGGTTCCAATTTAATAGGTGGTAGTTGATCTTACCGTAATTTAGCCAACTCAGGAATATTTAAGTTTGGTAAATCTATTGATGACACAAATCTTTTGGAATCTTGATAACTCTTCAAGATTTGTAACTTCCTTCGAGGGCTGACGTATCTCTGTTTTGTGGACACTGACTGTTCACGATGGTTTGATTAGAGAAGATGGCTATCCATTTGTCGGTGTCGATTTTGAATAATTTTTCGTGTGACAGCTCTACTTCCAGTTGTTTGCAATTGTTATAATGATTGGTGAACTGAACTAATTGTACTTCACAGGGACTGTCCTTACTTAGTTGGTTAATGTTCATAGCTTTGCATAGGAACTCGGCTGTTAGACCGTAATATTTCTCATTAATAGAAAGGAATTGGTTTTGAGGAACAATGATATTGAAATTAGAATTAGGTATTTTCATTGGGAATGAATATAAATGATAATGGTTGTAAGGTAAGTGTTCTACAAGGAGAATTTCGATTATGAAATTAATCTTTCTATTCTGATAATAACTTTTAACTGTTACAATTGATTCGAATATAAGAATAGTATTGTGATTGATATCGAAAGGAGTAGGTGTAATGGACTACTTCTGGAGCGGAAGTGCATCCGGTCTGAGTATAGGGAATTGCGTGAGTGTGAGAGAGAGGTGTATATGTTTGATGTGATTCTGTGTTCTGAGGGTAGTGGACCATAGAGTTGGATGTTGTTTGTAGAATAGAAGTGTGTTGTGGACCATAGAGTTGGATGTTGTGTGTTGTGTTCGAGACCTGTCATGGCGTCTGTAGGTATGACGTGTGTAATGGTGGTTGTAACTGTCATGGCGTCTGTAGGTATTGTGATATGATGTGTGTAATGTTGGTTGTAACTGTCTGGCGTCTGTGGACAGTGTGGTTGTGAACCATAGAGTTGGATGTTGTGTGTAGAATAGAAGTGTGTTGTGTTCGAGACCTGTCATGGCGTCTGTAGGTATGACGTGTGTAATGTTGGTTGTAACTGTCATGGCGTCTGTAGGTATTGTGATATGACGTGTGTACTGTTGGTTGTAACTGTCAACATTGTGGTTGTGAACCATAGCGTTGGATGTTGTGAGTAGAATAGAAGTGTGTTGTGTTCGAGACCTGTCATGGCGTCTGTAGGTATGACGTGTGTAATGTTGGTTGTAACTGTCTGGCGTCTGTGGACAGTGTGGTTGTGAACCATAGAGTTGGATGTTGTGTGTAGAATAGAAGTGTGTTGTGTTCGAGACCTGTCATGGCGTCTGTAGGTATGACGTGTGTTATGTTGGTTGTAACTGTGATGGCGTCTGTAGACAGTGTGGGGCAGCCACTTGTGGACAGACAGTCTGATTAGATGTAGGTCACTGCATTACAGGCCTTTAAGTTTGAGATTGAAAAACGGTTAAAACGATTAGAAAACGATCGAAACGATTCAAACGGTCGAAACTATCGTTTTCATCGTTTTTACAACTCTGAGTTGAGGGTAGGGTATAGATGCACAGTCGCTCGAAATCGATAAATCATTATAGTTCGAGATGAAGACTGTAGTGGTTGATATTCAGAGCTTTCACATGTCTTCACACAAATATATAGTAAAGGAACTCGCCTTGTTGGATTGTGAGAAAAAGTTAGAGAAATATTTTCTATTCAAACCACCTGTTCCGTTGAATAAACTTTCCCAAAGTCAGATGAAGAAAATATTAAGTGGTGAAAGATATCATGGTATTCCATACAACTCAGGATATCAGGAATATAATCAAATGGAGGAAATTCTGAAGGAAAATATTGATCCAGACAGTGTCATATATGTTATTGGAGAGGGGAAAGCTAAATTCCTTATAAAGAGCTTTAAAAAATGGGGGTTACATCGAGTGAAAGTAGAAAATATAAAAGATGAGGGTCTGAAATTTGTGCGAGGAAATTGTGAATTTATCTGTCTTCATCACTCCCATAGTAAGAATCCTATGTGTTGTAGTGTGAACAGCTGGAAATTATATGAATTTCTTACGAAGCAAGAATCTATCTATCTATTATAAAATAATATCATTATCGATATGTCACAGTATCGATATCTCTTTAGCTGAATACGCACATAAACTGTATGAATTTGGCGAAAGAGTGAAAGCACTGAGTAGAGACATAGAATTTTATGAAGATAAAAATATAGTTATAAGGCAACTTGGTAATTCAACTGTTGGAGATGGCTATATTGAAGGCAAATTTTATAATCCTAACCTCAATTTTAAACGGAATCTTATACACAAACGCTCCACACCGAGTGAAACATATTTATATATGTCCCAGCATGGATCTCAAAAATGAATGTAACCGAACGGAATGGCAACCGATGAATCACCTAATGATTAATGAGAACCAACTAGAGGTTTTTACATACGATATTCCTAAAACGATGTCTATGTTTAACTATAAACTCAAGTTATTATTTCATGATGGTAGTGAGGGTGATACTAATAATTGGCAAACTGGAGGAGAACAACCAACTACATCGATTAATTATCAAACTAGAGCAACACCACAGAATGAAAATGAAATTTATGCAATGCAGTGTTTTAATCTTAGCGTTTTATCAGTATTACTACTTAAAATCCTAATTAAAAATGTAAAGAAACATATTAATAAATAATGATATTGATGAGTAAGTGGTGTTTTATTAGATCAAACATCTGACGATCATTGCTTACAAACTCTGATGACGTCACAGCTTGAGATCAACGATGATTAGACAAGAAATAAAATATCAATAATAATAATAATATTTATTTTAGAAAATACATATTCATTTAGGTAGTATTACATTAAGAAACCACTGTTGTAATTTATCAACATGTTGAACTGTACACATATATTTTCCTCCATCATTCCGATGATTTAGACAGATCAATTTGTTTGTTTGTTCAAAATTTCCTGTTTCACATTGAGTGTTATCAAATCTACAAACATCCACGATATGTGGGAAAATATCCAATTCATCACACTTTTTTCTCAAAAATTCAGCTTTTTGCGAGCCACGAACATAAATATAGTCGACTGCACACAGAAGAACCGATTTAAGGATATTATTTAGTTCTTCATATTCCACATTTCCCGATGCATATTCTAGTCCATGATAAAATTTTTCTAAATACCATACCGATTTTCGCTCCTTCGCATTTAGCGATGAATATGGTACAGCTGGTTTGAACAACGAATAATGACGTTTGAATCCTATCTGTATACACATTTCTTTCGGGTGGAAGACATCATCGATGATGAATCCCTGAATATCAACCAATGCTACTCTCATGATGTTTGATACTTAAATGAGACTCTTTACAATTTCGGTGAGGGGTGTGTACTCCATCAAACAATCATGAATGATGATGCAATATGCTTTCGTATTGGCGGGAAATCCCTTATCTGCTTCAATTTCCAACCGTACATCAACAGTTGCAGATTTCAACGCTTCTTCCTGTTTCGAGCAATCTATTACGTAGAGCGCGCGTTTTTTGAAATTAACGTAGCTCAATATAGGATGTTTTGATGTAGAATTCGTATAGCTTGAATAGAATTCGGTATAGTTGTGGTGGGCGAGAACGTAATCGTTTTTAGCATAGTCCAAGTTCATTCGCTAGTTAGGATAATATTCACCGTTCAGAGATAAGCGAATACTTGAAATATCCATATGATCGAAAATCGTAGGATTAGCATTTACATTGTTTCGTTTATCTGTTTGGAAGAATACAATGACGTAACGAGGTTTCTCGACTGCTGCACTCGTCTTAACAGCCCAAATTTCTCTTTTCGCATTAGTTGTTATGGCAGGAAGTTCATGGCATTCCCATTTCCTGAACGGGATTAGGATTGGCGAATCACTCTTGATCGCTCGTAATAGCTTCTCTCTAATTATATCGTTGGGGTAGATATATTTTACCCTCAATTCCATACTATCGATTGAAAATTTAACTGTGGTAGCGGCGTTTTCTGTGATGATACAATCGTTATCGTTTCGAGCACGTACTAATCGAATAGTCTGCCGTCCGAATGAAATCATTGAGTAATCGTTAAAAATGTTGAATATATGCTTCAGCGGAATCAGTAAGCTGAATGACTTAGTCTCATCCAAGACTACGCTTTCTTCTGGGAAAGTCCAACCAGCAATAAACATATGCGTAGAATCTGTTGGTGTATAGCAAGTAAATGCTCGTATGGCACTGACTATACCAGGATCTCGAACGGTTTCGATATCCCGATCACTTTCACTATATGAGCATGAGTCAAAAAGGAAGGCTCCATAATTAGGCACCAATACAACATTCCCAGCTCCAGTTATCTCTATTTTACCTTTAACCGATAACAGAGTATCCTTCATGGAAAAGAACGCATCCACTTGATTTATTCCAAATTCTACGATATCGCTGTTATTGAAGGCTTTAACGAAAGGTGTAATCGATCTATATTCAGCTTTACGAATCGACTCAGCGAATTTTGGTTGTTGGTATAAATCGAAAATTGGTGCGATAATGCTGTTGCTCACATCACCATCGTTGCGTACGTACTTTCGTTTAGACATATTTTATTATTTAAGACGAAAACCTAAGGATTGTAGAACTGAACGGTTTGCTTTAGTAAGCAGCTCTCGCAGCTTAGGTGTTTTGTTGAAGACTGATGAATATTGATCGAAGGAGGTTCTCTTATTGTTATTAACAACAACCAAACCCATTCTCTCAAACTTCTTGTAAATGTAAATGTAGAATACTTTCTTCACCACGAAAATTTACTGGTTTCGAATGTTGATCCAAAGCGAGTACGTTGATGTTGGTAATCTCTCCGATATCAGAGACTGGTAAATATAGAGGATTTTTTGGTCGCTCCACAATTCGATAGCCTTGGTCGTCAGTGATGGGGAAATCGTAGATCGTATGCGCAGGTCTATCTCGGTAGAAGGCTCCTACGGTAATGTTTGACTCGAAGCGGATGTTGGTTACTTTTATAATGTTAACAGGTAAATCGGAGACGTGCACCACACCTTTTTCCAATACTTTATGAGAAAATCCTGATATTTTTGCTAGACTATCATTTTTTTCGAATAGTGTGATTTTTATGAAATATTTCACACTTCAAAGTGTTGTTATTCGGTTTTAGAGAGAAAATATCTTCTTTCACTTTCAATTTTTTCCTAATTAATTCTTCAATGTCGGCTATTTCGTAGTTACCTGAAGGTATTTCGATTGCTTCCAAAGTTTTATCCGCGTAATAATAGAATTTCTCATTCTCAATATTCGGTATAGAGTTGTATGAAGTAAATCCCAACAAAGCTAAATAGTATCGCTTTTCAGGCTTCAACTCTATTGAATTCTGGGGAGTGAAGGAAAAAATGTGATTGGTACTTGTTAACGTGAATAATTGCGACATGATACTGATGAAAATTTATTCATGCAACTCCTTTTTATAGCGTAACATTAGTGAAGTATAAAAATATGACTTCATGAAATAAGGGTCTGCTTCACACACTTCAACAATTAGATCATGCTTATCACTATCACATATTCCTCTACACTTCAAAATATCCTCAATTTTCTCGTATAAACAGTGTGGACATTGATTCCTAGGTGGTGGTGGACCATCGCAACGTGTTGTTTGCCCAGGTTGATTGTCATGTTTCTCACAAGACATAAAAGGATATAGACGCTCCTTCAGGTATTCAGGCACCTCACCCCATCTGAGACCAAATGTACTAACATGTTTCAACACATACTCTATCGGGAGAAATAATAAGTCTCATCTGGTCAGCTCGCTTGGAGGTTTTTCCATTGCCTTTATCAGATTATCGTATACATATCTGATGATTGACTGCATTCCGGCCCTTGGAATATCGATACAGAAAGTTGTTCCATTATCTTTGGAACAAATGCTTCATAGTAGTGATCCACCATGACTGACAGCTTCAGATGTTTACGTAGAACTGAGAAATTTCAAACATAAATGTCCACAAATCACCTGATCATACTTTTGATAAGAATCGTTATTATAGAAAATTCTAACCCCACCACCCAGATATTGAACTAGTTCCTTTGGTGGTTTCAAATTTCCAAAAGAGTCAAAGTATTCTACATCGTTATTTATTTTCGTAAATGCCACCCAATGAGTGCCGTTGTTTTTGATGGAATCCAAATTGAGAATGATGCATTCTCTACGCCATGGTTTTCTAGGTAATGTGTCTCGCATAAAAACCCCTCGAAAATGTGGAATCCTCATTTTTTTAGCGAAACGCACCAAATCTATATCATACAACGGTCTATCAGGTAGCTTTATAGCGAGTTTTTTTGCTGCTTCTTCAAATACAACCCAAATCCACCTTTCACGTTTTTCCTCAAGTATAAGCCCTTTCCCAACGATTTCATAGCTTTATGATGACGCTGGTCTTCTCCAAGTTTCTTTTTAGCGTTTTTAGCATTGACTACTGTATTAGCGATCGCACTCGCACCTCCAGCGACTGAACCAAGGGCTCCTAACGCTCCCAAAATTGGTAGTAATAGCGGCAGGAATCCGCCAGACTTTGGTAGCGGTATAATGCGAGGTACCCTGATGCGTTTCCTACCTCCAACACGCTTGATTGCTATTCGTGCAGCCTTCAATGCGTTCGTAGCGGACTTTCTCAATGAGGAAGATGGTTCCATTGACTTAGAAATACTTCCTACAATATCTTTTCGAAAACAACATCCTGCACGACGTTTTTTATGACCCATTCCTAGTTTACGTTTAACCTTCATCCCACTGGTAACTAATGGACTAGCGAGTCTTTCACCTGCTTTAGCGTCTTTAGATTTGACACGTTCCCAGGCAGAGTCCTCTAATATTATATCGGCCTTATGACGCTCCTCTAGAGATTTATGTTGTGAGTAAGCTATATCGTGTTGACGACAGGCTGAATCCAGCAGATTAATACCTTAATCTCCACGTGCAAGCCGTTTCTCAAGCTTAGTACCGGGTCCACAAAATTGATATGATGGAATATGTTCTTCGAAAGGGAGGTTGTTTATGGCAGTGTTCAGCAAACCTTCACCTTGATAGATGAACATTGATACTGAGCTTAGGATTTATAAAGTTTCTATTTAAATACATTCGCCAGGTTGAACTATCTCACAACATGGAGACTGTTCAACAAGAGCCGACACTACCAATCGAGAATTTAGATTTGAAAGTTAAGTCTAATGGTGTTGGTAAACATGGTAAATTGTTACCAAACTCTTTTCGCGCCATAATTTGTGGTCCGAGTGGGTGTGGTAAGACGAACGTGATGTTATCGCTATTATATCAACCCAAGTATAAACTATTGCAGGAAGTTTTGGATCAAGTTAAAGGAGTTGGTTATTTCTCTTATAAAGATAATGAAGAAATTATAAGTCCAAACAAGGCTAAACCTGATTCTATCTTTCTCTTCGATGACATAGCTTGTGAGGGGCAACAGAAGATTCGCGAATATTTTTCGATGTGTAGACATGAGAATATAGATGCAGCGTATTTATGTCAAACGTACTCGAAAATACCTAAACAATTGATTCGCGATAATTGTAATCTGATTGTTTTATTTAAACAGGATGAAATAAATCTAAAGCATGTTTTCGATGAACACGTATCTCCCGATATCGATTTCAATCAATTCAAAAAGATGTGTTGCATCTGTTGGTCAAAGAATTTCGGTACTTTAGTAATTGCGAAAGATTTTGATTTAAATAACGGTAGATATCGCAAAGGCTTTGATATTTATATAAAAACATAAAATATGTGAATGAATTACATATACAAAATGGACGTGGCGCAGTTAACACGTAAACGAAAAATCGCGGAATTGAGTAAGTCTATTAGAAAAAAATATCTAGCCTTGAAACTGGGTAAATCTGAAGAAGATGAATCGATAGAACAACTATTTAAACCTAAAGCCGAACCTCTGAAGGAAATTGTGAAATCTTCAAAAAAATGGAACACCTGGATTATATGAACACATATTTTACGATTCACCTACAAACTATACAAATAAAGATAAAGCTGCATACAAAGAAATTTTGGTATTAACTAGTGCACATAAAAATATTAGCGGATATCTAAAAGGTAGTACGAGACCGAAGTATAGAAATATCATCAAACCTTTGGTTACAAGTGGTGGTGTTGGTTCCACCTCTGGTAAAGGGATGCATTTGAAGTATAACGATGATGCTATAGAGTATATCTTTTGGGATAATCCTAACGAGCTCGTCGAGCGGCTGAAACTTTTGATAGCATCACAACAAGCTGGGAATACATCGCATGATAATGAGATTGTTGCAATAATAAATGAACTTAAAGAAGCAGATATCATATATTAGTAATGGTTATTTCCATTTTTAATCATTTACATAATGAGTCTTGATAAGTTTGGGAGGCGATCAGATGGTATTGGTTCTGTCGATGCTTTTTGGCGTAGATCGATGTTTATGAACATTCTGAAACATACACCTGATGGTGATGTAGATATGGAAAATTTGAAAATTTGTAATGTGAAAATACCTATCTCTGATAATGATGTTGCGAACAAAGCATATGTAGATAACACTATCACTAGAGTGAATGCGAATTTAAGTGAAGTTCTTGTAAAGTATGTAGCCATTCATATAAACGTTAATAACATCATGAATTCCTCAATTCCAAGTTTAACACGATTAATAGATGCACTTCGCGAAGATTTGAAGATCCTTCATACCGAAATACAGTCATACAAAAATGAAAATGATGTCAACTCTACAGCTATAAAACAGAGTATACATAATGAGGGGGTTACCTTCACATCGAAAATGAAAAATTAGCAGACTCTCTGATTGGTTCTACAACGCAAAATAGAATTAAAGTTGAAAAACTTGAAGATGGTATGATAGCATCGTTCAAAACTAATAAAGCAAATGAGGCAAATCTCGAAAAATTATTGAAGAAAATAAGTGAAGGCTTATAAAACACTCGTTAGTAACGATCAAGAAAACAATTCGAAGTATAACAACCTATTCGATAGTATACAAACCATCAATAGTAAACTGATAACTATAGAATTAGACTATAAAACGCGTAGTACTAATGATCAGACCATGACCACACGTATACAGACCATCGAAAGCAAAGTGTTGCAAATAGAACAAGCGATTGATGTCATCATCAGTTTGACTACGGGTGCTACGCTGAAGATGCCAAAAAAAGCAAAAGAGCTTATTAAAGAGCTCCTACCACCTCACCACCACCACAAAAGTTATCAGCTTCGTCAACGTCGATCGACCCAAAAAATGATGAAGGGTAAAGCGCAGGTGGTTGACGAGCTTCATAAGCCCGTTAAAAAGAATTTTAAAAGTCGCAGAACAATCATAAAAGGGCTGGATGACTTGTGGCAAATGGATCTTGCCGAAATGGGTAATTATGCGCGCGAAAATCGTGGATTCAAATACATTTTGGTGGTGATCGATTGCTTCTCCAAATTTCTATGGACACGCCCGCTGAAAACGAAATCGGCTGAAGAGGTTCGGAAAGCTGTCAGTTCCATATTGCTGGAAGGGCATCGTAAACCTAGGAATCTAAAAAGCGATCAGGGTAAAGAATTCTTCAATAAACACTTTGATGAGTTAATGAAGAAACATAAAATCAATCATAATAATATGTATTCTATGAAAAAAGCTGCTATTGCCGAACGTGTCATTCGAACGTTGAAAGAAGCGATCTGCAAACAATTCAGTCTGAGCGGGAAATACAAATGGTTGGATATACTCAAAGAAGTCACTGAAAAATATAATAAACGTAAGCATAGAACTATAAAGATGGCTCCGTTTAAGGTTACGAAACAGAATGAGAGTCTGATATTGAAGCAATCCTACTCACACATCAAGTTGGCTCTGCCTCACAAATACAACGTTGGGAATGTTGTGCGAATAAGTAAGGCTAAACATATTTTTGAGAAGGGGTATACCCCTAATTGGAGTGCGGAATTATTTAAAATTACTGCTGTGAGGATTACCAACCCTGTCACTTATCTGTTGGAAGATATGAATAGCTCACCAATCAGCGGTTGTTTCTATGAAGAAGAATTGCAGAAAACCAAACAGCCAGATGTCTATTTGATAGAGAAGGTGCTCCGAAAAAAGGGAGATAAAATTTATGTGAAATGGTATGGTATAAAAGAGAAAAGTTGGATTGAAAATTCTGATGTTGTATAATCTGCGCATGTCTCAATAAAATATTTGAGGGTCCAACCAAGTCTCAGTCGAACAATCAATCAGTTTTTGAAAATGTCTTCGCAATTATACAACAGTTTTGTTCATAATGTGCTTACCACCGTGTACGATGCAAAAAAATTTATAAGTGTATGTCCGAATTTAATGAAAATCCTAGAAGAATTACAATTACCATCTAAAAATTGGATAATCGCAGGAGAATTTGTAACGTTCATTATTGGAGCCGTTAAGGAATACGCGTATGTGGATATTTTCTATTTTGGGGGAGATTTCGATCCACCCGAAAAGGATTGAGAGATAATTGATATGAATGTTGAAGGCTTCTTTATATACGAAAATAGATGGAAGAAATTCATATTACATCAAATTCCTGGTATAATCCAAAAACAGGGGTCCTATATACTTGATTGTTACAGAGTGCTACATGAAATTGATATTGATTTTTATCGGATCGCGCTTCTGCCTTACCGCTGTGAAATAATGGATCTACGGGGGATTCGTAGAGGAACTTCTAATAAACTTTTTTCTTCGACTCATACATAGTCGATGGGGAACGCAACCAACACCACAAATTTCCTCTTCCTCCCACACTTCAAGTTTTATGCTTTGATGTTCTCATCCAAACTTCCAATCAAATCAAAGAAATATGCTGTCTATGATGAATGATCTGCGCATGTGTGAAAGAATGAATATTTGTGAGTGTAGCTTCAACTATATCAAAAGAATCGATCAGTTGCTAAAAAATGTTCTCTCAAGATAGTGGTTATGAGAGCGTATCTGCTGCTGCTACAACAAATAGTGACGTTGGTGATGATGACGTAAACGCCTCTAGGGAGTTGGATGAAATTTTGGATGCGTTCGAGCGAGCTACCAAAGATGAGAAATTTCTATTAATGAATTCAATTTATTCTGTGGGATATAATAATTTGGAAATAAGATGTGGTTTAAATCCTGCACGAACTCAAGTCCTACAATCACACTAAACAGCTGTTCTAATCAGTACACAAAACTTACCTTTGGAGTTGAGGAATGGAACCAGTTTATATTCTTTCTACAAACGAAAATCGACGACTTCTTCGAGAGTCTACATGCAGATTTTGATTCTACACCTGTAGCGTGTGGTGATTTTTGTCTAATATCACAGCTGGTTTATGTGAATAATGTTAAAGTGCTTCAAGTTATTAAGAATGATGTTCACTTTTGGTTGGGTGAGGAAGATGTTCGAGAAATTATCGAAATCAACGATAAAGTGCTAGCACATAGAGTATCTTTTCTAGAGCAATTACGGTTCCGTGCTTACTATTACAACGTGATTGGTCTAATAAAAAAATCATCCATGAGGTATCATGCCAATGACGTAGAACTTTTACAAAGTTTTATCGATGCCTCACCACCTGATAGTTTATTAAGTATGACACTTAGAGAATATGTATTTTATTCTATGAATAAAGTTATGTATGATTTTCTCGAATAAATCATTAATTGAATATACTAGTCTTTTATTTAATTCCTGATGATTCAGGAAAAATGTATGAGCAATCCTCACCTCCTCCACCACCACTACTTTCCTCTCACGCTCTCTGTATAAGGAAATGAAACAGAACATAGTGATAAGATTGTTTTTTTATTTTCAAATATTTCATAAAATTCGTTACACTATACATAGTTGAAATGCACCTCTCTCTCTCTGTTTGAGAGAGGTAGTAAATATAAAACGAAGAAGATCATTCAAAATCTTATATTATCATTAGGAATCTCTTGGTAAATGTTTCATAAAATTTGTTACACTATACTTATCTAAAATGCACCTCTCTCTCTCTCTCTCTCTCTCTCTCTCTCTCTCTCTCTCTCTGTCTCTGTCTCTGTTTGAGAGAGGTAGTAAATATAAAACTTATAGAAGAACATTTAAAATCCTATATTATTATTCAAATTGAATAATGACCATAAGGTAGAGTGGTTGTACTATTTTTTAATAGGAATCTCTTGGTATCGAACGGACTCAAAACTGTTTTATTCTGTTCGATTGTATATAATTTAAAGTCGAAAGATCGGATTGATTTTTGAACTCTATACATTTCAACCTCTTCTTCTAGACACCTAACATAGTCCTCGAATGTGATCGAATTCTTAAGGACGTATTCTCGAACACCTTTAGCTTTTTTCGTAGGGTTGAGGTCTTTATATTGTAGTGTATAACTGTACATTTTCGAACGTAACCCCACAAACTTTGTCATAACTTCTCCTTTATTTTCATCTTTCATTAGGCCGACTACTTTTTTGTTTGCCTGTGGAATCTTAAAGATGTTATCGAGAGGATAATCACTAGTATCAAATTTGTGTATATATTTATTTATAATACAATTATAGATATCATCATCAGTTATTATGTGATAAACAAGGCTGTCTGTATCTGTATAACACAGTCTTATCACCTCAGGATCTTTATACAATTTGAGCATGAACCCATAGTGAAAGTCATATACGCAAACTTTTGAAATATCTAAAATTGCCATACCTACATAAATAGGTTTATCAAACATTATCCCTAATTTATTTTGCTCGATAGCTACTCAATTCTCGTCAAATATTTTGCTGCTATTAAAATTTGGTTGTGAAATATAGTAGCGTGCTCCGAATGGACCATTTATTAACTGATTTAAGCAGTCTATGTTTCCGCACGTTTTGCATTGATTTTCCAAAAATTGCATTTATAAGGAGTTTAAATAAGGCAATCTCGAAGGCATTCTTAGATGCAGCACGTAATTTTGTGTTTAAATCGTTGTAGGCTTTCAGCCAGGGTGACTGTTTGAACTTAAGGACTCTATGTATTTTTTTCAAAATTATACCGAATGATAAACACTGTTTTAAATTTCTATAGTGTATGATATACTTGTTTTTATTGTGAAGTGTTGTTAATAATTTAGGTAATTTAGAACCCGGTGGGGCCTCATGAGTTGGACATAAAGGTAAATCTTTATGTAAGTCATGCAATCCCACAGGATATTCCAAATCAACCTCTAATATATAACCGATAGGACTGTCATCTGGTATATTTACAACGTTAAAGTTATTCTCTACGTTTTCGATCCATTCAAAATCACCATAAGGTAGATATTGGGTCATAGCCCACCCATATAGATTGCACACATCAAATAACTGTTTTCCTCTTGTGGATCATAAGTGTGCATATATTTGTTGTTCGCTTTGGCAAATCTATTTTGCTGCATTGGCTTACACCCCCTCGAATCCCCTTTTCACAAAACATAACCATATCGATATCTTTCAAAAATTGTAAAGACACGTTTGTATATTTGAGCATACAATCCCAGGTGAAGCCTGGTAAAGTGAAATAATTCGAAGGGTCTAATTTAAATAGGCTTAGGCATTTTACGCGGAAATTTTCAAATACATCTGCTAGCAGTAAAACATCTGTTTTCAAAAATATAAGTCTGAATAGTCTCCTGAATTTTGACAATTAAATTTATTCCAAACGTTCTGCGCGTGTTTATAATCATCCTCACTGATGGCTTCATCTTTTAATTTATTAAAGAATTTTTGTTTAGGAGGGAGATCTTGCTCATTTAATTTATCCCACGCATCCATATGTTCATATGGAAATACTCCTTTACGTGTTAATAATTTGAAATTTTCATCTGATAAATGATTAAATTCTCGTTTTAAGATTTTCAACTCATCAATTTCCAAACAGGATGACAACTTATCCAATGATGAAGCTAGAAATCTACATGAATCTTTAAATCTAAATTTAACTGCAGAGTTTGCTGATGATCTAGTGAAACTAATATATTTTACCTTATTTAACGGAAGAATGCTGATATTCTGTTTTGAAGATTGTGCCAAATCCCTAATCACCAAAAACATGTCATAAGAACTTAAGTTATGAGCAACAACAGGCACAACAAATTTATTTCGATAATTCAAGTTTCAATCTCGATGAGCCAAACCCCGATATTTACCTGTAAAATGACAGTGATCCTTCACTCGAACATCATCCTCTTTAAATTGCTGTTCGCAAATCTGACATTTGGTTTCAGCCATTATTGATAATAAACTTATACCGCCAAAATCTATGGGTATAACTGTTCGTAATTTTGTATCGATAAATTCGGAGATTTTATCCAGTTGGCTTGTTAACCATTTAGCTGGATCCTGACCCCTAAAACTTTGATATTGAGATAATGAATCATCATAATGACATTTTAAATAAAATCCTACACTATATGCTTCATGTGATTGTGTTCGGTTTGTATAAGAAGCAGCATTGGATTGAGAACAATTTTGAATTGGTAACAGAAGGGCTTCAAAATCAAAATAAATTACAAATGGAACAGGTAATTTGTTTGAATGATTTTTAAATATCAAACGGTCATCTTGTGGGGAAATAATTTTACATTTATTACTTTGTACACACATCTCTGAATGTTTATTATATTTAATTTCACTTTTAAAATTATTCAAGCAACGCTCACATAAATAAACCTTATTCTTAGTCGTAATTTCTGAATTTACAAGTCTTCCTAAATTTTTTATCAAGCAATAATGAAATTTCACTATGGGATCAACCATTTTTGTACATTTTCGAGACTCTTCATCAGGGTAGTATTTATCCTGAATAAGTAGTAAATTAAAATGCTTTTCTAATTTATTTTTGGTAAGATATGCGGGGAGAACCTTAAATTTTCCCGCTTCCACTCCATCCTCACCATTTTTACCACTCAATTTTAAAACGAAAACATGAACGCTAATGTTATTATTCTTTTCGAAAATGGGAATTTGAGGAACGGTTAGTGAAAAAGTTAATTTTTCTAAATTTAAAACTGTACTGAAATGAGGATATGAACTAACTCTATTTGATGTACCTGTAGCAGGATGTAACCCCGCTGTTATAGACCAGGCGAAGCAGAAC
The DNA here is from genome assembly GCA_958510875.1 of Endomychus coccineus. Classification (NCBI taxonomy): domain Eukaryota; kingdom Metazoa; phylum Arthropoda; class Insecta; order Coleoptera; family Endomychidae; genus Endomychus; species Endomychus coccineus. Next base: position 88,576,118 of record OY294070.1, read on the forward strand.
TCATCATAATTTTTTATATCGATTTCTTTCGGTAGAGGAATATATGATGAGCCTGAATTAATAGTTTCATGTTTATTAATTACCTCTAAGCTGATAATCTCTTTAAGACTCCACCCTGATTGCATTTCCTGGAAATCATCAAGTTTCACCTGAATCTTTTCGATGACATTTTCCTTGAACCAGTCTAACAAATTTATTGTCTGGTCTATCGAAGCAGACTTTGTGTGGAAATATTTAAAATCAAACTGAGCAAGTTCATTATCTACGTTCATTTTCATGTACTCACAACAAAGGGTTGTGGAGACTTTTATAAAATTATTTATATGTAAAATTTTAACAATTCTTGATCTAAAAAGATTAAAAGCGTCAAATAAAAAATTTATAGGGTCCAAATGGGAAATATTTATTATAAGACCAGTCCGAATCCTACAATTAAAAGCTGTTTTACCTTCCTCCCATCGAATTATATCACTTCGATTCTTATTTGTTGGTTTAAAGGATTTATTACGAATTTGAAGTAGAATTTTAAAACGTTTAATATGACCTAAATTCGTTTGTAGTTGGTTTTTCTCACCTATATTGAGAGAATCTTTTGTTAAATGTCTAGATATTTAATACAAAATTCAACCCATTTATTTGTCTCCTGAGGGGAGAATTTTGATGTTAGCAAATTTTTTGTGCTTCGTTTATAATTTTAACAATATCACAACTAATTTTAGACAAGGATTCCATGTTAAAAAATCGAATAAACACCCTACCTTATTTTTCTGCTATAGCTCGTTCTTAGGTCCTTAGGGTCACGTGTAGCTTGAGCGCTTCTTGTGGTGGGAGATCTTCCAGCCGGAAAAATTCTATTTTCAAGCAAGGATTTGCCTTTTTCACGTCCTCCGCACCTTGATAGATCAACCCCAAAGAAGGTTTTTCATTTATTTGATCTATAATCGGGGATAGTGCTGCAGTCAACCGTTTTGGTAAGAAAACGTTGAAGTCACCTGAATCCACCAATACGCAGGACCCAAATTTGGTGTTCACTATTTTCGCCTCAATAATAAGAAAGCGTTGCCCCAGCTCCAATTCCTTCTCTTTTTTGTAGGTTTCCTCTGTAATAGAGAAATCTGGTTCAGTGAAGTGATATCCATTATTTGAGACTGTAACACAGAGATAATCACCGTAATCAATTGAAAAGCTAAGATATGAAATTATTGAAATTAATAAAATAAAAATTATAAACAAAAGAAAAATAAAATTAAAACAATACAGAATTATAGAAAATTGAAACAAAATGTAAAAGTAAAATTAAAAATAAGAATAAAAGAGTTAAACCAAAATGAAATAATAATGAATAATATTAATAATAATAAAATGAAAATGGACTCACCTTGTTTTAAAACGCAAACACACACACAAAGACTAGGTGAATGAGTATGATGTTACTCTAGGTGGAGTAGATAGTCGACTGTTGAAGTTGAAGTTGTTAGAGGAGAAGGAAGCAATGTTTGATAATACCATTAACCGCAAACTTTGCATGTTCCGACATGAATTTTCCTTATCAATTTACATCGAAAGTATTTTTTCCTGCTTTGAAACCACACTATCGACGGTTCTGCGATATTTATGTGTTATCAGTTTCAGTTCTAGGAAGTTTACTTTGTGTTGCAACTGATATCAACGCTTATGTATATCACTTTCCGTTCTAATTAATTATTTTTACTATCTTAAAACCGCATAGACCGTTAATTTTAGATAAGACTGTTTCTTTAACTTTTTCTAATCTAACCACTTTCCGTTTTAATTAATTAATTTAATTTTGTTTATCTTGAAACCACAATGCTAGCACTATCAGTTCACGGTTTAATTTTATTTCCAACCGATTTTCTTACTCGTTTTAAATTCAGTTTCCCCCTTCTTAAAATCTTATAATTTATTTCTAAGTGCAGTTTATCCAAAGTTTTCTTTGTGTACATACCATGAGTGCCTATTTTGAGAGGATTGCTAAACTCACCAATAGGTGTGATTTAGACGGTGAGAATATTGCAGCATGGCTCTTAGAAAAGTAAGTATAAACATTTTTTCTCGTTGATATGTTATTGTTAAAGTATATGTTATTTTTAGTGGATATTCGGAAGGTGAGGTTGATGTGGAGATGGCATATCTTGCTTATTTACAAACGTTTGGAGATATAGCAATGTATATTTATCAGTAAATAATATTGGGTAAAATAATAATTTGTAATCGTTTTAGTATTAACCAAGTTTCGGATTCGGAAGAGCAGACCCCTCGTCCAGATCTTGGTGATTTGAAAATGTATGTTTTATTCATAAATAATCTTGATTTAAATGATAATTTTCATATCTTTTTAGCAATAACGAAGTTTCCAAATCAGAAGAAGTGACCCCTCCTCGTTCAGATATAAGGTAAGATATTTCAGATTTGTTGTAAATTCATACAATAATTATTTCATTTTCAGTAGATGTTATGAGATATTATCTCCGTCTCCAGGGACATCGATGCAACTACCACCATCTCCATCTCCTGTGGCAGTCTACAGCTATGATTTCAGCACCACCACCATCACCCCCTCAAGCTACAGGGGTGTATATACAAGGCACTCCGGAGAGTATAATTCCACTCCTCCCAAGATCAATGATTTTAGCACCACCACCCCCTCATGTTACAGGGATGACTATACATGGGAATCAGGAGGATATAAATCATCTCATTAATGAAGTAAGTCTTATGTTGTTTCTATATATTGAATATTAAAATTGTTTTTGTTTAATCACAGATCATCATTCTGCAGCGTGAGAAAGGATTGCGCTATCTTATTGAACTACATTAGGGAGCTATGTTATTTTATTTTTGTTATTAATTAAGTTCGTGTAGATTATATTTTATATTTTAATTACAATATATTAAATAGTTTATCTTTTACGGTTTTATTCTTAAAAAAGTCCTTTCCATATATCCTTAAAACAACTTAGTGAATTTTATAAAATTTCAATATCATATTTGTTTCATAGCCATGTTGTATACTTTAAGATTCATGAAATTCAATACCTATCTGAATGACATTCTTTAGCACATGTGTATAAAGAGGTTGTTTGATCAGGTAAGTCTAAACTAAAACTATATATCATATCTCTAATATTTGATGTGTAATGCATAGTACTGATCAGGGTTCGAATCCCTCTATCATACACATGGTTAGAAAATGTCATTTTCTTTTTTACAATTTGATCGATAAGTTTGATCTTATACATAACAATTGTATAACGTACCCTCTGCTCAGAGTTGTAAAAACGATGAAAACGATCGTTTCGACCGTTTGAATCGTTTCGATCGTTTTCTAATCGTTTTTCAATCTCAAACTTAAAGGCCTGTAATGCAGTGACCTACTTCTAATCAGACTGTCTGTCCACAAGTGGCTCCCCCACACTGTCTACAGACGCCATCACAGTTACAACCAACATAACACACGTCATACCTACAGACGCCATGACAGGTCTCGAACACAACACACTTCTATTCTACACACAACATCCAACTGTATGGTTCACAACCACACTGTCCACAGACGCCAGACAGTTACAACCAACATTACACACGTCGTATCACAATACCTACAGACGCCATGACAGTTACAACCAACATTACACACGTCATACCTACAGACGCCATGAGAGGTCTCGAACACAACACTTCTATTCTACACACAACATCCAACTCTATGGTTCACAACCACAATGTCCACAGACGCCATGACAGTTACAACCAACATTACACACGTCATATCACAATACCTACAGACGCCATGACAGTTACAACCAACATTACACACGTCATACCTACATACGCCATGACAGGTCTCGAACACAACACACTTCCATTCCACACACACACACACACACACACAACATCCAACTCTATGGTCCACAATCAAACTGTCCACGGACGCCATGACAGTTACAACCAACAGTACACACGTGATATCACAATACCTACAGACGCCATGACAGTTACAACCACCATTACACACGTCATACCTACAGACGCCATGACAGGTCTCGAACACAACATACAACATCCAACTCTATGGTCCACAACACACTTCTATTCTATTCTACAAACAACATCCAACTCTATGGTCCACTACCCTCAGAAAACAGAATCACATCAAACATATACACCTCTCTCTCACACTCACGCAATTCCCTATACTCAGACCGGATGCACTTCCGCAGTAGTCCATTACACCTACTGAAAGGTAATCGAGAATTTTGTGGTAATTCTGCAATTTTTGACGATTCAGTAGCAAAATCTTCGCTTTCCAAAATCGAGGGATGGAACATATTCAATTTGACAAAAGCAATAGCATTGACCAAAGTTTCCAGTATTGTTTTTATATTTGTTACTGCAGTGATCATGGGATCAAGAAGCATTGCTAATGTGAAAATATCCTCAATTTCAATAATTTTATTTTCAACCTGATTTAAATGAGTACTTAGTAATTCTACGCGTTTGTACAGTTCAACTTGATTATCTATTATCTTTTGTGTTACATTCTCAAACTTTCCAATGGCAGTTTCAGTTAATGTTATTTGTTCCTCTGAGAGTAATTTGATTTGTCCTTGAGAATTTTTTAATTGCGTTATCGCACTATCGTATCTCTGAGGATCTTCTTGGTCTAAGCTTCCGGTGATAGCTTTGAATACTGTACCCAATCCGTTAATGAGGCCTCTCTTTCTTCTAGTAATTTCAAGGGGAATGATTTGATTAAATATTTTGTTTACCTCTAATAATTCATATTCTAATAAATTCATAATTGACTATTTCGGTTTGATATTTTTCCTCTATGTTGAATCTATCAATAAGATGTTCTAATCATAAATTCTTGTATAACTAGTTCCTAAAGGTTCTAAATTAACCACTCTAATAAAAGTCCAATAATCTATTGTTTTGCATGTTTCCTAGCTTTAGTGCTAAGAGTCCTCGGTTTTTGTTGATTGAAGTGAATTCGATTTCTTGTCCGCTTGCGATGACGGTGAACTATCTGTAACAATTACAGGTCTTTTAACATTGCGAAGATGGATACGTCTAAGTTTATCAAGTCGCCACGTTTCTATCATTAATGTCAACTAAATCAAAAGGTCCGTCGTATTTTTGCGCGGTTTTGTTACGTTTATTTAATTTAGAGTACACTTGTGTGGCGTCATTGAAGTTTTGTTCAACTGTATCGTTATTTCGTTTTGCGTGTATTTTTATTTTTTGCTTTTCAATTTCTTCTCTAACTTTCTCGTAAGTCAGTTTAAGTTTGGCCTTATGAGACTCTACATATTCTTGTAACATCTATGTTGATATTCAAGATCATATATTTCTTTGTTATTTGAATGTCCCAATGTTAATTCTAAAGGGGTATAATTGGTGATAGAGTGTATAGTATTATTGTATGCAATGACTGCATAATTCATGTATTTTTTAATTGACTCATTTCTATTCTATTCAATATTCGAATGTGTTTCAGGATAGTGGAGTGGAATCTCTCTACAATTCCGTTGGATGCAGGATTATGTGGTGTAACAAAATGAATATTTATTTTATGTAATGATAATAACTGTTTCACAGTTTCTGAATCGAATTCAGTACCATTATCAGTGATTATTGTTTCGGGGACTCCATAGAATTGAAAGTAGGTGATAAAAGCATTTACCGTTTCGATAGCGTTCTTTGACGTTATTGGAAAAGCTTGTTTGACAGTTCCGGTGATTCCACGGTGATTAGTTTTACCTTCATGGTAATTCCTTATTGCTTCTTCAATCTCATCGGTTTCAATGAGTGGAATTCTATGCTTTGTGCATCTTATAATCTTGGGTGCGTTGTTATTGATTAATTTAATAAAGATCGCACTGAAATCTTGATACATTTTTTCTTGGTCGAAGTTAAAATAGTATGTTTTAAATGTATAATTTCTTGTTCATTATTATTTCTAGAAATTTGGATGGAAAATTTATTTTATTTCCTACTTCGATGTGTTTAACAGGTCTAGGGTTCATAGCTACTGATAAAATGAAGTATTGATTTGGCTTAGACTCAATTACATCCTCAGATATTTCTATTCCTTTGTTGGGTTCTATATTGACATTAGAATGCGAGCTGTTGGAAAGATCGTTTATAATGGGGATATCGAAATCTTCCACTAACGAATCTATCGGTTGATTGTTTACATCGGAGGTTTCCAAAATTCTTTGTATCGTAGATGGTGATGGTGTATTAAGTGTTCTATTGTCGCTATTCAGTTCTTGCAATAAATTTTCTTGTTCATCTAAATTAGGAGCAAGTGATTCAATATCCATATCGTCTATCAAGGTTCCTGGTCTAATTCTTGATTTTAAGGTGTTTATTTGTATCCGGGATAATGCATCTGCATTTGTGTTATACTTTCCTTTTTTATAGATGATTTCATAATTAAACTCTTCCAGTTTGAGTCGCCATCTCGTAAGTTTTGAATTTGGCTCTTTAAGCTTCATCAACCACACTAAGGGTCTGTGATCGGTGTAAATGTAGAACTTACGACCGAATATATAGGGTCTGAAGTATTTCGTTGCCCATATGATGGCTAAAAGTTCTTTTTCAATAGTGGCGTATCTTTGCTCGGTTTCGTTCAAAGTCCTGGAGGCATAGCTTATCGGTTTATCACTGCCTATAGGTCCTTGTGATAATACGGCCCCAATCGCCACATTAGAGGCGTCTGTAGTCAAAATAAAGGGTTTTTCATAATCAGGGTACTGTAGAATCGGGTAATTTGTCAATATACTTTTGCAAGTTTCGAAAGCTTGAATGAAATCCTCGCTATGTTCAATTTTCATGTTCATCTAAATTAGGAGCAAGTGATTCAATATCCATATCGTCTATCAAGGTTCCTGGTCTAATTCTTGATTTTAAGGTGTTTATTTGTATCCGGGATAATGCATCTGCATTCGTGTTATATTTTCCTTTTTTATAGATGATTTCATAATTAAACTCTTCCAGTTTGAGTCGCCATCTCGTAAGTTTTGAATTTGGCTCTTTAAGCTTCATCAAACGCACTAAGGGTCTGTGATCGGTGTAAATGTAGAACTTACGACCGAATAGATAGGGTCTGAAGTATTTCGTTGCCCATATGATGGCTAAAAGTTCTTTTTCAATTGTGGAGTATCTTTGCTCGGTTTCGTTAAAAGTCCTGGAGGCACAGCTTATCGGTTTATCACTGCCTATAGGTCCTTGTGATAATACGGCCCCAATCGCCACATTAGAGGCGTCTGTAGTCAAAATAAAGGGTTTTTCATAATCAGGGTACTGTAGAATCGGGTAATTTGTCAATATACTTTTGCAAGTTTCGAAAGCTTGAATGAAATCCTCGCTATGTTCAATTTTCATGTTCTTTTTTAGACAGTGAGTCATTGGTTTTGTTAATTTTGCAAAATCCTTAATGAATTTCCTATAATATCCTATTAATCCTAAAAAGCTTTTGATTTCTTTTCGAGTCGATGGTAATGGATACTTCATTACTGCTTGTATTTTCTCAGGATTTGGTCTAACTTCTTCGGACGTAATGGTATGTCCTAAGTAGATAACTTCCTTGCGAAGAAACTCGGACTTGTCGAGTTGTATTTTCAAGTTTGCCTTCCGCAATCGTTGAAATACTTCTCGCAATCTTTCTATATGTTCTTGGAGTGACGTGGAGAATATATAATAATGTCATCAAGATATACGAAACAAAGTTCGTTCTGTATACCTCTGAGAATATTATCCATTGTTCTCTGGAATGTTGCGGGCGCATTCTTAAGCTCAAACGGCATTCGTTCAACCTCGAAATGACCGTTTTCGGTGCTGAATGCTGTCTTTTCGATATCTTCATTAGACATTTCAACTTGATGGTAGCCCGATGCTAAGTCGATCGTTGTAAAATATTGACTTTTTCCAAGCTTGTCCAATATATCAGCTATACTGTTTTTCCATTTAGGCGGCGGTGGTCAATAGCCATCCGCCATTTTTGTTTGCCACTGGCATCTTTCTTCTTCGGTACAATCAGAACAGGGCAACTCCATGGGGAACATGAAGGCTGGATGATATCCTGTTTCAATAAATTGTTTACCTGTTCTCGAACTTCTTGTTGGTGAACTTGAGGAAGTCTATATGATTCCACCAATATAGGATTGTTATCCGATAACCTGATGTGCTTTACTTCATTAGTAAAACTTAAGGGCATTCCTTCATGGTAGAATATATCCTTATATCCTAAACAGAGTTCTTTAATTGCTTGTTGTTCTGCTGCATTCATGTGGTCCAGTCCTAATGAGTTCAAATTTCGGTATTGTAAACTCTATTATTGTGTCTTGATCAATATCCATTTTTTCTAAGTGATTACATTTTATTTTTTCATAATCTTTGATTTCAAAAGGTTGCGTTATAGTGAGTGTTATAGGGGATGTATTGGAATTTATAATTGAAGTGGTAGCTGTATTATTTTCGATTTTTACTACTGAGGTGGAGATTTCAACACCATGTTGGAAAGTAATTTTGTCCAAAATACCTATTTTATTATTTGATCTAACTGGTAGTTAAATAATTTTTTGCATACGAGGTTCTATCGTGATTTCATAATTTTGGATAGGGTTGACATCATAGGGATAAGACTCGTTTGAAGAATCATTAGTATAAATTGGAATTTTGGCATTTTCTGTTACCAATAAATTTTTTTCAAAATCAATAGTTGCTTTCAGAATTTTTAATAAATCTAAACCAATAAGTTCATGATATTTTGGATTGACATCGAATACATATGCTTAAATTGTCCAGTGTTGAATATGGTTGGTAAAGGGATTTTTGCAATTTTATCGTGATTAGTAGTGTGATGAACAGATTGTATTTTAAAAGGTTCCTGTCCAACAAATCGACTATGAAATCTTCTCACAACATTATTGTTAATTAAAGGCTTCATATAGCCCGTGTCTATCATGAATTTCAAATTTACCTCAGGCATAACAATATACGGTAATTTTGAATTATTGTCATTATTTAGGTCTATTAGGGTTGGTCGTCTATGTTCAGTTCCTCGGGAAAATTTACGTTTTCATTTTCATTATTGAATTCTTCTTCTGACTGATGTGTATGTGTAACTGAATAATCAAGTAAATTATCTGAGCAAATTTCAGTATCTTGCTCTTCGTAATATTCAACTGTTTTCGAAGTATTTGCCCCATGAATATCTTGATGACATAATTCTTCAGCTGCCCAATTTACGGGTGATTGTTTAGGAGGGTGATTTATACGAGTTGAATTACGCGACGTAGATTCCATAGGTGTTTGTTTGTACGTAGGTATGAAATTATTATTTGTTCGAAAGACATTGCGTGTTGAATTATTTTTACCAGGTGAATATTGGTTAGTTTCAGTATAGAAATTACGTGGGGGTGCTCGAGGAGAATTCTAATGAAAGTTCGACTGATTAGCAATTTGAGGTCGATTAAACTGATTATAAGTGGGAAATCGATTGAATTGGGTATTGGTTGGAAATCGATTTCGTTGATTATTCTTTTTACATAAAAATTCTCGGGAAATAGGTCACAATAACACTCTGTTTTAAATTTTCGTCTTTACGTACGTTTCGGTCTCACGACCCTCATCAGAAGACTGATTATGTAAAAAGGGGTTAATTAAAACTAATTAGCACAAGCGTCCATATCGCACAATTTCCAATCAAAAAGACCACGCCGTTGAAACGAACAGAACCACGAATAATCGAAAATTGTATCGTTGATATTAAAGTATAATTTTTTTGTACCAAGAATTCACTGTTCAGTAAAATTCTCATAATATACAAACGCATATTGCTATGGTCTCAAAGCAACTGAAGTTCGAAGCTATTTGTTGATATTTACTCGAACCAGATGTAGATTTATGACGTACTTGAAAAGGTTTTAGACCTGCATTGGAATTTACTTTAAGCGTTCTTCCTAAAATATACTTTTAACATTATAAAGACGCATGTAGGAATTTGCAAGAGTTTTAATTAATCAATCCCTGAATATCATTCCTATGGTTCACAGAATTGGAATCCCGTTTTATGTGAATCATCTCCAGGATAGATATTTCATAATAATTGGTTTCTTTAGTTAAAATATTAACATTTTTGTAATCAAACTGATGGTTATAATCAAAGCAGTGTTTAGCAAGGGCGGTGGAATTTTCTAAGTTATTATTTCTTGTGCTATACTTATGGCCGTACATTCTTTTTTGTGAATATTGTTTAGAGATTCCAGTATAAGTTCCATCACAATCTAAACAATTCAATTTATATACTGTGTGGGTTTGTTTATCTTTAGGTATTACAGGTTTTAGATTTGAGAAATATTTCCCAACACAGTTAGTAGGTTTATGCGCAACATTTATATCGTACTTTTTCAAACATTTCTTAATTTTGTCTGAGGTCTCCGGAATGTATGGTAAAGTTATATAATTGTCTGTATTACCTATTATGTTATTTTTATATGAAGAACCATTATAGATTTGGTTTATTCTCTCTTTAATGATAGGATTGAAGAACGTTTTTGGGTAGCCATTCATTTCTAGTGTATTACGAACAATTTTTAAATTTTTGGAACGGTCTTCTGCGTGGGACAATTTCACCGCGCTGTCTGTAAGGCTGTTAATGACACTTTTTTTATAACAAGCTGGTGCAACGGAATTGAAATGAAGATAACGTTGAGACCAAACTTCTTTAGTAAACCAAGAAGTTTTTATTTTTCCATCTGCATCATGCCTAATGTTCATATCTAGGAAATTTATGTTTTTGTTTATTTCTATTTCACAAGTGAATTGAAGTTTACAGTGGAAATTGTTGAATTTATTAATCACATATTGAACTTTATCGTTGGGAACACACATAAGACAATCATCTACATATCGTTTAAAGAATACAGGCTGAAAATCTAATGAATTTATAACGGATTCCTCTAGGCATTCCATAACGAGGTTAGCAATGGTAGCTGAAATAGGAGATTCCATTGCTGTGCCGAAAATTTGTCCAAAATATTGTTCACCGTACTGAAAATAAGTGCATTTTAAACAAAACTTTAGCGCATTTATAAAATCCGATTGATCAAGAGGTGTGTGGTTTTTAATCTCTGCCCTACGTTTTTTGATGCAATTCAATGCCAAAACGACAGGTATATTTGTGAATAAAGAAACAACGTCCAAGGAAATTAGTTGATGGTTTACTGGTACGGATTGATTTTTTATAAATTCATTAAAATGCCATGAGTCTTTCACATAAAATTAATTTTTTCCTATTATATTATTGATAGATTTTGATAGAAATTTTGATAAATTGTAAGTAGGAGCTCCAGTATTACTTAAAATGGGTCTTAGGGGTATATCATTTTTATGTAGTTTCGGAAGCCCATAGATATAAGGTGCTAGCCCATTATGGCAAATTAATTTATTTTTTAATTCAATAGGGATTATCTTATCTTTATGCCATTTATTTATCAATTTATTCATGTTATTTTGTACTGATAAAGTAGGGTCAGATTTTAATTTCTTATAAGTTGTTTCATCATGTAAAAGGTTTCCCATTTGGTTTTCATAGTCATTTCTATGCATTATGACGGTTTTATTACATTTTTCCGCGTTCAAAACTAAAATTTGAGGGTTAGCAACTAAGAACTCTTTTGTTATTTTTGTATGATAGTTAAAACGATTCTTTGCAATACCTATTTCTGCTTTCTGTTGGTTCTTTTTGTTTGTCAAGATGTTACAAACTTTGTTTCTAATTTCATTTTTTTCTTCTAAATTTTTATTCCTGATTCCGCATCCTAAATTTGCAATAATATTGTCAGTAGGCAGTTTTTTATTATTATTAGGCAAAGCAAACTTCGGACCTAAGCTTAACGTGTGCTGCACCTCATTCGGAATTTTTGTGTCAGTTAGATTTTTTAACCATTGTTCATTGATATTCTGTTTTTCATAAGCTACACCTTTCATTAAATTATTTATCTTTTTAGATTGAATAGCTTTGATTTTGTAGAATTTTTTTTCGAAATTGTTATGCTGAATTTGAAAAAATTGCGATATAAAGTTGCTATCATAATTTTGGTAACAGGTTTGTTTAACGAGTTTAATTTTGTTTTCAACCTCTGCTACATTTGCACATGCTTCTTTAATGCACAAGTTCAAACAATTTTTATGCAGAGAGTTTAATAATTTTGCGTACGCCTTCTTATTTTGCACCTTGTTAAACATAGTCTCCTTTGATTTAGATATAATGAAATTTGGATATACTTGCAAGTTCCTACATCTTACCAGATAAATTCTACGATTCTTCTCTCTTGCCAATATCTTCATTAACTTTCCGTATTCCTTCAAAACTCTAGGATAGGTGGTTGTTCCTTCCATATTAAGGCTTATGTCCCAGCCGAAATAATAATATAAAGATTCTTGACCCAGTATGAATTTATATAAAAATTCTCGGGAAATAGGTCACAATAACACTCTGTTTTAAATTTTTGTCTTTACGTACTTGGAGAAGTATTTGAAAAATGTTCGGATTGTTCTTTGTGGGCCAGAATTTCATTACTTTGCAATCAGAGCTGGCGTTTAGTAGTAGACAATTTTGCCTTGATATGTTATCCACTAAAACAGCTTCATTATTTCTTAGTTATGCAAACAATTTTTATACGAGGATGAGGATTGGTGACTTTTTCAACAGCGATACGACGAAATTTAGAAGTATCAGAAGTAAATAAATTTTTCCAGTACAATCGAGCTCAGGCTCGAAAAATTATGAGAACTATTTTCCCACCAAATTAAAGGATCTTCTTTCCTGGGGATTGGTAACTCTTCAAGATAGCGTTGAACTTGACTGTGTTGAACCCGTTGGCTTGAGTGTAGCATTTTTTTATCGAAGCTGCTGCAAATGGAATTTTCATTTTTCTTCCCTTATTCGATATCTGCAAATTTGCTTTCCTTTGTGCCTTCCACAGGGTGTATTTGTTTTTTCATACATCATACGTTATCGAAGATACTGCAGCTTTTTGGCTCTTTCTGTGATGTTTTCGTTAGAGGAAGCTATATTTTTGAACCTAAACAATTTGTTATTTCATCCAAAATGGAAGACATCACGGCTCTCGTAACTGTACTATTTTTATTTTTTTTATTCATTCCTTGGTAAACATTCAGCAGTCCATCAGTTAATATGACAGATGATTTAGTTAAGTAACTTTCACTGCTCATTGCCTTTGTCTTTCAAAGGTCGAAGTATCACAATGAGCTCTATTGAAAATTGTCACTCTTCAATGGACATTATGGGCAAATCATAGTTGAGTTACATCGTGTAACGACGTCCTGTAGGAGGCTCTTTGTGGGTTCAATTTTGAGGATATTTTTGTTGTTCAAATAATTTTGCCATGGCAGATGAGCTTCTTCTAAAATAACTGGCAATTTTCTTTACTTTGCCCACTATTCCAACAACATATATCAGGACGTCATGCGCAATGAGCTTTATAGTATGTGCATAGTACCAAAAATGTCTGAGACGAAGTTCCTCTTGAATTGCCTTTTTGATGTTGGATGAATTATTCGAAATCACCATGAACATTTTATTGTCCAATTCCCACTCATTTACGATCTTGTTGATAGCACCTCCTAAATTTCCTCTTGTATGTCTTTCACCAAACTACTCACACCCTAATACGACCATATGCTTCAACATGGCATCTAGTGAGCTAATACGTGGTTGTGTGTGCTCGCCCTGTAACTTGAAAATTCATCGGTTGATGATACGGTTTAATTGTGCTAAAGGTGTGAAAATAGCATGCATTTACAGTGTATAGACATGAATATGGAAGAATACTACAAGTTGCATGAAAACAAGGAGTTGAAGAAGTGGAAATGTTTCCGATGTGTACTATTATCCGAACCAAGTGAAAAACTTAATGAAAATACACAGGACAATATTTAAAGTATTACACAAGATAAAACAATTACAATTATAATAAAAAAACTGAAATAGATCAAGTAATAAATGTGATCAATATTAAGAACATGTTCAATGACATTATGATGAACTTTGAAAGAGAAGTAAATAAAACTATATTCAATCTAAAAGAAACAATCGTAGAAAAAAAATTAAATACACTATCTAGTTAAACAGATGAAAGAAACTCACGACTAAGCAAGATAATACTCAGAAATTTGAACTGGAAAAAGAAGTAAACATAGATAGAAATGTAAATACAAACAAATCTGGAGAACCTACAAGGGTAAATCAAATCTTGAAGAAGAAAGTCCCAAAACATAATACTTCTAAAAATGATATTTATGCAAACATGATAATGAGATTAAGACTGTTCCGCCAACCAAAACAGGATCTAACCTCTAAAATTGATGAAATAATAGATCTTGGAGCTGGTGATATGAATACAAGTTTAAATAAGACAGCTAAACACAAATAATAATAATGCCAAGGATAGTTTGACTACGGTAATAAAAAGAAATAGAAAACTAAAAGAGGCGGATAACCCGAACTCAGAGAATGGCGTTAAGCAAAAAAATTATCTATTCTAATAGTTGGAACATCAACAAATGATCTATTGAAGACTGCCAAAAATTTTGTATTATAATGCTCACATTTCAAGACTTCATCCCGATACTTCAGTAGAGGAAGTACGGCAAATTTTAAATCAAACTATACCAAACGTGATATGTGAAAAACTAAATTCGAAATATCCTAATGTTTATGCGTCTTTCAAGTTGTCCTGTCCAATATACGAGAGATTTAATGGTTCCCAAACTATGGCCTGAGGGAGTAACAATCAACAAGTTTTTTACGAAGAGAGCTTCAAATAGGAAAATTCCATGAAACAAGGGTGAAACAAATAAAAACAAAAATTGTAATCACAGTAAAGAATCATTCATTATTACACATTATTGTTGCAGCTTATAATACCTCCATTCGCAATGTTCTTAACTTTGGAAACTGTAAATGTAGAGCTGACAGGTACAATATTCTGAAAAATTTCTGTTTTTGTAATATTATTCTTTTGGTCCGTATTTTTCGTTTTAATCATTACTCCACAATTGCTGAATACAGACTGAGTATTCGTACGGATGACGGGTGTATTGTTACAAGCTATTTGTGCTTCGGCAGATATTATGTTACATACGTCACTTTTCATATTAATGAATTCATTATTGATGCGTGAGAGAACATCCTGTACAATAGTTTCAGTGAAATCCATAAATTGTTCATTCTTAACATTAGCACATTTGTTGCAATACCAGAAGCAGCCATTTATTTTTGTGAAATTCAAAACATTTGGCGGTATTTTAACACATATAAGATGATAACGTTTATTACAAAAACCATCCCAAGTAATACCTTTGTTTTTATCATCTATCGCAGATGAACATATACTGCATACGTCATCCATTATGAAATATCACATTACTGGAAAACTAGGAGTAACGTAATCAAAGATACACGCACAACTAGGTACAAACTACTGATGTAATTTATGCGAAGAGTTTATATGCACTTACACTAACATGAAGTAAGATTCAAATTATTCGAACTATGTAACATAGAAAAGAAGGGCTATTTAAGAGAGCTCGCTAATATAGAACGTTATCACTCGAAGTCGAGTCGTTAATGTATAATATCAAAAAATCTCATAACCCTGTAAATTCTCTGAAAAGTAGTTTTCAGAGGTACAGTGTAGGCACATCCCGCTTCGCTCAAACTCGAACCATGAAAACAAATTTTCATAGATTCATTTAAAATTTTGCTAATAGTTTCCCAGATACGTTATAAGAAAAAAGGGACAAGTTGTAAAGTTTTCCTAATTCTCATAATCAAAGACAAACCAGATTTCCTGTTGCTCGAATTATATTCTTGAAAAAAATCTCCTGAGGAAGCATTTTTCCTTAGATCATAGGATCCGGCAAATAGATAATGGAAATCTTCAGAAATATAGCCTAACATAGATCTACTATTAGTCATTTTCAGATTATATCTTCTGTGAATGAATATAATAAATATACTTAAAAGATTCTGAATAACACATATTAAAGAATGAAAAATTCAAGAATTCAATTTAGTCAGAAGCATTGTCTAATAAATGTCTGATTTACATGCTTCCAATACTTATAAGTTTTATAAAAAAATTCCGATTACCTTTTTTGGGGACTCCATAATCTGTCTAAAAGATTTCTAAATGATTATATTTTGTGATAGTAAAAAATTCGCCCAATTTATTTTCATTAGAAACATTGTCTAAAAAGTGTATATTTTATATGGATCTAATATTTGAAATTTCCATTTTTTTAGATTATCTTTGTTTGAATTTCCATTTTTTGTCTAAACGTATCTAAGGGAGAAGATCGATTATGTTACCCCTTTGGGTCTGGGTAGGTATGTCCGTATTGGTTCAATTAAATTATAAGATCAATCATACTAAAATGTTTATTTATAATAATAATTAAATTCATATATACAACCAATATTACTGTTTGAATATTAAATGAGACATCAGGGGGGGAACAATGATTCTATTGAATCTTCAACTTTGTATACGTTTAACTAGATGGTAATAATTAACAATTGGACAATTCTTTATAAAGTCTATAAAATTACTTCCCTTTTCAATAATATAAATATGCAATAATTCCATGAACGTGAAGTTAGCGAAGCACCCTAAGCCAAAATCAAAACTACTGTGTGAGTAATTTGCCGCTAATTAGTTGTGGAAAAATTAATTTTGCCGTGTTTTTTTTTTGTTTTTTGGGGTGCTTCGCTAACTTCATATGAACTTAGCGAAGCACCCTTGAAGAAAACGGCTTTCAACATCATAAATCGAAATTTGACTTGTGCCATAATTTGCCGCTAATTGCTTGTGGAAAAATTAATTTTGCCGTGTTTTTTTTTTGGGGTGCTTTGCTAACTTCATATGAACTTAGCGAAGCACCCTCGAAGAAAACTGCTTTCAACATCATAAATCGAAATTTGACTTGTGCCATAATTTGTCGCTAATTTGCCGCTAATTAGTTGTGGAAAAATTTAATTTGTTGTGTTTATTTTTTTTTTTCGTTTTTTGGGGTGCTCCGCTAACTTCATATAAACTCAACGAAGCACCCTCAAAGAAAACGGCTTTCAACATCATAAATCGAAATTTCACTTGTGCCATAATTTGCCGCTAATTAGTTGTGGAAAAATTTAATTTGTTCTGTTTATTTTTTTTCGTTTTTTGGGAAGCTCCGCTAACTTCATATGAACTCAGCGAAGCACCATCGAAGAAAACGGCTTTCAACATCATAAATCGAAATTTGACTTGTGCCATACTTTGCCGCTAATTAGTTGTGGAAAAATTTAATTTGTTGTGTTTATTTTTTTTTCGTTTTTTGGGGTGCTCCGCTAACTTCATATAAACTCAGCGAATCACCTTCGAAGAAAACGGCTTTCAACATCATAAATCCAAATTTGACTTGTGCCATAATTTGCCGCTAATTAGTTGTGGAAAAATTTAATTTGTTCTGTTTATTTTTTTTCGTTTTTTGGGGAGCTGCGCTAACTTCATATGAACTCAGCGAAGCACCATCGAAGAAAACGGCTTTCAACATCATAAATCGAAATTTGACTTGTGCCATAATTTGCCGCTAATTAGTTGTGGAAAAATTTAATTTGTTCTGTTTATTTTTTTTCGTTTTTTGGGGAGCTGCGCTAACTTCATATGAACTCAGCGAATCACCTTTGAAGAAAACGGCTTTCAACATCATAAATCCAAATTTGACTTGTGCCATAATTTGCCGCTAATTAGTTGTGGAAAAATTTAATTTGTTCTGTTTATTTTTTTTTCGTTTTTTGGGGAGCTGCGCTAACTTCATATGAACTCAGCGAAGCACCATCGAAGAAAACGGCTTTCAACATCATAAATCCAAATTTGACTTGTGCCATAATTTGCCGCTAATTAGTTGTGGAAAAATTTAATTTGTTGTGTTTATTTTTTTTCGTTTTTTGGGGTGCTCTGCTAACTTTATGTAAACTCAGCGAAGCACCATCGAAGAAAACTGCTTTCAACAACATAAATCAAACATTAACTGGGGCCATAATTTGCCGCTAATTTGTTGTGAAAAAGTTAATATTCCCGTGTTTATTTTTTTATATTTTTTTTGGGGACCTTTGCTAACTTCATATAAACTTAGTGAAACACCCTCGAAAAAATCCGCTTTAAACATAATGAATCAAATTTAGGGGCAACTAGGGCCATAATTTGCCGCTAATCAGTTGTGAAAAAATAATTTTGCCGTGTTAATTTTTTTTTTGTTTTGTTATTTTTTGGGTGTTACGCTAACATCGTATAAAGATAACGAAGCACCTTTGAAGTAAACAGCCTAAGACATGAATCAAAATACAACATATGGGACAATTTTCCGCTTATTAGTCGCTAATTATCTGGGTAAATTGTGATACTCTTTTTTCAATATTTTTGTGTTTTTCCAAATATTTTTGCAATTTTGTACGCATTAGCATCGTTTTCGCCATGAAATTGGCTTAGATTCGTATTCGTATTATTATGTTAAGTTTTAGTATTGTTCCGTAATAATGTATATCAATTTTATCGCGGTATAGATAATTTGATTATTGAAATTCATAACTATTGTTTCTCAGTTTGATAATGCTATCTATTGTTTTACGCAAACTTATTGGAAATTTTTCAAAAATAAAATAAAGACTCGACATATTTGAAATGTAGGTTACTCGAATTTTTTCTTTTCTTTCTTTTTTGTTGGCTTTTGCTAAATTTAAATGAAGTTTTCGAAAGGTGGGTAGAGCTACACCCCCAATATAGAATTAATTCAATTTAATAAGTAGTATCATCTCCCATCTGTCATCTCCTAATTTTTTTTCCCGATTACTTGATAGATAGTTCATATCGAGGTTAGCTATTTCAAACGTTTGTATTAATGATTCAGTAGTATGTTCTTGTATTCCCGAGGATTGGGTCAACGAATATATTTCACAGTAGTTAATTTACGATTTTGTCTTTTATTTGGAGTAAGTTTTACAGATCGTTTTTGTTCGATTGTTGAACATAAGTCTGCCACCGAAAACTGCCGAATACTGCCTGTTGAAGTGAGTTCCGCTTACACTGGAACCACTGAAAGATATTCTGTCCGTTCCACAGTTTTATACACTTGGCCACGATTACCGACCAAATAACTTTCAGTGGTTGGTTCTACTATAGCTTTGTAAACTCGATTCAGTCATTACACTTATCAATAAAAAGAGGTGTCATTATTCCTACGTCCGGCGCGTATCAGAAAATGGTTACTGTTTTGACATTCTAAAATGATCGGTGAAATCCACTGAGAACTATTTCTATAATACGTAATTTATATGAACTACATATACATACATGAATAATCGTATACATGTTATAACTTTGAATAAAATAATAATTCAGCAGTCAATTGATGAGAGTCACGAACAGAATAGGATTGTTTTTTTCGGTCGTCGTATGCCACCCAATTCGAATTTCTTCTTGTGATGGCAATGTAATGCCCTAATTCTGTCCGTGATCTCCTGACGACATTTCCACGATATTCAACCACTCCCAAAATTTTGTATAATTCTTTCGTTTTCGGGCAAACGTACGATTTTGAGAAAGTCTCTATAAGTATTGTTGAAAAGCCACAAATTGTAACGTGACGAATCTGGGGGAAGGAATAAATAATCGCGCAATCACTCCCCCACCACGTTACTCTCGCCACCATTCCGGGAGCAAATAAAAAAAAACTTTAAAGAAATCGAGACAAATGAAAAAAAAAATCAACTATAAATTTTACGAAAACTATATTCTAAAACACATACCCAAAATATTCTTACACTATCCAGGATCGCATAATGTCGGCATTATAATTGATGAAAAAAAAAAAAAAGAAACGTAGATAAAAAATGGAAAATAAAATAACAATCATTGTAATAACAAAAATATATAAATTAAAACTTTCCAAACGGTAAAAGTTTTCACCGTTTCAATATAAAACAGTACCAAAATATTTACCAATTCTGTGTATCTCGTTGTTTTCTATACCACCGAAATCTCCATTGTGGCATCTTGAACCTGAAAGAACCAGGTGGTCCTTTAAGACGTCACTCAGAGACTCTTTTCCCGTTATGGTAATGGATGGGAGATATTTGATTCTTGCAGGACAACCAGATTGGCATATCGATTTTTCTTCAAAGCTCGCACAATTTTTGAAGAGATGATTCGCAAGGGAAACTACGTTGCAGGCACCGTTAACAGACTGAATGGTGTTAGGTGCAGGAGGAAGTGTTTTTAGCCAATATTCCAAGTAGATCTGTAGTCTCTTTTGATAAGTCGTCTGTTGAATTTTTCCTTGTGCTACGTCGAGAACCATGCTGAATAATTTATTTGTTGCTTTGTTGTTTTTAATGAACTGTAGAATTCTTTCATTATCAGTTGCAGCTGCTAATATAATGTGGAATATACTGTCTACAGGACATGTATTTGTCAGTGAAAATTAAATTTTTCCACAACTAATTAGCGGCAAATTTTGGCACAAGTCAAATTTCGATTTATGATGTTGAAAGCCGTTTTCTTCGAGGGTGCTTCGCTGAGTTTATATGAAGTTAGCGGAGCACCCCAAAAGACAAAAACACGGCAAAATTATTTTTTCCACAACTAATTAGCGGTAAATTAGCGGCAAATTACTCACACAGTAGTTTCGATTTTGGCTTAGGGTGCTTCGCTAACTTCACGTTCATAATAATTCCTTAATCTAAAATATAATACTTGATATCATGCATGAATTCCTTTCTCAATTCAATATACACATCAAAGTACATCCTAACAATTATTTGCAAGCTATATAAATTACGCACAACAATCGTATTTCTGAAAGATATGTTTCTGTACTATGTAATTACCCTCATTACATTGACTCCACATACTCTTGAATACTCAACCCCACATTATCCTTAATTAAGATTTACTTCCTTGAATAAATGATTTGAAACAACAATATAATTAGTTTGTATTGAAACTTTCATTTAAATATCACTCATGAACGGATTTATAGTGTTTGATTTGTTGACAATTAATCACTTTCGTTCACTTTAATTATGGCTTGAATTTGCACAACTACTTGGTTATGAATCCTGAAGAATTGAATGTGACGACTTATCCAAATCCTATTCCAATAAACTGTAAGTACGCCAATGCCCTATATAAACAATTTATCATTACTATTTGAAATTGAATTAAATTCTGATTAATGAAGCTATTGAATTTGTAGGTTACTTGATCTAAACATTATTGTTCAACTAACACTGACTCGGAATTATGAAGTTAATGAATAAATGACTTGAAAGTTTTCAATTGATATGAACAATCACAATTGCATTAAATCTATCAAATAGACACCAGCTAACTCGTAATTAATCCTATGGGTATGACACTACAGATTTGTGCTAGCACTTGTCACAGTAATTCACATTACTCCATATCACAATAGCTATTTGTGTATTAAGAGCGCAAAGTGATATATTGTCGCTCGACAAAGAGAGTTACCGCGCGACGCAAAGCGGAGCGCGGTAATCTTTGGAGAGCGACAATGACACTTTGTGCTCGAAATACACACAAGATTTTTTCTACAAACGCAGTTTTCAGAAAAAAAAAGAAAAAACACCAGATGCTTTATTCAACAAAAGTACATCAAGTACAGTTTATAAATTCCTGATTAATGTTGATTTAATTTATCGTTGACTATACTAAAATTGAATGTACAATTGTGACACTCTTTAATTATTATTCCTGAAACTGATGGACGATCAGTAGATTTATCTAACATAAATTCCCCCGAATATTGGAAATCTACAGAACGAGATGTAGATGGTCTTGAGAATATTCTCTTGGTAGTTTCAATCTTATTGTTGATTGAATCATCTATGTAGCCTTCTGCTACATTGTTACTTTTCCATCCACCATGTTTTTTCAGTTGTATTAGGTCACCTCCACCATTCACCAATAAAGTAGCAGAGGTTCGTCGGAGACAGTGTCCAGTATATAAATTATGCTCGGGCAATTTCAAATATTCAGCAATGTCACTGGGAGTCTTGCCGATTGTATTCATACCCACAACTTGTTTCATACATCTACCTTTTTCATAACGTGAAAATAGACGTTGGACAGTATTGTTATTCAGACAATGTTTTCTGAGTGCAATATATTTTTTACAAATTGAAAGATAATCAACTGAATAACTGAATTCTCTTCATTATGACCAACAATCGTAAAAACACGGCTTATTCTCGTTTTTGAATCGGGAATTCGGACTATTAAAATAGAATCCTTATCTTCTATGTCACCAATCTCCATTTTGACCAACTCATCGCGCCTGCAGGCACCAGCAATACCCATAATTAGAAATAAAAATATAAAAAAAACTGCAATTAATAGCTATTCCAAATGTCTGCTAACCAAATTGCACTAAATTCAAAAAAATACTAACCGCTTCTCAAACTACTAAGAGCATGAAATATTAAAATTTACCTTTTTTAGTAGATATTCTTCATCGGGCGCTTCTTGTAAAAATTTGTGAATATCTTCAGTGGTGAATGTTTTGGATTTTTTCGCTTTATATCCAACAGACTGTTTCTTCAGAAATGCGATAAGTTTAGGATACTTATTGATTTCGATGTTATTTTTAACATTCAAGCATGTCCGTATCATCGAATACGTAGACCAAAGAGTTGATGACTTACAAATCAATGATTTTTCTCCAAATTAAGCCAGTAATACGTTTTCTGAATACTTATTCACCTTCTTCGACTGGCACCACGTCATGAATTTACCGTATTGTAATTAATATTTCTTCCTTGATTTCTCTGGTAGGAGATTCAAAGTAACAATTTTTGCACTTTCTGCTACATCAGGAGGAGTGTTTGATAATTCACTGTCACTATCATCAATCATCATGCAGAAATACGTTGGAGAAGCGAGCTTTTTCGAAATATTTCCGCTTTAGAGCGCAAATGCTGTCACAAAATGACATTTCACGGAAAACGTCAACTTTGCGTTGAAATCTGAAAGCGTCAAAGGCTACTTTGTTAAGCGTTTGTAGAAAAATTAATTTCACTGGATATGTATCACCAACTTCATTAAGGTTTATTAGACATTAATACTTGTATGCAACTTTGAATGAATAACTCGAGAGAATGATTAATTCGATTTTGTCTCCTTATATAGATTTCTGGATCTATTCAGTATTCTCAACCAAATTTACCTTCCGTTGTTATATGTATGATTAGGTTCATGTCCGAATATATTTTCCACACTGGTCACTAAACGTATAAATGAACACGTGAAACTGTCTGTAAGTTCTGCGTTTAAATTTTTATAATTCGATGTTGATAATTCTAAATTACAGTTTGAACTGATTCTCAAGGTGTTATGAACAGCCGGTTATTTTTTCACATATGTGACTTCCAGGGTTTCGGAGATATAATCGAGTAAAGTTATGCAACTGATTCTGTTCCTTCCTACTTCATCTTTATTGATCTACATCGATAAATGTTCTATAAGTTTTGTCAATTGTTGGTTTGATCGTTTCCTTAAAGTCATTTGATGTTTATGCTTTTCGATTTCTGTATATAAGAAACTACTATCGTTTTGGAAACTCGTGGTTTCGATTTCCCCAAATTGTTTATAAGAACCCCACTGTTGATTTCCCTTCATATCTGATTAAATTTCGAACAACTTTTGTTGAGGACATTCTTTTGTAATTTGTTTATTTCTTGGTAAATTGCTGACAACATATTATTTATTACAGTCGATCGATGCTTCTACAAAACAATTCTAATTCTCATGAAACTTTCTGAGTGCTCTCCCACTATAACTCTGAGTCTTTTAACAATAATATTTTCACGATTGTTTAAAAAATAAGATTATGTTGTTAATTGTGTGTGAGATCAGATTCCTGTTTATTTTCTACTTCGTTGTGTATGACACAACTCTTCGTTCATAGATGTCGCTGCAAGTATAGATTTAATATAATCGATTTCGATTTTACACCGTAACAATTAGATAAAGAAAAATAGATATAATTTAATTCAGTGAATTATTGTCTAAGAAACATCTAATTTACATTTACAAATAATATGAGTAATTTTTATACAATTTCTAGATCATCTTCTATGCAATAATATATTTTGACTCAAATATATCTAAACAATCTATCTATTAGATAGTAAAAGGTCAAAATGTCTGATGTACATGTATCTAATTTTTGTAATTTTTAAACAATTTTCAGATTGTTCCATAAAATCTGTCTAAACTATATCTGAATAATAATGTTTATTGTATGCATAAAAAATTGAAATGATTATTCCAGAAATATTGTCTAGAAAATGTCTATTTTACAGAATCTAATATTTGTAATTTTTATACAAGCTTTAGATGATATTTTTGCGAGTCCATATAATATGTCTAAAGCATTATCTAAATCATTGCATCTTTTAGATTTCAAAAAAACTGTGCAAAGATATTCATGTCGAGAATATTGTCTACTATACGTCTATTTTATATGTCTCTAGTATTTGTAATTTCTTGACAATATTTAGATTCTCTTTAGATTCATGAAATATGTTATGTACGTAGTTATATCTAATATATTAACGGAATTTATCTAAATTTATTTTACTTGAAGAAACGCTCTATATAATATCTTTTTCATAGGGGTCTATATACTGTGGGTATTTTGGGCCTTTTTTCTGCATAACTTTCTAGAGCAAGATGGTTTCAGATGGTTATTTACATATGTAAGATGCTTTCTCTGAAGATATTTTTGATCGCATTTCTTGGGCGCGAGCAGTTTCTGAAAATATTTGTTAATTATGAAGCAATGTGTTATCGCGCTTGTTGCATTTTCTATATGAACCACTTCTTCAGTCTTTACCTTTGTGATATTTTCTCAAACAATTATAGCATATATTTTTGGAATTAATTTCAGTTCAACGGTCATTAACGTTTAAATCCAAGAATTTTGTAAAAGTGTAAATTGAATGTATTTTTTGTAATGGATCTATTCATTACAAAAAACACAGGTCTGAACACTATAAGTATTTGACGCTAAAGCCGCATGAACTTTGACTGACTGCTTGTACTTTGTTTCGTTACTTGTGATTGGCTGCAAAGTGTCTAAGAATTTGCACCTTTTCTTGAGAAATTCTGTTAATTTATCAATTGTATGTAGCATAATCTTTGTTCCTTGAATTTTCGTGTTCCCATTCCCTGTAAGTTGTTAGATCAAATTTAGAGAACATAATATGGACAATAACTTCAAAGTGCTCTTAGATGTTTATGAGAATCATCCAATAGATTTCGCAAATGAACCTTTGATTTTTTGGTTAATGAAGATACATTCAGAATAGCCGAAATATGATAATTAGACATGAGCTTTTCATTTTCGTATCGATCACGCACTAGATCCCACGCGATTTGATAACTCGCGGCTGTATTATGCAAAGATTGCAAGATTTTATTTTCTCCTTCAAGAGACAGACGTAAATAGTGTAATTTATGTATATTTGTTAACAATGTATTTTGAATCCTCCATTTCAAAAACTTGTTTTAATATGAAATTGAAAATAATCGAATTATGCTTACTTCTTATAGGTTGGGATAGGTGCGCTTCATTATTCTATTCATTTTTGTCATTAAATCACAGCACGCTATAAACATTTTAGCGATATCTATTAAAACTAGTCTAGAATATAAGAGCATAGATGTGTATATAAATAGTACAAGTTAAGAAGATATTAACATTGTAAAATCGTATTCGCTAATTTGCCTCAGTTGGGAAACATTGTTCAACTCTTCTCATACTTCATAAAAGTTCAACAAAATTAAAATATGAGTCCATGATGATTTTTGAGTACTGGGATGAAGTCATTCTCGATGCTTGCCCAGAACGCCTCTTATTAAAAAGAATAAGACTAAGTACTAAGACAGCTTATCTCGTCCAATGGAATAATATCTATTTATTTACAACATCATATTTCAGTTTGTATATATTTATCCAACTTTACTAGATCGGAAGTTCAGTTGTATTAAATTTCCTTTTATTTAACGTAGGCAGAGCAGAGCATTTGATGAAATTCGGGCATTCCATTCCAAATTCATCTGAGTTTAAAAAATTGCGCCACATTATTTCATAGCATAGCCAATTTTCAATGCCAATGAAGGTTTATCAACTTCAGGACGTTGATAAATGCCCAGTTGTGATATACATAGAGATTTAGTTGTATTATAATTAAATCGAATTTCTTTGCCGTAAAAAAACTTCCCAGGGGTAGTTTGTTATTCTCTAATTTTCTTAACTCTTTTAATAGTGTAGCCATCTGTCTCATTGTTTGTCGTAGGAGTTCTAATTGAGTAGTATGATAAAAATCTCCCACCTTCAAAGTTTTTCAAAACCTTGCTTTCGTAATTTTGATTTCTTAGGGTAAGCTAATATTTTTGCAACTTCAATTTCATTGCTATGTATGACTTCAAAATGCTTGGTTAGATCAATGAACGTTCTGGTACAAAAATAACATGAAAGTAGTTTGTTCCGAATTCTTTTTCCATTGCAATTCAAAGAAATTGGTATACTCACTGTCTCATAAGAGGTTTTAGAACGTAATGGTGTACCAACCATCGATGTGACGTGATTTTCAATTAAATCTGCAAATAAACATTATGGAACTAGCTAGCATATTCATAATTCTTCATTATTGTTTAAGAGATCAGATAAATTAATCGAAAATCAATTCATGGAACACAACAAATAGTGACAAAAAAACGCAATTCAAAGAATTACGAATTTATAGAATTCTTAATCCATCAAAATCACATTTGATTGAAAGCAAAAATATTCATTTTAATAATAAAATACAAGATTACAACATTTGCTAAGCTACCAATGTTGCTGATTATTTGTATGGTAATTTTAATTACTAGTATGTAATTGTTATGACTTATATAAGTTCAGCACAATTTGTTTAGCTATCATTGATTTGATTTATAATTTTGATAAAGTTGCTTCTTATTATAATCTTGACTAAGTCATGTCAGTTTTGGTACAATTGATTGTTTCCAATCAATTGCTATTTAGAGAATATGATTTAATAAAATGTGCGTTTGTTGAATGTTTTTGATGAATTGCGATTTTATGTATTTACTTACTTAATAGTTATTATGCTAGTCTATGCATCAAACTTTCCTTTCAAATCCAACTCACTTATGCAATTTTGAGAAATAGTATAAATAGTGCTTCGTATGAGAGCAAGAATTTCTCGGTCTCTCTTGTTCTCCCCGAGAACGAGACGAGAATATACCAGTTTCAGCGAGAACGAGTGAAAGAGAGATATGCTTATCCGACCCGAAAGAGAGTCAACTCTCGCTCTAGCGCAGCAATACAAGACAATAAGTACTCATTCAAGCCTACATAGAAGTCAAAATATTTTCACCTGTAGTTTGTTAATGTATTGAGGCAAATTAATGTGTTCTTGTCGTAGATAATATGGACAATAACTGAACCAAAGATTAATAATCAGTGGCGGCTCCTCGAAGGAGGCTAAGGAGGCTCAGCCTCCTCACCAATTTATCTTAATGATCATTCTCCATTTTATTTCCTGTTTCTCTGATAATTCTTCAAATTTTACCATTAATTCCCCGTTCTCAGTAGTTATTTTTAATCTGGCAACAGTGGCCAGAGGCTAGATTCTCTATATATCTCAAACGCTAAATGCGTGTGGTCAACACAATTGCCGTTTTTCCAATTGCCAAATAGGGTAAAACAGCGGATATGGCAACACTCTCTGTAGGCTAGCTTCTCGTTAGCATTCGGTCGGTCGTATGAAATATTGCTTGCTATTTACATCTGATAGAACTTCATGTTGGGAGCACTCGGGTTATGATGATTCGAAAAATTTAGCTCGTGGTATAGACAGACATGAAAAATCGCAGGAACATATTACATCGAGTATTATGTTTAAATTAAACGGTAAACAGAATATTGTTAAAGGAGGAGAACATATAATTTGGTAGACAAGAAACTACATTATAAACAACTTTTTTATGAAATTTTAGATACTATTAAAGATCAAATTGAGATTCGATTTTCCGATTTACATGAAATGAAGTTTTTCGACTTGACGAATAGAAGATTTTTCGAATCTTTTCCAAAAGAGTTTCCCAATACACTTTTAGATAACTTAGTTCCAAAATATAAATTTTTTGATAAAATTGCACTGCACAATGAATTATGGGTTATATACTCGGACAGAGATATTTTAGGCCAGTACGACATTCACGCCGATATGATAAAATATATGATAGACAATGATTTGCAACAAGTTTTACCTCAGTTTTATGAACTACTTTGTTTGACAGTCACCATTCCTATCACGTCGGCATCGGTGGAGAGATCATTTTCTACTCTCAAACGAATTAAAACTTACATGCGAAATACAATGGGCCAAAATCGTTTATACAATGTTAGTTTGATATCTATTGAAAAAGATTTAGTAAAACACTTAAAACAAAAAAATTGATTTTATGATAATATTATTGATCATTTTTCGCAAACTTAAGACCGTAGAATTCCGTTAATATGTAAAAAAAGTTAATAAAAATAATTTAAAAAAACAAAATAAGAAAAATTTCAAAAAAAAGAAAAAATATCAAAAATCCAATGAAAAAAAAATGAACAAAAAATTGTTTGCCAAGAGAAACTCTAAACCTCCACGTTGGTTCTTGCTTGACAACAATTAATTTTGTCACTGAAGTAGCTGGTACGGTCGCTGTGCAAAGGTTAAATTCATTGGCTGAATGGAGTATATTTTTACAAAAACGTTTTATGTCCAGCCTCCTCTCTTAAAAAGTTCACGAGCCGCCACTGTTAATAATCAGAATTCAACAGAGAATTGTGCGTACCACTATTAAGTTCTAGCTTGGTTAAAGATGATGAAAGTCACTGCTAGAGCTATCTTTCAATGGAGTACTCAATTCATTGCTAGACCTGACTTCCAATCACTTACTCAACTCACAACTATAGTTGACTGTTGTATCTTCGGTGTTACAAGTAGTACATCATCAAACTATTAAGTCTAGGTTACACATTGGTACATAGAGAACATAATGTTTATACGGTATATAACACTCCCATTCTTATTTGTAACATACTCATAAATAGAGCTCGGAAAATATGCACTTAAAAAATCCTAAAATATGCACAAAAACCAGTTGAAATATGCACTAAAATATGTTTTTATGCATTTATAAAAAACGCAGTAATCTTTGTATTGAAAGTATTTTATTTATTATATGCTAGTCACAAAAAATATTTATTAAAATTACTATTAAGAGCTAGGTATCTACTTATTACTTATTATTGCTTACGTTCTATTACTACTTAACATATTATAACTTATACTATCTAGATTTATTTTATTCATTCATTATCAATATTATCATCAATCATCATTATATTAATTAATTCATCATTATTATTATTATAGTTAAAACTACATATTATTAAATGTTTTTCTAGAGAAAACTGTGCCGTGTATCTGATAATAATTGTTTCTACGCCGAAAAACTTCTTTCTACTTCACATGAAGTCAAGGGAGCAAACTTAAAATATTGTATAATTGAGGGTTCTATCAGTAAAATAAAATTGTCTTCACAATTTCACATTTTAATTATATTATTTATTTGAATTATTTTTTATAGCCCTCATTTTTCTTTAACACCGTGCTGAATTTTTGATACACTTTGTTGGTTTCCTCAAGATGTGTAATTATTTTATTTATTGAATTGACAATTTCAATGCTTCGGTCCAACGAAATGTTTCGATTTTAAATTTCGTAAGTAATTCAGCAATATTTACAAAATTCGTTTAGATATGTGCCAAATGACTTTAATAACTGATTTTTTAAAACTTCCACACATTTTTTCATAGCATCTGAGCTATCTACATCGAAACTACAAATGCCATCTCTAATTCCCTCAAAATTATCGTTTATGAAATTCACAGAACTTAACCAAGTTCCCCATCTAGTTATCATACGTTCAGGTGGTAAATGCACATTAGGTAAACGATCTTTATACACCTGTACAGGTCGAGGGGCTTTTAAAAATATTTTTTTAATTTTATACAAAACTATTGACCATTGGAAATTCTGTCCTTACAACTTCTGCTACTCTATTTAAAACGTGTGCTAAACAAGTATTGAATTGGCAATAATTGGCCTATTACTCCCCAGGAAGTGGTCAAATATAAAATCTGACGTCGGAATCTTGATCCACGACTTCGAAAACCCCCGAGTGGAATTTTTTGGTCACTTTGCGAACTATTGGTCAAATGTAAAATCTGACGTCGGAATCTTGATCAGAGACCTCGAAAACTCCCGAGTGGGATTTTTTGGCCACTTTGCGATCTATTTAAGGATTTCTCGAATTTTACCAAGAATTGGACATGAAAATTGGCCAATTTATGCTCCCAAAGCTAGAGAACGTCTTATCGGCAATATGTTATATTGCATCTCGTTTGGTTGAGTCCGGAAAATTTCCTGGGTTGGCAAAAAAAATCGTCTAATTTGACCGGACTGAGAGATAGGTTAGGCTTAAATGAGATTGAAGAGTTAAGAAGATGAAAGTCCGCAAGAGCCAGATGACGAGAGCAAGAAAGTAGTAAAAAAAGACATAAAGATGGTACAAAGATAACTTATGTTTCTATATATATAAGTAAATAAATAATTTGGAAAAATCTGATAACTTAATATATAAAAGAAGTTTTTTTATATAAATAGAAAACAATATTATGATGCAATCACATCATTTCAGGCAAAAAGCCTCAAAACTAAAGAGTATGCGCAAATCCTACAGTATAATAATAATATGTGTGACCATTAACTATGAACAAAGTTTGTCAGTGATATATTGTATCAAATAGGATTAGATGAAGGAAAAAAAAATTGTAAAATAAAAATAAGCTAAGGTCAACCCGGGTAAGTGTGACCGCATTTTTAATTAGTTGGTATTTACCCCTGTCCTTCTTATGCTTGTTGTAACTTTAGAATGTCAACATTTTTTTACTATGATGCCACAACGTCTAGTTACTAACTGTGAATAATTAATAGTTATCCAATAAGCTATCAGAAAGATAAACTAATTTTTTTAAAACCATGTCTGTGGATCACACTTCCCCATCAATCTGGGGCAAGTGTGACCATTGCTCATAGTGTCGATATATGTGCTAATATTCAGCACCCAGGGGTAAGTGTGAAACTTCTTTGAAAACTCTATTAGGATTTAATGTTTTTTTTTAAATATATTTATTAGAAAAAAAGTTACAAACTTTTAAAAATTATAAATTGAAATTATCAAACTCTACTTGAAAATGAAAATTATGTCTTCTGTCTTCAGTTGGTTCAGACAAAACTCTTATTATGTCTTCATCAGCTACGGTATCTGTGTCTTCTATTTCTGGCCAACGGAAGGTATTTTTCTTACATTTAAGGAACATGACTAACCACCCTTCATCTTCTCTATTTTTAACCTGCCCGACAAAATGTTTAACAGTCTTTTTGGTAGCGTATTTCACTATTACCCATCTTCCTACAACAATTTGTGAAGTGATTTCTTCCTCTTCTTGGAATACGTTACGACTATGTTCATCCTCTGATAAGGCTGGATGTTCCATTTCTTCTTCTTCAAATAGTTCAAGGTCATTATCATCTTCTGACTCTATAAAAACTGGATCATCAATTTCTTCCTCTTCAAATACTTCAGGGTCATTGTCATCTTCTGACTCTATAAAAACTGGATCGTCCAATTCATCCTCTGAGCTCGAGCTACTAAAATTTTCTTTTTTTCTTGCTGTTTTCGGCTTTCTTCTATTAGTCTTCTTTCTCATTGAGACCGTCTTCCCTCCTTTTCCCTTTTCCTCTTTTTCTTTCTTAAGCTTCTCCATTACCTGTCGTGAAGTAATTACCTCCGCACCGCACGCTACTTTTTTCTTCTTTTTAGTCAGAACATCCCTTTGAGTTTGCTTCACCGTATCCAATAACAGTTTCTCAAAACTTGGGTTTGTATCAAAAAGAGGTACAGTTGAGGGTCCAGGAGTATTCATGTCTTGTTCATTTCTGATGTTATTTTCCTCGGCAATATGAGCTGGCTCCGTCTGACTTGTTGGTATCTGTCGTTGGTAGTCTTTCCATCTTCTTAATGCTTCTGGATCGTACTTGTCATCTGGAATAACATCACGGTTGAATGGATGTATTCCCGCTTTACGAAATCCGTTTCTAAGTATTTCTGGATCTAATTCTTGCCAAGTTTTTCCAATGAGCTCAGAAAACACTTTTTTAGGAATCTTCAAACCAACATTTTTCCTTTGCCAGGACACCAATTTCAGATCCCAATTATCCTTTAGAGATTTAAAAACGGATAAGTCTAAAGGCTGTAAAAGATGACTTGTGTGCGGTGGCAATTTTAGTATAGTGACATCATTTGCACGTGCTAGTTCAATAAGAGGAATATTGACATGCGTACTGTGTCCATCATATATGACTAGGGCTGGCCTGTTCGGTCCCAATGCAGGAAGTAGAGTTTTCTGGAAAAAATTGAAAAAAATATCTGTTTGCATCCACCCATTAGGGCTTGCTGCATAGGCAGTATCTTTGAAGGAATTAGCTTCATCTGGTAACCAGGAATCCCAAACGTTCTTTCCCTTAAATATTATAAGTGGCGGAGCTTTAACACCGGATGCAGAAACAGCTGATAGGACAGTGGTGTTCTCCCTACCTGGTCCGGAGGTAGTTCGCGAGCTTGGTCTTCCTCTTGCTCCAACAATTTTTGTTTTGTGAGGATCATGTGATAAAGATGTTTCGTCTAGGTTCCAAATAAGTTCTGGCTTGTCATGGAGATTTAAATCATTCAGGGTTGTATCCAGTAAATTAAAATATTCATTAATTATGAAAGGATCTGTCATTTTTTTTCTTGCAAATTCGACAGCCTGAGGTTTTTTAAGGCTCATGTTGTGCCTTTTTTTGAAGTTAAAAAACCACTCATCTCCAGGAATATTATTCCTAAAAGGTGTCTTTATTCCATTCTTACTAACATATTCAGCGACAATATTCAAAAGTTCTTTCCGAGAAATCCCGAAACCCCATTGCTCCATTGTTTTAAGGCTCCGAGCTAATCGTTCTTCTTCTGCATATGGAATAGCTGGCGCTCTTCCTTGAGTTTTACTCTTGTTACCACGAACACCAGTGACATGATACAATATCGTAGTTTTGGGGATGCGGTATAGTTTGTGTGCTCGATATATAGTCATGACACCCCTTTTGATTTCTTGAACGGCGGTTTCCAGGTCAGCCTTGGAATACTTTGAAGCCCGTTGTGTTATACGTGTATAATTCCTAACCATTTTGAACCTGAAGCCAAAATTTGTTCTCAGTGTGAGATCTCTAAAATAACAAGTTCACACTTGCCCCTTGAATTTATGTCACTCTAACCCCAAAGTATATTTTTCTTGAGGCAAGTGTGACCCATATTTGAAAACAATCTTAACAATGAAAGCGTATATTGTTGATATTGGACAATAAAATGCAACTTTAGAACTATACACTACTAAATAAAAACTCAGACTTACCACAGATTTTACCCAGGTTATTAATAATTCATAAAACACGTGTCTACTCATTCAACAGGTTGATAACAGCAAGCTTCATTCACTGTCAAATAACTTTATGAGATTTAGGTTGGTAGAGTTCCTACTTATAGCCATGTGTTGGCAAGTAACTCTAGCTACTTGGTATGAGATGTCGCTCAAATCGGTCATCTGTAAAACCTATTTAACATAAGGGATCACACTTGCCCCAAAATCACACTTACCCGGGTTGACCTTACATCAATAAGAAAAATTTTAATCTGTCAATTGAACATTTTTTCACCCCGCGGGGAGGTGTAGTATAGGAATCTTCCATCCCTATACAAGAATACCTAAAATCCCTCAATTAGCGAATACAACCTCATTTCTATTATTAAATACATATAATCGATATGTTTGTAAATGCATGAGTAATAAACAAACAATATGTTTAGTGTTATGATTACCTTGTAATAATATAAACATATTGTTTAGTATAAGCTATACAACAAGGGACCCTGACATCACGAGCGTGAGAACTTTGTAGATATCGATAAGGCTGATATATATACTAGGATTATTATTAGAACAGATCAATATGATTAAGATAAGGATTATTGATTAGGGATTCATTGTATCAATATCATTATTATTAACATTGTTATAAGTATTGTAATTGTGTGGAGTAAGACATCAAGTCATTATGAAGTCGAGCTCTACGTTCAGTGAAGTGCAACCCTTTTTATAACGTGAGTGTTTCAATTCCTGTGCCCCAAAGGACCACCGCTTAGCTTATGGCAAACCGTCCCCAGTCGTTGAGAGCTGATCCTCTCATGACACGATCCATACCAGTTTTTTCTAAGGAAAAAGAAGAAACGAACCGCTGCCACTCCGCAGGGACTTAAATGGAAGTGATCCCCACATGGCTCATATTTGCATTTTTTTTTGCTAAATCAATTGGCGCTCAGGGTAATCCAATCAATCAAGAATCTAAAGACACGTATCACTACGAGCCCTGAGTGTAAATATCCTAGTGAGCTAGTTGAGATCATTAAACGCAAAAGGTCACTTCAAAACATTACCTTCATTTCATTTACACCATCACTGATATATTTTGATACATAGCGTTTGAAAGTTTTTACACCACTTTCAGCTTGCCCATTTGTAATTGGATTATATTAAGCGGCTGTTATATATGAAAATCCATTATTTTTTCAAAAAATTGAACTTCTCATGAACAAAAAGATTGAAAATTGTCAGTGACAATTTCACTAGGTAATCCAAAAGTGGCAAATATTTTACTTAAGTTCTGTATAATATTGTCAGCCGTCATGGTCGTCATTATTATTACCCCCATCCATTTCGTATAAGCATTCATGATAATGAGATACATGTCATCGTGAAACGGTTCCAAAAAAATCAAGATGTAACCTAAACCATGGTTTCAACGGATAGGGCCAAAGACGTAATTTTGCCTTGGTGGTTTGGTTTGACATACTGAACAAGATTTTACAAAATTTCCAATGTCTTTATCTAGATTACCCCAACAACATCCTGCATTTTGTTTCGTTTTAACTATGCCATAATGAATACTGTGTAATTCTTTTAATGAATGAAATCCAAATTTTCTAGGAATAATAACTCTAAATCCCCATATAATACAACCTTGTTCAATTGATAATTCATTTTTCCTGTAAAAATGAGGAAATAAATCATCTCTGACATTACATGGCCAACCGAATTTGATGTGTTTACAAACTAAGTTTAACATTATCATATTGAGTTTCTCTTTTTTTGACAATGCAATCGTCAATTCGCTAATCTGTTTGAAAACCTAAATTTTTTAATTTCTTTATCAGCATCAAATTATTAACGGTCAAAAGCCTTCAAGAAGTCGGTATATATGGCATCAATCTGATACCTCCTCTCCAAGGTTGCCGGTAGCTTACTATTGTATATAAGCAGAGTGGTTACCGTAGAACGACCACTCCTAAAACCATGTTGGTCATCAATTATAATCTCTTTACACTGCTAATTCAAATAATTATACATTAAACTATCAAGAACTTTTGGGATTGAAGACTGTATAGATACACTACGATAATTTTTAATATTATTTCTTGAACCTGATTTAAATAACGGAGAAACAAAACTTTCTTTCCTAATAGCTGGAAACACACCAGTAGACAAAGATATATTGAACACAGCAGACTCAACCACCCTTAATACACTTCTTGTTCAATTTTCCACAACATAGACAAAAAAAAAGGAACCCAGAAATCAGGATATGTTCAAACCTCTACTGTTCTATTGTCCTCAGAAGACAGACATGAACAAACTACATAAAAATTGTTGAACAATTAGGACTAGCCTATGTTCTGTCAGATACGACATATGAAGGAAAATTAATTCCTGAAGTCAGTGAATACATCAAATGGAATTACAAAGATATCTACCTCTATCACGATAGGGTTTTCCTTCAAATGAGACAGACTTTACTTCCGTTCACAACCAGTCACGTTGAAACTAAGTTTTGATCCCCTAGGGTACATTAATTACTCAATTAATCCCAATCCAAATTAGTAATTGATGTCTTTGTTTTCAACGGAAGAATATTCCCAGAATTTGGTTCCAAACACAAGCTTGGTATCATCTCCCTGTTGAAAAATAACCTAGCAACGCACTTCTCACTTGAACGATTTCACCAGAAGTAACGCCATTTTCTCTTCTTTTCCGGCTTCTCGTTGTCTCACAGAACAACCTCGAAATAGAAGCGGTAACTACAGATCTGACACCGAACAACCATGACCCTTAGAATATACGGTCTAGCATAAATGACGTCAAAGTTAACCGATTGTACTACAGCGGCCATTTCTAAGCCGTTTCTGAAAATATTAAGCATTTATTTAGCGGAACAAGTTTTATAGCCAAAATAATGCAAACAAATTGCTTAATGTTATTATGAAGTATATAAAACTTCTTATTTTTATAATCTTACCATTAATCAGTTGTTATTGAACTTCGTTGATTTCATCACTCACCTTCAGCTCATTTACAATAATTTGACTAGGTTTCTTTTAGGTCATTAACATTTTGTGTTTGATTTTTCTCTTGTTGTTCTAAAAACACTTTTCCACGGAAAAAACATTATTCTAGTAATAATGATTGTCTTCCTCTTACAAGTAAGACAATAATGAAATTATCTTCATTATATTCAAAGCAGTGTTGTGTTTTGAATCAAGACAATACTTTTTCTGTGTACTTCTTAATTTATAACTTGTTAATGGTTTTCGAAAACAGTAGCTGAATTTTTCTTATCTTCTTTAGCTCTTTTTACTTTTTCAACTACTCCACACACCATTTTCGGCATTATAGTGAAAATTGAGTAAACATCTTCAAGCATTCTCTCGAATGTTGTAGTTTTCTTTTTTAGTATTCTAGATCATTTCATTGTTGGTTTCACGTTATTTTCGTTTTGTATCTCCTCTACAGTATCTTTGTTTTCGTCTTGTGTAATGTCTACTGTATCATAGCTCAATTAAAATTCTGGGTGGATATTTGCCTTTACACAAAAGATTCCTGCCATTTCCACTTTATATTCCTAAAATATAACAAAATTTATAATAGTCCAGGCTGTGAACCGGAAAAAAAAAACATGTAGGTTCGAATCGAAAAATGTTTGTTGCATTAGCTTCAGGAGATTCTCAGGATCATTCATACACCTTAAAACCTCTTGGGAACCCCAACCCCACCCATTGGGGGCGACATTTGCAACATGCCAAGTCTTGAATTGTATTTTCTACAAGAAAAGGTATTTTGGCATTTCGAGTGCACCTAAGAAGTTTTTTGGGTCGCTGAACACGAATCCGTAGCCAGATTTACTTGCAATCCATCGTAGAGGTGGTCAAATCGACAAAATTGGCCAATTGCGCACCCCTTATATGTTATTCTGCAATTTACGTGTTTTTGTCAATTCGAGTGCACCAAGGAGGTTTTTTGGGTCGCTGAACACGAATCCGAAGCCAGATTTACTTGCAATCCATCGTTGAAGTGGTAAAATTGACAAAATTGGCCAATTTTGCACCCTTAATATGTTGTTTTGCAATTTACGTGTTTTTATCATTTCGAGTGCACCAAGGAGGTTTTTTCAGTCGCTGAATACGATTCCAAAGCCAGATTTACTCGAATATCATCGTAGGAGTGGGAAATTCACAAAAATGGCTAATTTGACACGCTTCTAAATTTTTATTATTTTTGCATTTTAAAATTATTTCGGAGTTTTGTCCTTTTCCAATATTAAGAGGATATGAATATTAGTAATTGTTTGAAAAAGAACACAAATATTTAATAACTACACTTTCATGTTCAAAAAACACTTGATTGATAACACTTAAATGCAACAACTTTCATACACTGACACACGCTTCTGCGTTCTTGTTGGTTCTTGAACCATAAAATACAAAATGAAATATAAATTGAAGTATATAAAATACAAATATTCAACTAAAATGATATCAACGCTGTGAAACAAATGTAGCTATAAGAGAGAATGTTGTCCTTTGTCGTCTATAAAGAAACTGAACAGATCATTATGTCCGACATAAGAAGGTGAAAAAAAATCTCTCATTTCAAGCAGTGGACCACGTCATAAACAGATGCGACGTTTGGACACATGCACATGTATGTGGATATAACCTGTGTAACGATCTCAGGGCTGTAAAATGAGATAAGTTTAGAAAGATACAGTCTTTGGTTTTCTGTACATTAAATATGTATACGAAGGGGCCCAACGCATTAAAAAAAGAAGGAATTCAA
The DNA here is from genome assembly GCA_958510875.1 of Endomychus coccineus. Taxonomy (NCBI): domain Eukaryota; kingdom Metazoa; phylum Arthropoda; class Insecta; order Coleoptera; family Endomychidae; genus Endomychus; species Endomychus coccineus. The sequence continues at coordinate 88,614,683 of OY294070.1, forward strand.
CAATTATTATGATGAGTACAACACACCTTCTTATATCTACCTTTTTACATTATATCTGGGTACGTTACTTACAAAATAGTGCACCTGCCGGTATAAGGATAGATGCCTGTATATTAATACCTATAGGTGTACTATATACTATACCTGGCGTAGAGATTTTGTATACCTGTGCCTAAAGAAACGTAAAAAGGAAAAAAAATGTATTTTGAAAACTGTTTTATTCTATTTCAAGATACCAATATTTTGGTGTTGGTGACCAATTTTGTCTATTTCACCACCCCAACGATGAATTTTAAGTAAATCTGGCTTCGGAATCGTATTCAGCGACCCAAAAAACCCCCTTGGTGCAATCTAAATGTCAAAACACGTAATTTGCAAAATCACATATTAGGGGTGCAAAATTGACCAATTTCGTCTATTTCACCACCCCAACGATGAATTTTAAGTAAATCTGGCTTCGGAATCATATTCAGCGACCCAAAAAACCCCCTTGGTGCAATCTAAATGCCTAAAACACGTAAATTGCAAAATAACATATTAGGGGTGCAAAATTGACCAATTTTGTCTATTTCACCACCCCTGATTAATTGTGTAGCCTTTCTTTTAAAACTACTGTTTCATAATTGAAAATATATTATTGAAAATGATACAAATCAAAATCTTGTTTTTACAACAACTGTCGTTTTATTAACAATAATGTCATGACAACACTCCGCCTACTTCATGACAAAAATACCGTCGTCCACAGAAGCGGAATATCAACGTTAAAATTTGAACATAATCGGCCCCTTTGAAAACCTCAAGGTTTCAATAGAACTTAAAAATATGAATACAAATGAATTAAATTTGCTTGTAAAGCATAATACATCAATTTATGGTATTTCTTCACAGTTTAACTTGTCCGATACACTATTATCACTTTCAAATGGGAGTATACAAATTTTTACAACTGGTCTCTTATAAATACCATTGATCGTTTTGATGGTAACTGATCTGATAACGTCGTCGTTTCCTTTATGCAGGCTGATCACTCGTCCTAAATGCCAATTAAGTGCAGGGGTGTTATCTTCCTTTACGATGACTAATACTCCTGGTTTCAACAAATTGGGATATTGTTGTTTCCATCTTGTTCTAATTTGTAGCTCAGAAACGTATTCTTTGGACCATCTAGCCCAAAAGTGTTGTAGAAGTTGTTGGGTTCTTAGGAAAATATCTACACGATTTCCTTTAATATGCTCTAGGTTTTCGTCGGGTACAGCAACAAGTGATTGTCCGATGAGAAAGTGCGCAGGAGTCAAGGGACTTGGGTCATTTGGGTCATTGGATATGGGACATGAAGGTCGTGAATTTAAACAAGCCTCTACTTGTGTCAACATTGTATACAGGTGTTCAAAAGTGAGAGATGCATCACCTATTACACGCTTTAAATGATACTTGGTAGATTTAATACCGGCTTCCCATAACCCACCCCAATGTGGTGCTCGAGGAGGAATAAAATGGAACGATATACCTTCCAATTCAATTTCATGACGAGATCTGTTTAGGAAACTATCAAGTTTTGCTTTCGCTCCAACAAAATTAGACCCGTTGTCAGAATATATATTTAAACATTTTCCACGTCGTGAAACAAAACGGCGTAGTGCAGCTAAAAAAGATTCAGTACTTAGATCGCTAACAAGTTCAAGGTGAACCGCCTTTGTAACAAAACAGATAAAAAGGCAAATATATGCTTTAGTTATAAGTGGTTTTCGACCCTTTCTATCGCGTATCAAAAATGGCCCGGCATAATCGACGCCAGAATTCAAAAATGGCCTTGCAGGTGTGATTCTAGATTCAGGAAGATCAGTCATTATGTATTTAGTGCTGGTAGGATTGATTTTGAAACATCGAACACACTGATGAATTATTCGTTTCACGGCGTTACGTGCAGATACAATCCAAAACCTTTCTCGAATAGAAGATAATACTAATTGGGGTCCTGAATGGAGCAACCTTTCATGTTCACATCTAATAATCAGAATTGATAAATGATGTTTCGATGATAAAACAGCAGGATATTTTTTCTGATAGTGAAATTTGGAATTCTTCAATCTACCACCTACTCGTAAGATTCCAAGTTCATCTATAAAAGGACTTAATGACAATATTTTACTGTTCTTACTAACGCTACCAGTTTTCTTTATATCGGATATTTCTTGCGCAAATGTTTGTCCTTGAGAAAGACGTATCAATATATTCATGGAATGGTGAAGTTCTTCAACTTCAATTGAATTGATTTTTCTGCAAGTCTTGTCTGATAAACTATTATTTTTAAAACGTATACAATATGATATAATTCGAAGTAGCTTATTCAAAACCGAATATTTCGTTATTATATTCACGAATTCTGGATTTGGATATTTTGATACTAGATTTACTGAAATTTGTTGTTTTCGAATTTCTTTGCTATAATCGTCATCAAATTCGGTAATACTTTGATGAGGATTTTGCCGCGGCCATTTACTTTGAGGATTAGATAACCACCATGGACCGGTCCACCAAAGTTTTAAATTTTTTAATTCCCTGGGATCAACTCCTCGTGTTAATAAATCTGCAGGATTATCGCGAGTGTTGATATATTGCCATCGTTTTGCATCGGTCAAATCTTGAACTTCGGAGACCCTATTCGCTACAAATGTCTTCCACATATGAGGAGGTGAACTAATCCATGATAATACAATTGTAGAGTCCGACCAATACCAGATACTGTTGAAGTCAATATTCATGGATTTGATTACTTTATCTACTAATTGTGCTAATAATACAGATGCACATAACTCAAGTCTTGGTACGGTTATGATTTTCAGTGGTGCCACCCTATTTTTTGAACATAATAATTTCACGAAACATTTGTCATATTGATCAATGGATATTATATATACACATGCCCCATATGCTAATTCGGATGAGTCCGAAAATCCATGTAGCTATATTTCGCGAAAATTCTTACAAAAAACTTGTCTTGGTATTTTGATAGAGCTGCCGTACTCCAAATTGTCTCGAAATGATTCCCACATTGTATGAATGTCTAAAAGGACCGATTCATCCCAAGATAATTTATACTGCCATAATTTCTGTAATAAAATCTTTGCTATTATTATTGAGGGACCTAATAGACCAAGCGGGTCAACTGTCTGAGCTATAGTCGAAAGAATCGATCTTTTTGTGATTCTTTTGTTCTTTTGGGGTGTGATAGAATAATTTAGAATATCTTCAGAAGCACACCGACGTAAACCCAAGGTTTTAGTTACGTTTGAACCACCAATGTTCAAAATCGCTCCGTGATCTTTTGAGCATATACTTTCAAGCACCTCAGCTTCATTGGATGACCACTTGTTCAGAGAAAAGCCACCAGATAAGAGAATTGCAGTGATTTCTTGTTGTATTAATTTAACGTCTTCAATGGTATCACCACCAGTTAGTTAATCATCTACATAAAAATCTCGATGAATGATTTCACTTACTAATGGATTATGTTCGAATGCTTCTATGGCTAATTGGTGTAAACAACGTATGGCTAGGAAAGATGCAGATGATGTACCGTATGTCACTGTGTTAAGTTCAAAACATTCTACATCCTTGGAATCATCTGATCTCCAAAAAATGCGTTGCAAAGATCGTTGGTTATTTTGAATTAAAATTTGGCGATACATCTTTGTGATATCAGCGGTCAACACAAAATTGTATTTTCTAAACCGTAGTACTATAGATAATAAATCCTCTTGTGTTGTTGGCCCTATCATCTGTAAATCATTTATTGAATAACCAGATGAAGTTTTTGCAAGCATCAAATACTACTCGGAGTTTAGTTGTAATGCTGCTTTCCTTTATCACAAAGTGATGTGGGACATAGTATGCATTATCGTCATTTGGTGAATGTAATTTAGTCATATGTTGCAAGTTCTCATATTCTTCCATGAAAGTAACATATTGAGTCTTCAAATTAACATTTTTATTGACCTTTTTCTCCATTAAGTAGAATCGTTTCAACGCCATTTCTTTAGAATTACCAAGTTTAGAAATAGATTCTTTCAGAGGTATGCTAACAATAAATCGTCCAGTAGAGTCTCGCATTGTGTGTTGTACGAAATGCTCTTCTGCTGCATTTTCTTCTGAAGAGAAATATTTTCTTTCTGGATATTCCTCGATTTCCCAAAACCTCTTAACTTGGCGTTCAATTTCTCCAAACGATACCAAATTATAACAAGAAGCCTTTGAATAAGAAATATAATTTGGAATTTCTCCTGTTACTATCCACCCAAGAAGAGTTTTTTGTAATACTGGCTTATTTTTTCCAAGCTTAATTTGACCGACGCTTATGAGTTGCCAAAATATGTTTGAACCAAGCAATATGTCGATTTTTGCAGTATGATTGAATTTCGGATCGGCTAATGATAAATTGCGAGGTATGTTTAATGATCTGCTGACAAAAGAAACAGATGGAAGGTTCTCTGTGATCTTTGGGATAATCAAACATGATATCATATTTTTGTATGAATTACAACGTGACTGTATTTTAACTTTGGTGCATTGTGTAATATTCATAACCGATTGATTAATACCCGATATAGTGAAATTAATCTTAGATTTTTGCATTCCTAATATATCGCTTAATTCCTTAGAAATAAAATTTGACTGTGATCCTGAATCTAGCAATGCTCTACATTCATGAATTTTTCCATATCTATCGGATACCTGTATAACTGCTGTAGATAGAAGAATTTGAGATTCAATGTTTTGTAATGAATGATGCGACGCAATTTTGTTACTACTTGAAGTATTTCCATTGATTATTGTTTCATGGTTATCCTCACCATTTGACATTGACTCATTTTGTTTATTTACAAAGTGTAGAAGGGTGTTATGTTTCTTGTCACATTTTCTACATGTACCTTTCTTACAATTTTGTGAACTATGACCTTTCTTGAGGCAATTCAGACATAAATTCAATAGTTTGATCTTATTAAATCTTTTTTGTATTGGGAAATCTAGAAACTTTTGGCAGTTATAAATCAAATGGTTTTCGCTACAGATAGGACATTGTAACATATCAGCAACTAAATATGATTTAGTCCTTTGCTTAACTTGTTCAACTTTGTTGTCATTATCGTTCAATTGTAAAGTTTCTAGTATTCGGCATTTTTCGTTTAAAAATGAAATTAATTCCTTGAAGGTGGGTATGTCAGAGATTGTTTTCTCAGATTCCCAGTCACGTCTTGTGATAGAATCCAATTTCGAGACAATCAAATGTATTAATAATATATCCCAATGATCTATAGCTTCTAGAGCTCTTAAATGCATAGAAACTTCATCTAATGGATGACGTAAGCTCATAAAGGATTCTTTGCTAATGTTTGTCAAATTGAAAAGACCTTTGACATGATTATTGATTAGAAGTTTTTTATTTTCATAGCGCTCCAATAATAACTTCCAAGCAACGCCATAGTTCGCAGAGGAAATTTCTAGTGATCTTATGATATCTGACGCTTCCCCCCTCAATGATAATCGTAAATAGTGAAACTTTCGTACATCTGAAATAGTATTGTTAGCGTGAATTATAGAATCAAAGGTATCTCTAAAGAATAACCACTGGTTGTAATTACCATCGAATGTTGGTAAATTTAAAGTTGGCAATTTTATCTGATTTGTATCATGAATTTCGGATCGCGATTCATCTACTGAACCTTCCTTGGCATTTGATTGATTTATAAATTGATTTGCCTTAGAAATGATCGAATAATAATATTGTTCGAAATTGTTTCGTTCGACATCGTTATTACTCACATCGTTATTCAATAATTCGATATTTAATTGAATTTCATTGAAATTGTCCAATAACAATACGGCTTTTGAGAGACGTATTTTCAGCTCACAAATGTCTGGAGATTCATCTCGTTGAAATACATCAATGTATGTATTGAAACTAGTTAACTGGCCTTTAATAGAGCCACGTTTCAATATCAAATTTGATAGATCAGTCATTGTGTAAATAATTTTCGTAGATCACACTGAATGCTGACACAAATAGAGATATAAAAGTTATTAGTATTATTATGATTGGAAATAGGGATTAAGGACTGGGAACGGACTCACTTTGGGAGCTAATACCTTGATTTCACCTGTAGAATGCCAGTGATTATGGGCTATGTTTTCCAAATTCCATCGCTTTATCCGTTATCGAAGGACCATGATTAATTGTGTAGCCTTTCTTTTAAAACTACTGTTTCATAATTGAAAATATATTATTGAAAATGATACAAATCAAAATCTTGTTTTTACAACAACTGTCGTTTTATTAACAATAATGTCATGACAACACTCCGCCTACTTCATGACAAAAATACCGTCGTCCACAGACGCGGAATATCAACGTTATAATTTGAACAACCCCAACGATGAATTTTAAGTAAATCTGGCTGCGGAATCATATTCAGCGACCCAAAAAACCCCCTTGGTGCAATCTAAATGCCTAAAACACGTAAATTGCAAAATAACATATTAGGGGTGCAAAATTGACCAATTTCGTCTATTTCACCACCCCAACGATGAATTTCAAGTAAATCTGGCTTCGGAATCGTATTCAGCGACCCAACAAACCACTTAGGTGCACTCGAAATGCCAAAATACCTTTTCTTGTAGAAAATACAATTCAAGACTTGGCCTGTTGCAAATGTCGCCCCCAATGGGTGGGGTTGGGGTTCCCAAGAGGTTTTAAGGTGTATGAATGATCCTGAGAACCTCTTGAAGCTAATGCAAAAAAAAATTTTTGATTCGAACCTACATGTTTTTTTTTTAATTATTGCTAAAATCCCGGTTCACAGCCTGGACTATAAATGCTACTAGGAACATTTTTAATACTAATATTTTCATCGCTTTCTCAAGGTCTGCATAATTCTACAGAACCACCTTGATGAAGCGATAACAATATATTGTTATGAAGGAATATATATCATGTTTCCATTACCTCTAAGATCAACATACAATTCAGTTTTACCACTTGGTTGTTACTACTGCTATAATGGGTGATCCATTTCGAGGTTCCCTACTTTTTTAAAGAAAAAAACACAGAAAATTCAAATTTAATGGGGAATGTTTATTATCATCTGGAAGCACATTCTTTGGCATTTATTTTTTGAAGATTATGTCTATCAAATGTTGGCCGCGGCTACGTCTCAGATGGTCCACCCGTTGAGTCCAATTTTCGATGACTCGTTCGAGCATTTCGACTGGTAACTGGCGAATGATACGCGTGATGTTTTGCTCCAAGGCCTGAATCGAAGCGGGATTGTCCGCATAAACTTTAGACATTCCCACAGGAAAAAGTCTCGGTGTGATATCACACGATCTTGGTGGCCAATCGACCGGCCCAAAACGTGAAATTATGTTCTCACCGAAGTGTTCTCTCAATAAATCCATTGATTGCTGCGATGTGTGGGAAGTGGCGCCGCCGTCTTGTTGAAACCAAATGTCGCCGAGATCACGAGCTTCAATTTCAGGCATCAAATAGTCGGTTATCATGGCACGATAATGGTCGCTATTGACGGTTACGTTCTCACCGGCATCATTTTTGAAGAAATATGGACCGATGATTCCACCGGCCCACAAACCACACCAAACCGTTGTTTTTCTGGATGAAGTGGCAGCTATTGAATCTCTTCAGGTTGCTCTTCGTCCCAAATGCGGCAATTTTGCTTGTTTACATACCCATTGAGCCAGAAATGGGCCTCATCGCTGAACAAAATTTGCCTCGAAAACGCCGGATGTTCTTGGAACTTTTCAAGAGCCCATACAGCGAAGCGATGTCGCCTGGGAAGGTCGAGCGGCTTCAGTTGTTGCACAAGCTGTATTTTGTACGCTTTCAATTTAAGATCTCGGAGTAAAATGCGCTCGTCAGTCCGAGTTGCTGCGAACGGCGCCGAATCGACTCTCCACTGCGTGCTGGACGTGGTCTATTCGGTCGAATATGATCTAATAATGAATGCTGGGTCTCAAAATGGGTGATGGTGTTGCGAATAGTACGCTCAGTAGGCCGATTATGTTGACCATAAGTTGAGCGAAGTGCACGAAACACATTTTTCACAGAACGTGAATTTTTGTAATAAAGTTGAACGATTTGTAAACGTTGTTCAGGCGTAAGTCTTTCCATAATGAAATGCCAAACAATACTAAACAAAAATAAAAGGACAGCATGACACGACTCACACGTGATCTGTCAAAAAAAGGCTATTGAAAAAAGTATCTACTTGGATCACCCGTTATATTAAATATTGTAATAACTTACCAGATTTATTTTGATTATCTACAAATCTTTTGTAGTTCCTCTCAAAAAACCTCCAACGGTTGAGACAATTCTTGGGAGTTACACATACATAAATTCGTTCCAATTCTTCTGTAATTTTATCCCACATCATTTTGACAAATTTGATTCCAAAGATTCCCGCTTTGTCCTTATATTTTCCTTATAAATCAATCAGGATTTTTGAATTATTTTGATTCCATTTATATTCCTGAGGTTTGGAATCACTTTCATGATAGTTGGTAGAGAACACCGGGGTAACATTAGAGGAGGGAACGCATTAGGTGATCGCGGTCCCGTCGCAACGCGAGCTGAGCTAGTCTCCACCGCGCTCAGTGAAGACGTTTTACATGTTTTCTAACGTATGCATCTGCACTCTGTGTTCTAGGGCTAGGCTCGCTCGCAACGCGCTCTCCTCTGATCTTTTTGAAAGAATCTCGGGACAGCGCGATGTAACCGAGACGAGCTCGGGAACGTCTAATGCACGCTTTTTTGACGATCGCGTACCATGCTAATACCATGAATCGAGTATACCGAACTAAATCGGCAACATTCGGAGACTACACTGTCGCTGCTTATATTCGTTTTGCAATTGTTGACACAGGTGTTTTTGACACGCGGTGGAATATGGAGGACGAAAAGCTAATAATTTTAGTTGAAAAATATGTGGAATGTGTGATCCTGCTGATAAAAACTATGCCAATCAACAAAGAAAAGACAATTGCTGGCTGGAAATTAGTGTACAAATGAAACAAACAGGTAAGCTAGCTATGTTTATATATTTAATACTTTTGCTACATTTTATATAATATTTAGTACATTTTCTTGACGACCGGCGGACACAATGTCCATTTGCCAAGGTACAGAACCTTCAGGTGAATTAAAATAGGTTGTAAATTTTTCCCTAACATTCATTGCGCTCTGACCAAAGTTGCCTCCAATATTTGAAACATTGCGTAAACCTCTCGGTTTCTGTGCATTACCAGATATTTGAATATTATCACTTTTACAAAAATTATGCAAGCAGCAGGTGGCAAGTACAACAGCCTTTATATTTTCTGGTTTCAATCTGATCCAACGTTGGTAGATACCAAATTTTTGAACCAGAATTCCAAATGCATTTTCGGAAACCCTACGTGCTCTTGAGAGCCTATAATTAAAATTTTTTTTTCGGTCATTTTGATCTTCAAGAAGGGAAGATCCAGGATAAGGACGTAACAAATATTGTTTTAGTGGGAAGGCTTCATCGCCAACTATTATATGTGGTACAGGTTTTTGCATACCTGGAAGAACCTTAGCATCTGGTATATCTAAAGTATTGTTTTGTAGACCTTTTCCCAAAGCCGTCCGTGAGAAAATTCCCCCATCACTATTTTTTCCATAACTGCCTATGTCCACAGATATAAACTTGTAGTATGCACCAACCAAAGCCATTAAAACAATAGAAAAAGTTTTTTTGTAGTTAAAATATAGAGACCCGCTGTTTTTTGGAGCTTGAATTACCACATGTTTACCATCTAACGCGCCTATGCAGTTGGGAAAATTCCAAAAAGTACTAAATTGTCTTTCACTTTCTTCCCAAGTTGCCTTACTTGGTGTGGGCATTACTAATGGGGGAAGTTTTTTGCACATTGCCTCACACGTGGAAATTACTATTTCTTTAACTGTTGTGTAACCCAGTTTATAGCTATTTCCTATTGTTTTAAAAGTATCTCCCGTTGCTAAGTATCTGAAAAAAGAAAAACAAAATAAGGTATCAATTGCCACAAATTGTTAATATTAAGGTTTTTTTTTAGTGAAAGATGTTAAAAAAAGATGGGCGGCACTAAGAGCGATGTATCGGAGAGCACTGAAAAAACGAAATGATACGCACAGTGGCCAGGCAGCAACCAACACAAAAAAATGGCGATTTGAAGAACAAATGAGCTTCTTAAGATTACATATCAACGAGGAGTAAGTAATAATTTTTAGTTACCACAAAGTGGGTAAAAATTTGGAAATTGGAATTGGGGATTAAAACATATGGGGTAGTTTTGTGTCCATGAATTGGCAGAGTATTTGAGTAGATTATGTTTCCTCATCAACTTATATTATTTGCAGGACTATTTCAAATATAGATGACCAGTCGCAAGATTCTGAAGAAGTTGTGGAGGAAAACATTGAAGAAGAAATGGAATCAGAGTTCTTTTCATCTCCGTTACCATCTCCATCAGTAAGTAACGTGTCTTCGACCCCATCTGTCACTTCTAAAGCAGGAAAGCGTACAATTGCTAGACCAAAACCTTACCAACAAAAAGATGTATCCGTAGCAAGTGTATTTCAAAGTTATTTAGAAAAGCAAAAACCTGCAGAAAAAGACGTAGAAGTAGATCCAATAATACACTTTTTCATAAGTATGGCTAAAATTGTTAAAAATTTTACACCTTACCAGCAAGCTCTTGTTAAAGGTAGGATATACCAAATAATAAATGAGATTGAACTTAGTTCAAACCTAGGGTCGAGCCAACTTGAAACATTGAATTATCAAGGGCCTTCACATTATGGAGCACCAGGCAATCAATATTAAGTTTTACGTTATCCAATTTAGAATCAATATTACTTATTTTTATTTTTATAAGTCCCTTCATTATGAATAAAACAGTTGTAAACACATTATTTTTTATTTTAATATATTTATTTACTTTAAGCAAACTGAAAACGTCTACCAGTTTTTTTAAGTAAACTGAAATAAAAAAGTAATAAGTTTCTTAGCTTACCTTAGACAAACGGCCAATCTTTCTACAGGTGGTATGCAGCGTCTAAATTTTGTATTTTGCAGCTGAATATCTTCGTGAATAATATCTAGTAGCTCATTATACTTTGCAGATGACATACGAAAGTATTGAAAAAATCGCTGTTCATCCAGTAACAATTTTTTGAATAAAGTTTGAAATTCACCGTCTACTTGTCTGCTTCTGTTAATCGGATGTATCCAAAATCTTGCGCGCCTTTTTCTTTGGCGCTTTTCTTCCTCTTCAAACAGAAGAGCCAATAACAAGACCTCTTCCATGGAACTCATTTTCATAACTAAAAGTAGGAGAACGCCAACAGACAGGTTTCTATGCGATTGCGAAATGCGATTTATTTTGTTAAGACCGCGATCAGCTCAGCTCGCGAAGCGACGGGACCGCGATCACCTAATGCGTTCCCTCCTTAGATGTTCCAGCTGTGGAATAATTAATATTAATTATTATTTTGAAAAAAACTTACTGACAATGCAAAATATTGCACAAGATAACAATCGTATAAATAAATCTTGAGAACACTTTTAAAATGAAAGATCGGTCTATCATAATTGAAGAACTTATTCTAGAGTTCAAAGAGCTGCTAATATATGTAAATCTATATAATCTCTTAGGGCCGGTTGTACAATGAAAAGTTCAACGTCAGTTCCCTTGAACTGCGGTTCACTGTTAAACGCCGTTCAGAATCCCGAGCGTTGTACAATAATAAGTTTACTTGAACCCGTACTACGGTAGAAGTAGGTCCAATGTGCCATTGCCAAACAACGAAAAGAAGAGTATATGCAGAACTTAACCTATAAAATAGTTTTTTTATTTTGTTTTTGGAGTTCGAAGTTATCAAGATTGTTGAATTACTGCTGCAACGTTATAATAATGGAGAAAAAAAACAGTAGGGCAAGTAACTTCTCAGCAAGAGAAGTAGATACTTTAATTAATTTAGTTAAAGTGAATAAAAATGAAGTAGAGTGTAAAAAAACAGATACTGACACCAACAAAATAAAAGCTGATGCATGGGAAAAAATTTATAATGAATTTAATAGTATTCTGGGAGATCCTCATAGAACTATTAAAATTCTAAAAAATAAATATGAAAATATAAAGAAGCGCACTAAGCAAAAATTTGCTGACAATAAGATATATGTTTCTGGAACTGGAGGAGGACCATATAAGGATGTTGTTTTAACTAACACAGACAGTGACTTACATGAGATTTTAGGATCCCAGTTAACAGGGCTTACCTCCAAGTATGATAGTGATGCCACTGCAGGTTAGTTAAAATGTTTTCAAGTTTAATTTAAAGGTATTTATTGTGTTTTTTTAGAATCTATTATAATTGAATTTGAAAATAATTCAGCTAAAGAGGACATTGGTGATGATCCAGAAGAAATTCCATTAAAAAGAAAAAGGGGTATGTTGCAGTCACCAAGTGGTTCAGATTATTATGTAGGCCAAAATGATACCCCTACAACATCCCAGAAGATGCCCTTGACAACTAGAGACAGTAATTTGGAAAACTGTAGAATTCTGTCGTCTAATTGTTGTGCAGAATCTTCCAGCACTGATTGGGCTGCATATACACCGGCTATGTTAAAAAAGCCATTGTCTGTTCCATTACAGCAGCCAGAAAATAAAGTGAAGAATGCAAAGTCTGCATCCCATAAGCTTAGCGCTAAATTGGAGGACTGGGTTAAAAATAAATCAAAATATGGAGAAAAAGCTTTCAATGAAAAGCATGAATTAACAATTAGGCAAATGAAGGAAAATCATCAGCTAGAGTTGGCCATTCATAAAGAAGAATCCCAAACAAGACTAAAGTTTCTTGAAGAAGAACATGTCTTGAAAATGAAGATATTAGAAAAAGAAATATAGTAAAAATAATCAATAAACATATTATTTATTTCATTATTTTTAAATGTTGATGTAGTTATTTTTTATTATTGTTTTCCAAGTTCCTATACAGGGTGTCGCAAAATTCGACTGCCAACGCTCTCGTACAAATTCCTTATACCAAATTAAGAACATTGAGGTAGAGAACTTATGTCTGTAATTGCACCAATTTAACAATAAACTATTTTGTTTCTTAAACTTCAATACCCTGTATTTTGGGGAGGGTGCATTTACGGACATCAGTTCTCTACCTCCATGGTTTTATTTGGTACAAGAAATTTTCCCTCCACAATCGTGATATTTCAGGACACCCAGTATACTTATATTACTTGTGCAATACTTAGTTTGTAGTTTTTTCTCAATAAATACTAGAGTTGTTTTAAGGTATTGTTTTACTTATCAAGTGATAGAAATGGCAGTTTCTTTATACACTGAATAAATTAAATATATCTATAACAAATTTTGAAAATAAGTGTTTATTAATGTGAAACGAACACTGTTGTTAATTCCTCCTTGTGCATGTCCAATCACAAGGTCATTAACATTTTCTGTTAATTCAATGGCAGCAATGATTTCTTCATTCACGTCTGGTGGATCCACATCTCCCATAGATATTGCAATATTGTGAAGAACAACCGATGCCATAACCACAGCTTCTACCTTTTCTAGTTTTAATCGGATTCCTAAGGCAAGAATTGGGAATCTTCTTTTTAAAACTCCAAATGCTCTCTCTATGGGGTTCCTTGTCCTAATTTGGGCTTCATTGAATAGATTTTCATCTGGAGTTTGAGGATTTAAGAGAGGAGTTATAGTGTAGTTTTTTATGGCATAACCACTATCTGCTACAAGAAAATTGTCACCATATACTCTATTTTCAAAATCATTTCTGACTCTGCTATTTCTAAATATATTGGAGTCATGAGCAGATCCTGGCCATCGGCACACAATATCCTGAAATTTGAGTTTGGCATCGCAAATTGCTTGTACATTAAATGAGAAAAAACCTTTACGGTTTCTGTAGATTTCAGCATCTGCTCCCCCAGGAGACAGTAATTTTACATGGGTACAGTCCAATGCCCCAATACATCTCGGTAGCTTGGCGATATTGAAAAAACCTTGTCTAACACTACATAATTCATTTTCATTTCTTGGCATTTTTATAAATTCTCTGCCCAATCGAGCCAAAGCTTCTAAAACCATATACATTTTTCGGCTTGCTGTTGATTTGTCTATACCAACAAAGTCTCCAACAACTTGCAGAAAACTCCCAGTAGCCAAAAAACGCAGAGTAATACAAACCATTTCAGTAGGTGACACTGCATGATTCCTAAAAAATTAATAAATTCAAAACCAAGACTTTATATAACAATAGAAATCTTACCGGTCAGTATTAGATGAAATATTTTCAGAAATTTCATCTATAATCAATCTAACAACCTGTTTTTCTAGCCTAAACCTGTTCTTAAATTCCTTATCATTCCAGATGGTGAAATGATCTGGTCTTTCTCTGTAAACCTTCGGAGCTCGAGGGTATGCAATAATTTCCACCATTTCCAAAAAGTCCTCATCATCAGTAATATCATAAAAATCATCCATGATCGTTATAATAGAAAATCGACAAAACAAGAAAATGAGGTTAAAACTGTTCTGTTATTGAGTATTGCGTTTATTAGGTTCTTTAACCATACTTCGATTTAATGTTTTATTCTTTATTTAACACACACTGATTACATTTATGGAGAGCAACTTCTATTTACATGACTACTCACTGCCATCTTCCTATGCTACTCATGCGGCGTTGCCACATTAACTTATACTCACAGAACATCCTCCCCTTAAACAAATTAACAAAAGATGAACATAATGTTTTAAGAGAGGACGTAGTCTTTCAAATAGCTTGGTTTTCTACAGTCTCTTATGGATCTTTTACAAACTATAGGAGATTCGCGCACAAAAGAACGATCACTATCACTTTTTCTAGGGACCATTTCCGCACTTAAGTCTGAAGTTATGTTTTCTTTACACTCATCATCACCATTCTCTTGCACTTTACAATTTTCATTATTACAACTAGATAGTTCTTGAGAATTCACATTAGTTTGTACAATGTCTGTGTTCGATGGAGATTGAAGTGTTGGAGTAACATTTGATTGTTTATAATAGGGTGCAGGAATAAGATGCCACCTATTTCTACGAAAGTTACCATGATTAGTTTCAATCATGTAAGATCGCGGTTCGTCTAGAACTGCAACTACTTTCCCATACGTTCGTAAGTCAGTTACCCAAACACTCTCTCCCATCAAGAGTTTGGACAATTCTCTAGATCTATGTCTAACATTGTATCGTCGCGCCAATTTCTCCTTTGCCTCATTCTGAGAAATGGAAATGTCCGTAATTACTTGTTTATTCAAAATACTAGGTAGAATTGGCAAATGAGACCTTAGCTTACGATTCATTAATAGTTCAGAAGGGCTCAGTCCACATTCAAGGGGTGTTGTACGGTAAGCTAATAATGCTAAGTCTATATCTTTGTTTTTCTTTAGAATTTGTTTAGCAATTTTTACTGAAGCTTCTATACAACCATTTGATTGTGAATAGTACGGGCTACTAGTAATATGATTGAAATCATACTCCTTAGCAAATTCCTTGAAGAGGGATTGAAATTGCGGTCCGTTATCGGATCGAATTACTTCTGGTATGCCATAACGACTGAACAACTGTTTCAGTTTGCCAATGATTATGGTTTCTGTCATTTTTCCCAACTGAAAAATTTCAAAGAATCTAGAAAAATAGTCAGTCACGATAAGATACCAGGAATCATGTTTAAATAGGTCTATGGCGATTTTTTTCCATGGGCGATCTGGAAATTTTTCTTTCAGGAAAGGCTCTTTAGGATTAACTCTATGTTCGACACATTCAGGACAATTTTTCACTACATTCTCTATCTGAGTGGAGAGACCTAACCACCACACTGATGCTTGTGCTCGAGCTCTACATTTTACGATGCCTTGATGTCCTTGATCAATAAATGTCAAACATTTCATCTGTAGGACTTGAGGAATTATAATTCGAGAATTTCTTAATAAAAGATCTTCTTGAAAAGAAATCTCATATCGGTGAGCATAATAAGGTAAAGTTACTTCGTTCAGTTTATACTTTTCCGGCCAACCTGATAATGAATATTCTTTAAGCTTTTCGCAAAGTGGATCTCGAGCTAGTTCACGTTTGATTTCATCAAGAAAAGACAGTTTTATTTGTACAGATTGAATGATTAAATTAACATGAGCCTCAGCCTCAGAAGCGAGTTCACTATCTTCCGGTTTTGGCAAATTTTTTGAGAAATTTCTTGACAAAGCATCTGCAACGGTTAATTCTTTACCTGGAACGTAATGTACCTCATAGTTATAACGCATTAATCTTATCCTAAATCGTTGAAGCCTAGGTGTTAACTCATCTATAGGTTTGGATTGTAATATTTGAACTAGCGGCTTATGATCGGTTTCAAATTTTATACAAATACCAGTAACGTATTCTTTAAAATGATCTGCTGACCAAGCTATTGCTAGAGCTTCACGTTCGATTTGTGCATACCGTTTTTCTGTTTCAGAAAGCAATCTAGACGCGTATGCAACAATTTCTTTTTGACCCTTGTCTGTGATTTGGTATAAACATGTACCTATGCCAAATGAAGAAGCATCTGATGAAATTACTATCTTTTTTGCTGGGTCATAGTAAGCTAAACAAGGACTTTGTTGTAAAAGAATTTTAATTTTTTCAAATGACTCTTTTTGAGCCACTTCCCAACTAAATGGTACGTGCTTTTTCAATAAACCAGTTAAAGGTTCCAGAACTTGTGATTTATTAGGTATAAATCGACTGGAAAAATTTATTATTCCTAAAAATTGCATAAGCTCATTTTTATTGCTTGGTTCAGGGAAATCTGTTATGCTAATTATTCTTTGAGGATCAACTGAAATACCTTTATTTGATATAGAGTGTCCTAAAAACTGTAAAGACTGTACCCCAAACAAACATTTGTTTTTATTCAAAGTTATACCTTCTTCTTTGATTTGAACTTGTTTCAATATTTTGTTGTGTTGTTCAAGAGTTGATGCATGAATAAGAATATCATCTATATGACTTATCACACCGTCTATTCCAGATAGTATTTTACTCAATAAAATAGAAAAATATTCAGGAGCACATGTTATCCCAAATGGAACTCTTTTGAAATAAAACCTACCAAACGGGGTTATAAATGTTGTTAAAAGTTGTGACTCTTCACTCAATCTAATTTGATAAAATCCTGAATTGGTATCAAGTTTAGTGAAATAATTAGACCCTTGTACCCTAGCTAGAATTGTTTCCACTTTCCCTATAGGAAAGTAAGAACGTAAAACTGCTTTATTTAGCTGGGTATAATCAACACATAATCTAATTTTGGAATTTTTATTAACAACCACTATAGGGCTAACCCAAGGTGTATATTCATCGATAGATTTTATGATATCTAATCTTTGAAGTCTTTCTATTTCTTGTTTCAGGGGATTTAATAAAGGTATTGGAACAACTCTCGGTACTGACTGTGCGTATGGTTGAATACCCTTTTTGGTTTTGATAACCATTTCTGTTTTAAAGGTACCCACTTCATTGAACAATCCTGGATATTTATCCAAAACTTTCTGTTCTAAACTAACATTTTCGTTAATGTTATTTACATTTTGCGGTCCCACCCCATTAGCAAACTGAAGCAGATTCAGTTCCATAATTGCTGATCGACCCAAAATAGGTTTAGTCAAGTCTTGAATAACAAATATATCAGTAGAACATAATTAATTATTTCTGAATAATTCAACTTTTAAAGTACCCAGTACCCTTAATAATTTTCCTGAAGGACCTGTTATTTTATTATAAGAAGGATTCAAATTCCTTAATAAATTTCGGTCTATATAGTTACTTGGAATACAAGTGATATCCGCTCCAGAATCTACCAAAAATTCGATATTTTTATTTAATTTTGGGACTAGTAAATTGACTGTCCACTCTTTAGAGTCAATTTGACGTATGTTCATATACAATGAACCAAGAAAATCAAAATTTTCAGTAATTTCTGTCTCTTCGGATTCAATTTCTGATTGTACAGATCTAACCTTAATAGTACTCCTACAAACTACTGCCCAATGTCCAGGTCTTCTACACTTTTTACAGTTTGATTTCTTTGCAGGACAGCTCTCTCTTGAGTGTGGCTGTAGTCCACAAAAACTGCATCTTTTTCTTGCATTTTCTGCTTTCTTCGATTCATCAGAAGTATTTGTCTTCTTCTCAACATCACCTCTATTTTGAATGCTTGTCGGAGTGCATGATGAAGCCACTTTTGCAACTTGTCTTTGACGACTTTCTTGAATAAGCTCCTTACTTTGTGAAGCCTGTAGTTCAGCTTGTTTTACTGCCGTAACACACTCTTCTAATGTTAAGGTTGGTTTAAGTTGCAAACTGTTGCTAGTTTTCGTATCTAACGTGCCAACCACAATCCTATCACGTATCAATTCATTTTTGAGTTGACCATACTCACAAGATTCTGCGAGTGTATATAAATTTGTTATGAAACATTCGATGGATTCGCCAGGACGTTGTATCCGGGAATTAAATTTAAATCGCTCAAAAATTACATTTTTTCGTGGTATAAAGTGATTCTCGAAAGAGGTTAATGTATCTTGATAAGTCATTGGTTTTGTCTGGAACGTACCCTGGATATCTTCGGATTCTTCTCCCATTATATATAACAGCAAATCTATCTTCTCTTGCTCGGACTTATTATTTTGTCCTGATACGTTCATGTACCTTTCAAACCTCTTTTTCCACTGTGCCCATCCGCCAGGTACAGAAAAATTAAATTTTTCAGGAGGACTCACGTTAACAGGAAAGCTGACATTTAATTGTGCATTTGTCGCACTCATATCTTGAGCATTCGTAATCATCTAAATTATTCAATTACCTGATTCAATCTCAGTGATACCACCAAACAATTCCGCTTCCTAGTTCACTTCAACTGCCCGGTAAATCGGTACGTGATCTCCCGCTCTCCGAGTCGATTGGTACTACTGTTTTCTAACGAAATATTGCGAACCTCCGCGGCCCGGCGTATAGACAAACAATTTTACCTTTATTTCTGCCGAAATATGATTCGTACGCTGTCACCATGTTCTGTTATTGAGTATTGCGTTTATTAGGTTCTTTAACCATACTTCGGTTTAATGTTTTATTCTTTATTTAACACACACTGATTACATTTATGGAGAGCAACTTCTATTTACATGACTACTCACTGCCATCTTCCTATGCTACTCATGCGGCGTTGCCACATTAACTTATACTCACAGAACAAAAACCACTGGGTAGACATAAAAACACTGTTGAACCTTCTTTGAACGTCCAAATTTGGTAGTTCAAGATGAACCGCGTTCACCATTCAAAATTGACATTGTACAACGGAACTGTTTCGTTGAACCAGAGATCAGCGTGATCAAACCGTGAACTCGGAATGAACGCAGATTGTACAACCGGGCCTTAGACATTCTAGAATATGAACCGTGTATAATGGAAATGAAAAATGGGTTTGCCTTGTTTCCACAATTCAAAAATATTTACTTCCAGAGGCACCAAATTAAATTGTTGAATTGAAGAGAATTCGAATAGTTGATTTTCGATTGGTTTATCATCAACCGGAAGTTATTGACCAAAACTGTTTTTCTTGAAGAACCGTGTTCAATGCGCTTTGAACCCAAACATTTTCTTGTCGAACCAGTGACGTCAGCATTGAATGCGGTTCAATCTAATTTGAATGCATCCCTAAGAACGGTTCGAAATTCAAAAGCAATAGAGGAGGGGAAATGTCAGATCATCCGAAATTTGTTGACAGATGTTTCACAGAAGAGAAATACTGAACATAAACAATTTTCTGTGTTAATAGGTATGATAACCTCCACTATGAGGAACATTCAATGTGGTGCCATCTACCGGAGGACTAAATCTCTTAGTGTGTTTCTGGAACCAGAACAGCTGGAAAAAGTCGTAATTCAGATAGTTATTCACCCATTATTCGGCAAAATTATCAATCTTTGAATGTTGAAAATAAATAATTGCTGAAGATACTCTCTTCTGCTAACTGCAACTGATTTATCAGAATTAATACGTTAATTTGTCGATCATCAACCAAAATTGGAATATTGTACAAATTCATTTTCAATTTTATAATAATCGTTAGCGACGATTAATATAAACAATAATTATTATATTGGTGACCATTGACGTTTCAAAACGGTTTATTTTCTTGAAAGACATTATTCACTACGTCATATTGAATGCGGTTTGAAAACAAGGTTCAATGCGGTTCATCCAAGAAAAAACATCTCATATGCCACCCGGTTGGTTAGAATGATGTATTGGGAGTGACATTTTCTTCGTTTACATCGCCAACGATTTCAGGAAATGGCTGATCGAAAATGCCAAATTATTCAGATTTTTGCGACACAAATTAAATCACTTAATATACTATAAGGTTCTGAAGAAGGAATAGACAAGGTGGTTAGAATTTGACACACAAAACAATATAAATATGATCAATAATGATTCTTGACCCAGGTATGAATTAGATGTGAATTCTGAGAAATTGATCACGTTAACATATATTTACAACATTTTTGTTCTTAACGTACGTTTCGGTCTCATGACCATCATCAAATGTTTTTCTGTTCACGTGAACGCCGCATACATTTGTCTACGTGCACTCTATATTGGAAGTGGGAAGTATATTGTAGTCCCTCAATAATCTATGATTATATTAAACTACATATCCAAGAAAATTAATTACGTCGGCATCAAAAAAGAAAG
Source organism: Endomychus coccineus (assembly GCA_958510875.1). Classification (NCBI taxonomy): domain Eukaryota; kingdom Metazoa; phylum Arthropoda; class Insecta; order Coleoptera; family Endomychidae; genus Endomychus; species Endomychus coccineus. Next base: position 88,635,578 of record OY294070.1, read on the forward strand.
TGGCTTTGACACAGCCAGTCATGGCAAATCTAGTTCTTTCAACGACCGCCCGTAGAGGGCGCTTCGGTACATGTACAAATCGCCACTATTTCTCTCTACTATCGGCCAGATAGTTGGCGCACAGAAAGACGCGTGCAATAGAGCGAATAACGCCGAGGATTTCGACGGACCACTCTGCTCAAAAGCTGCTCAAGGTGCGACTTTGAAAAAAAATTTCTTTGAAAAAGTTCGCTACGCTCATTCTGTCTTAATAAAAACAATGGAAGTACAACATGGTCTATTGCTCATAATATATTATGAATTATGAAAAATGTCATGATAATTTAATTTAATCTAAAATGTAGTACATTCTAAATAGTCTATACAAAAATTTTGGTTATGCCAGTCTGTTAGACTTTCTATAGCATAACAATCTTCAGTTTCATTTTCCGCTAGTGCAGTTTCTTAATTTAAATAGTTCTATAACATATAAACCATTCTCTTTTACACCATTTAGAATTTCTTTGTTATTTTTCGAGATCACAAAATTATTTTCTTTAAACAGTACTTCACCTCCATTCTCAATAACTGCATTTACCGAAAGCAGGTCTTTACTTAAATCAGGAACTAGTAGTACATTATTTAGTAAACACTTTTCAGCTACTATTTTTCCTCTTCCAACAGCTTACAGCTTGCATTTTCTCATTCTTTTTAGCAAGCAACACATCACATTTTCTTTCTTCCATATAACTAAACAGTTTTTCATTGTTTGTCATATGAGAAGTACACCCCCGGAGTCTACTATAAATTCTTCACATTGGCTAGTTAGATAGTGAGACAGTAATGCTACTTTGTTTTCTTAATTTTTGTTATTTCGAAAATATATAGCTGAGCTTCCACCTTCCTTTTTCTTGAAGAAACAGTTTTCTTCCTTATGATTTGTTTTCTTACAAATTCTACATATTGTTTTATTTTGGGAACGACAATCTTTAGCATAATGAGCTGGTCTTCCACAAGAATAACATTTCCTTCCTTGTTGACTTGATTTCTTCTAAAAATTATCCTTTGTTCTTCTATCTTCTGTTCTGAAAGCAAATGTTTCTTCAGCATCACCTTTACTATTCACTCTAGATTCTTCTGCAATCAACCGTGATGTGAGATTTGTCAGGGTACGTTCACTGATTTGAGTTGATTCCCATGCTGTGCAGAAATGTTTAAAGTGTTCAGGTAACGTAGAGAGAATTTTTGACATAAGCATTTCATCATCTATAGTTTGCTTCAGTGTTCCCAACCTGCAACGTAGATTTTCCATTTTGCTGATATGCAGACTCATATCAGTATTTTTTTCATATTTGAAAATAAAAAATTCTTGTAAAATATTAAATTTTTGCTGCTCATTTTTTTTTTCAGAAATGCAACAACTTTTTAAACATTTCATAGGAATTTTCACAGTTTAAAATATGCATCACAAGTTTCTTATCTATTGACGTAATTATTGCTTTTTGTGCTTGCGCGTCTTTATCTATATTTTCTAACCTTTTTGTGCCCTCTGCAATCTCATAAAGATTGTTCGCCTTGAATATAATACCTACTTGAAATTTCCAGAGCTCAAACGATTCATTGTCCTTCAGCTTTTCTATTAACTACAGTTCTTCGGACGACGTCATTATGTATATTTTTTACTTGTTATTTATTTTACAGGCTAATTTTTAACACTCACACATGTTTTTGATTTTGTTTCAACTACGGGCTACGGGACTGCGAGTATGCGGGTCTGGGCCCATAACCTGACGTTATTATTACATTAAAACACGAAGTTTTTATCGAACACTAAACAGTTAATAAAAATGGAATAATTTTATTACAGGGATGATTCTATCGAAGCAATACACGACTAGTTGACAGGCAGTTATTTAGAGACCATAACATTGCATCATTAACTGAACTAGAACAAGATCGATGGCCGCCAACTATCAGTGCATAGAGAACATAATAATTACTGAAGCACTCATTCAAAATATTCAGTGTCACCATTTATTATTATATACTTGAACATTATTAATAATTTTATTATCAGGCATATTATGTTTATGTCAACAAATAATTCTTTAAGAAAGCTATATATGAATATAAAAAAGTATGTGCGGAAGGAGGTTGCGGAACAAAAAATGGAAATGATCAAAACTGGAGGTGAAGGAATTGTCATTAAGAATAAAAGTCCTCTACAAGAGCAGACAGTGGCTACAATGAACAACGTATAGAAAACATATGTAATAGCGATAAGATGTCAGAAACACAAACAAATGATTATCTTATTTCAACAACTTGTGATTCATATTATTTTTATTTATTTATCTCGAACAATATGATCATAATACTTTCATGAAACTTACATTATACAAAATTGATACGAGACAAAAAAAATGCACCCCAATGATCCAATTGTGTGCATGAATAATACTAATGATGATAATATAAAAGAACTGTTATAATGTTATCATTACTAAAGACTAATATTTAATAAACATTTCAAAACCAATGAATCTATCCCAGATAGCACGGGACGTTTTCAGGACGTCCAGTTTATGTCCATTTTGTTAAAATATGTATCTAAATAACACAACAACCAATACATGCTACGCCATCTATCGAAGTTTAACATATTCTTTACACTATGTATGTTTTTGTTCCGTTCTATGCTCATTTTGAATGAAGTCTGTCTTTCACTAAGTTTCACGGGAGAACTGTCGTGTTGTATTTTCTTTCCAACACTTCCATAAAAGTCAATACATTTCTGGTCCGAATGTCCCGAGCTATTAATAGGACATCTTAAGTCGTAAAGAAACAGACCATTAGAGGTACAACTGTTGTTCCAGAAAGTTGAAAATATTTGTGCATGAATATTTATTAGATTGATGTTTACATATCTATATATTTATATATATAAACTGTGAATTTAATTAGTATATTGTATATCCATCTCTTAAAAAAAAAATATTTTCTGTTAAAAAATTTATAAATATTGTCTATATCTTTTGATAATAAACCATCACAACAAAAATATGAAATAGAAAAATGTTTTGCTCTAATGAAAACTGCCCTCATTACAACTGACACTGTATTATATCATTGCTACGTTGTCATGCGGTTGCCTCACGACCAATCACAATACATTACGAGTTCCGACTGTTACGACTAGATCCGAAATATGACATTCCCAATTCCGATCAGCATTTTACATTTTCCATTCAGCTACTTATATTCAGCGGTTGTTATACATTTAGCGTCTTTTCTTTTGATAGTTTTGGCAGAATTGTAAATTGTGAATGAGATATTTTACTTTTACCGCATCTGCGTGTTGTTTACGATAAAATCCATTCAAGGCAGTAAAAGGCACCGGGTCAAGAGGAAAGGAAACGCTTGTGATCTTTCGACAAGTGAGTAAAAGTTCAAGTGAAAGATAGTCCCAGGTAGCACACAGTCATACCAACAACGTACTGAAGAATTACCTTATGGGACATACGTACGTTCCCGGGACAGCTGTTTTATATCCTGGGACGTCCCAAGTACCTCCCCAGGGACGCACCGGAATTCGGTCCCGCTACCTGCGGAAGGGACTACATGTAACGGATTAAATTCGAAGTGTGGTCCCACCAGCGAAAATGCGATTTCGGAATTGGGTCCCATGTACCTACTATTTGTTTAATTTGACTTTTATTTTCCTTCACATTTTTTTGGGCTTAGGACCAACAGTACACACTTATTGTTGTTGAACTGGCATGTTTAAAAATTTACGCTAAATGCGTATCGTCAAAAATAAAAACAGTACGTGAAATAGTAATTAAATGGCATATTTACAAATGTACGCTAAACGCGTATCGTCGTATATTATGTACATATATATATTTAAAAATCTTAACACAAAATGGGGCCGAATTTTTTCGAAACATGTCGAATGAACGTATAACGGTCAATTATACCATTTTGAAATAAAAAATTTTGTTCAGAAAGAAAGGCCTCTTTTTCTTGCGAAATTTTGGTTTTTGACGCAGTGCTACGCATTTTTACGTAAATTTCACATTGAACATCTGTAAGTGCTTTTATAAATACGTGTATGTTGGGATGGGGAGCATTAAACATTGCATTAAATTTTGCGTGGAATGATTCGCAGTTATTGGTGGTTCGCGTTACAGATGACGAAAATTCAGCCCAAACGTGCGGAGGAAATAAAGAATCAGACTTAATATAAGTATTCAGGACAAAGTCACAAAATTCCTCAACATTAATATTATTTGGTTGAATTGACATTAAATCATCGGTAAAGCAATCATCTACGTCAGTTGGATTTAAAAACGGTAAACCAAAAAAAAATTTTTAAAAATTACCAACTTCAGAGTGATTATCTCTATATTCTCCACTTAGTCCTAACTCTTGAATTTTTTTCCACCAGCTTTGCGCCAAATGAAATCGACAACCCACCATTTTAGTGGTGAGTAAAGTTGTCTTAACCGCAGAGTGTATAGCCATTTCAAAATCTGCGCGAATGGTTGAAGGAGAAAAATTTAAGTGGAATTCACTGCTCTTACTAATTAAATGTCGAAATGCATGTTCGTACGTGATTTGTGATTTATCGGGTAAAAGAAAAAAGCTAGTGGAATATACACATTTTCGTGTAAGCCATGAAAACGAAAGACTTGAGTAAATGGCTTTGGGCAACTATAAAACGTACCATCAACGAAAACCATTTCAACAGAACATAAAAACTTCAAATTAGAAACCGTTGAGAAGCAAACTATTTTATTTTCTTGGTCATTAATTAATAGAAAATTTTCATTTGCGTTAGTCTTTATGTCGATGCTATTAAGTGTATTGTAAATACCATCAAATGTTTTCGTCACTTTTGGAAAAGTTTTCAACCTATTGTGGCTAATGTTTTTTCTTACTAACAGTAAGGCTCTACTTGTTACTGGAATGTCCCCTTTCTGTAATTCTGTATGAATTAGCTTAGATGGTCGACTTGAAATGTCGTCTATCGCCTTTCTTTTCAAGTTATTATTCATTTTTTGTCTCTCTAACTGATTTGGTAAGTCTACTTCATGTGTATGATTAATTACAGAACCTACGGTAATATCAGATTCATTTAATTTGATGTAGCTTTTACATTTTGTTTTGTTAATGCAAATGTATCGCTTGACATTATGAGATAATGATTTTTGAAAACAAAATTTAAACCCATCTATTATTAATAAACGCTTACCCTTTTCACTCGTCATAGAGGTGAAATTAATATTTTCCATGTCAAACAAACAAACAAAATCACAATAACGGACACAAATAAACACGTCTTACACTCTGCACTTCAGAAGAACAATTGCTAAAAATAATCCTTAATACCCACATGAAATCTACCTGCTTCGACAGCGGACCGAATTACGAAATCACCCTTTCGGATTTGGACAAGGTCCCTGTGAGCAGGTAGTCCCTTCCACAGGTAGCGGGACCGAATTCCGAAACACCGCTCCCCAGTACATTTTATGTTACAAAACCGTCAGTCCCCGAAACATCCTGAACATACGTCCTCAGGATGCATATACAGAATCTCCCTAGTAGGTTCGGAAGATACGGTCTTGGTATTATATTTATGTTTAAATGTAAAATCTTCATCAATTTTATTGAACCATCAACGATGATCCACTATGAATATTGTTAACAGTTCACCAAATTTGATGAAGGTTTTTACCTACACTTTTGAAAGTAAGTAAGAATTCACAAGGTGATCAATTGGCACCTGAAATTTAAATACTTTTATAATGGAATATATCACTCCAATGAAACAGCAGAAGAAAGTTGGGAAAATTTATTGAAACTTTTGTAAAAATAATATATAAATGGTTTGTTCAGATCTTCTTCATGTTTATGTCTTCATATTTTCTCTCGCTTTGAGACGTTCCGGCGCCCTTTTGATATAACTCTGAATTGCAATTGAAAGTCTTTTATACAAAAATAATACTATCGAGATTTTGGTAGCTGGTTATCGTCCTTTTGAACTCACATATTCATATATTTATTTAGGTAATTAACAAAAGTGATACTTTTCCGTACGCGACGTAATACGAACCCAATAAAAACAATAAGTTACCTGAAAATCATCAGAGAAGTGAAAAACTAGTAATTCAAATAAAAAGAGAAACATGATAATCAAACTAGATAAAGCAAAATGATTTATTTTCATTAAAATTAACTGTTCGGTACTCTTAAAATATCGTTCTGTAATGAACTCAATGGACTCACCTCATGTCCTATCAATCAATCAATCTGAACGGGGGCGGACGAGTCAGGAGCACTTAGACCGCTTGATTGAGTCCATTGTGCGCCCCTTGATACTATAATTAGTCCAGCAAGCCCAAGGCAGTGCCAAAAGCTAAGATTTAGCATGGACTGATATCTTTTATTGCTTCAAGCAGCATATGTGTACTGCCGAGGTGTTGTAGCCTGAGAGAAGCCAGTGCTGGACATTCTGCTGGGTTATGAGGAGCAATTTCATCTGCCTCCCCACATCTACTACAAATTGGGTCTTCGACAATGCCCATTGTGTGTAGATGTTTATTCAGATGACAGTGTTCTGTGAGGAGTCCTGTCACCAGTTTTAGGCCTCTCCTGCTCATAGAGAGTGGGGTTTTAGAGACTTTAGGCTGATGTGGAGCTTCGCCTGCCACATGCCTGGGGAACCACGCCAGATCGAGAGCAACTGTCTGTCCAGTAGCTCCTTGATGGCGTGGAGCTTGGTGGTCGATGAAATTCCGATCGTGGAATCGGGGCCAGGGGCACTCTAGGAGCCCCGTGGTCGATGAATTGGCCACTTCGTTTCCCTTCACACCAGAATGGGCAGGTACCCACACTAGCTGGAGTTTGTTCCTTCTGGCTAGTTCAACCAGTTTCTCTGCACTCCAAGACAAGCCTAGAAGTCATTCTGTGGGCGTGAAGTGCGCCCAGGGCCGCTCGGCTATCAGTGCAGATGTAAATCCGCCTATCTCGGTAGTTTAATCTAAGGTTTTCCAGGGCACATGTCCGTATTGCACAGACCTCAGCCTGGAAAACGGTTGCGTGGCCACCTAGGGAAACTGAAATCTCCCTTCCGGGTGTACGCCAGTAGACTCCGGCTCCGCTAACTCGCCAGTCTTAGACCCGTCCGTGAACCACACGGTTTTCCAGGGCACATGTCCGTATTGCACAGACCTCAGCCTGGAAAACGGTTGCGTGGCCACCTAGGGAAACTGAAATCTCCCTTCCGGGTGTACGCCAGTAGACTCCGGCTCCGCTAGACTCGCCAGTCTTAGACCCGTCCGTGAACCACACGAGTCCCCCTGGCGGAAGCGGCCCAGAGTCCTTGTTTTCCCAGTTCGTCTTCTGGGTTATGCAACTCATATCCTAACTCCCCCTCAATTTTGGAAAACTGTTCATCTGAACTCGAAGGAAATTTAATTTCTGGATATTTTACAAAGAAAGAATTTTGAGATGAAGGTTCAGCTATTAACTTTTTAATTTCCTTTACTTCATGCAAAACGTCTGTGAGTATAGGTCTAATCATGTGATTTTGGTTCTTCATTTCCATTAACACCTGGTGTTCTAGAGAAAAAAATAGGTGTTTTACACAACGTTGGAACTACAGTAGAACCTCGATTATCCGGGCCTGCCGGGACCGGACCTTTGCCGGATAATCGAAAACACGGATAATCCAAAAACTTCATTTTTATTTCTTTAATAATTTATTTACACAAATGCATATCAAAAGAATAAAAGAAACGTGATCATACATGTAACAAAAAACAAAAGTTTTAATATTTAAACATAATACAACGTATATGAACAATAATAACTAAAAACGTTAATAAAATCACTTACAAAAAAAATCAGTAATTTTTTTTTGTTTTTGGGCTTCGTAAATTCTATCCCTTATAATTTCCTTCATTTTTCTAAGTTGAAGTAGATGAATGTCATCAGTTTCAGGTTGTTCTTCAAAGTAATGGATAAGTACATTTACTGCATCTCCTGCTTCTCTATGACTTGTTTTGATGATGACATTATTTTCATCGTCATCACTACTTTTGTCAGAACTTTCTGCAGAGGTCTGGTTATTTAGATAATCTTCGTCAATAATATTCCGATATCCTTTTTCGTCGTGATCACATTCTATCCATTCCTGTATTTTTGCGTTATCTATTTCTTCCAAGCCTTTGATTTGTGAGGCTATAGATGCGATGTCTTCGATTGATCACTCATTTTCATCTTCATCTTCAGTACAATCTTCTTTATCTGCTGTTAAGGTCATAATTTTATCAAATGCTCTTTTAATGTTAGTCTCTTTCACTTCACTCCAAGCGCGAGCTACAGCATAAATTGCTTCTTCCAAATTCAGACGTTTCCAAAATCCCATAAAGTCACATTCTCCCAACAATTGGAGCATAAGGTCTTTCCTATAAAGCCTCTTCATGGTCTCTATAACACCTTGGTCCATGGGCTGGGCAATAGATGTCACATTAGGAGGAAAATATGCTACGAATATGTTCCCATCTGCTGATTTTAGTTGCTCTACATCAGGATGCGATGGAGCATTATCCAGTAACAGTACAGCCTTGGGTGGAAGATTATTTTCTTGCAAATAAGTTTTAACTTGTGGTATACATTTTTCAAAAAACCACTTTTTAAAAATCACTCGATCCATCCAAGCAGCCTTTTGATTATAATAATCAACTGGCAGTGTTTTTACATTTTTAAAAGCCCTCGGATTTTTTGATTTTCCTATGACAGCTAGCCTAAACTTATGGCTTCCTGATGCATTAGCACAGCATAACACTGTTAAACGGTCTTTGCTTACCTTGAAACCTAAATAAAAAAATAACTTAAAAAAAAACAATCAGTACAGTACAAAAATAAAACTAACCTGGTGCACCAGTTTCTGAGCCTGCAGCAAGTGTTCTCTTCGGCATTGCTTTCCAATAAAGTCCAGTTTCGTCGCCATTATACACTTGCTCGGGTTTTAGGTCATGCTCCGTTATACGATTTTCCAAATCATAGCAAAATTCAACCATATCTACATCATCGGCACTTAATTTCTCCCCTTGAATAGCTAATTGTCGTATTCCATGACGTTTTTTAAATCTGTATAGCCAACCGGAAGAAGCAGAGAAGTTTCCTTTAATTTTCAATTGCTCGTGAAACTTTTGTGCTTGCCTAGCACACATCGATCCTGATATTGGAACCCCTTCCGATCTTTTTTGTAAGAACCACTTGGTCATAGCATCATCAAGTTTAGGAAAAGTAGATCCTTTTAGAGACTTCCTGTCAGAAATAGCTTTTGCACTATCAGCTTTAGCTACAAAGCTCTGTAACTTGGCTTTATTCTTCACAATGTCGCGAACCGTTTGTTTTCCAATGTTATATGTTTTAGCCAATAGAGCAACATCTTTCTTTTTTTCAAATTGTTTTAAAATTTCCATTTTTTGTTTAAAGATAATACATCGCGTTTACGCTTTTCGTTAGCACCGGTACGCTGCATTTTGTGCGTGTTTAAAGAGTCGGGTTGATACTGTTAATAGTTGTCGAAAATAATAAGTAGTAAACACATACAAGTATGTTAATTCGGGATTCCCCGAAACGAAACGAACGTCTGTACGAGACGAGCGTCTGCGCGGTGCATTCAATGTTCACGCGCCAACCTCTGGCCAACAGACAACAGACACGGATAATCCGCGCACGGATGACCAATTTAACATGCCGCACGGAGAATCCGCCGCCCGGATAAAGCGCGCACGGATAATCGGGGTTCTACTGTACTTTTATTTTCTCATTAAAAAGTATGAAAACATATATACCTTCTTTAAAACAGCATAAGCTTTCTTTCATCTGAAAATAATGTAAATACAATACAAATCTCATAAAAGGTTATTGGCAAGTTTTTTTCATTTACCTTCAACAACATTTCCTCCTATTATTTTATTCAATTTTGCGTCTTCAACATTTTTTAAGGTTGAGGAATGACATGGAGTTTCCCAAACGCTTTCATCTCTACCATAGTTTTCGTCTTCTAAATAAGCCCAATCAATAGATTCATTCTTTTTTTTTGTGTTGAGTTTTTCTCAACATTGATGACTTTATGGGTACTTCATTGAAGTTTTCATCAAAAGATATTCATCTGATGAAGATCTTCTGGGCCCTTTTTCTTTTCACATCAATCTCAGAATGAAGGTCACTTGCACTACATTCTTCGGTCATACTGGATTTGGCTCTTGCTTTAGAGTAGTCATCTTAAACAAGACAAGATAAACAGATAGAAATAATGCTAGTATAATATTATTTTTATTAAAGAAATATGTATTTCCTGAAATAATTCAATTAAGTATCGCAAATTCATTTCGATCAGGTATTGACCATTAATAAACTACAGAACAGGCGCCATTAGTTACTTGAGAATATATTGATTTTTGCTACTTCTACATAAACAAATGAAATTTGAACCATCACTCATACTTTGGGAATCATTAAAAACGAACTTTTGGCTGACTGTATTCTAGGAACTTCATCAGCTTTTCATTTGAAACTTTGTACTTTTAATTAAAGTTGATAATAGATTTTCATCACGTAATGGCTGATTCTGTTCAATTTTCATTCGGAAGCTCAATATAAAGTGCCTTAAATTTACCACACAGGTAATTACTAAAAATAAAGTATTTTATTTCGATGATTACATTCAACAGTTGAACAAAGCGTAAAATTGTATTCAACCGAAAAAGTAGATTCATTTTAATAATTGAGTTGGAATTTGACAGAATAAGTGTCGTCAAAGTTGAATCTTCAATTAATTATAGTTAGTTAAGATTATACAGGATCTTCAAAAACAAATATAAGATTTTTCTAAAATTGAGGTACCATTATGATAGGAATTTTTGACCGAAAACCAATATACGAAACGTAAAGAGCAAACACCTGAAAACCAGAAGCAACAGGTCAACGGACAAGTTGGTAAAACCAAGTTCTTAGTATATGATTTTCTACTTGCGGAAAGCAAACTATTATTCAAATAATCACCTTCGGTTTGACACTTTGAACAAGAAGCATAACCAGAATGTCCTTTTGTACATGTTATGAAAGCTGTTGCTGATACGTCACATATGACAGCATTAATCTTTACGGCAAATTTTTTATTATCTATATCAATACCCTTTTTCATGATATCTGTAAGATCCATTATAAAAGTTTCTAGGAATCTATTAGCATCAGCAGGTTTCTCATATCCGTGATAAATGCCAATCATGTCTACAATATTTGTGCCTTTTAATTTACATAACATAGGATACACCTGACCGCCACTGCTTTTTGCCAAAGGCAAACCATCAACATTAATAGCAAGCTCCAAAATACTGAAATGTTGACAAAGGATGAAATTTTGAAAATATACTTTGAACTTTGAAGACAAGACTCCAACGAGAAGTGATAATATTCACCAGGAGGCACAATTTTAGTTTTGAGCAACGTTCTAGCATCACCAGGAAGTTCAGGAAAATAGTTCTTGAAATATTTGAGTAAATCGTTTATGGCTACGTGTGGAATGTTATGTTTCAGTGAACAACTAGAGAGAAACAAAGTTGGTTCTATACGAGTATCAATTTCAACATCTTCTAATTTCAATGGTTAACTTGTACTTGACGATACTCTTCATACACACTAATGATAACTTTTTCATCATTTATGATAGCTATTTTCTTTGTTGGTGGAGAAAATGAACTAGTCGAGGGAATAGTAGGATTAGTGTCAGTACAGCGCTTAGTTCAGGTCTATTCACCTTATAAAAAACTCGAAGCCATTATTCAATTTGGCAATTTCCAATATCAAATCTTCCCAATTTTCAAGACCGTGTGGCCATTCGCAAACACATAACACATCAGTTCAGATCACTAGTTCACTTTACCTTCACCTCCGGTCACCGGCACCGCAGAATAATATTAGCGGGAAACAGGTATTGGTGTCAGAACCAATCATCTTGCAGTCACTCACCGTCAAAATTCAAGCGCGCGTTTATTCAAATGCCTGGAGTTTACAAGAAACTTTTCTAAAGAACATTCATATCAGAACTAATGTTGTGCGATTATTTCTTTTTCTTGATAACTGAGAAATGATAAATGAGAAGGTTTTATTCGAAAAAGTTTAATTTTTGAGGCTTCATTTATATTATTCGGGACACTGGAAATATGTGACAAGGATGAATCCCTTCTTAATACAGACTATAAGGTAAATATCACTGTCATATATTCATTAATTCTCTTTTTAAAATATGAGATGGTGCTTTATTTGTCGATATTCTTCCAGTTTTTGAGACGGTACACAGGACGTAATAAGGAGGTCCATTTCTTTTCTTCCCTGAAAGGTGCAGAAATGAACTTTTTTAGGACGTCCTTTATAAGTCCAGGACGTTCGAACTCACCTAGACCATATTTTGGTAGTCCTGGGGACGTCTTGTGTTATCTGGGGTGTAGATGATGAATGTGCTTTTTGTAGATATCAAATAACTTTGTATTTGTAGGTAAGTAGAGAAGAATAATATAATATACCTTTCAGAGGAGAAGCGAAAATGATGGAGTATAACCTCCAAAAACAGTTTCGGGGTCAAAGATTATATAATTTTTCTATCAAAATTCATAAATTCACATGATGGACGAATTTTGTGATTATGGTCTGATTCTATTCTACTGAAAATTGGTATCTGATGGTTTTTGAGGTCGAATATTATGAATTACATTACTCTTGTAAATCTTGCTCAAGGAACTAAATAAAATTAAAAGTAAAAAAATATTTAAAGGCAAGCTCATATTCAAATGCACTGAAAATTAAAAATATCTTATTTAGATGTGTGATGTAGGTTATTCTGTGAGCGACAGATTCAATAGCTTGTCTCTCAAGAATACCTATCTTTTTTGTATTCCAACTGAATGTTTTGCGCGGCAAGCTTTTTAATCGATACTAATAGAATAACCCACATCACACTCTTCCAAAGGAATCATTTTTTACATTAATTTCATTTTTCTTCTATTCACTCATTATTAATGAGCTTTCTTCCCACTGAACAATGATTAAAACACTATACAATTTATTAACTGTTCTGTTGTTCAAGATGGTGCTGATAAGGCAGGATTCTCGCCAAATCACAAATCTACAGAAACTTCAATTCAACTGTAGCTCAAGCGATCTTCTGAGCGTCTGAACGCGGATCAAAACAAGAAATTTTAAGATGAGGTGATGAGAACATAATTCATGTTTTAGTTTACTTACATAAATGATATATTGCATTTTGATCCCTCTTTATTTCCCCTGTTCTATTTTTACAGTATTTATTAAACTACCAATAATGTTTATGAATATGAGTTCACAGAAAGTTATGAAAGACAAATGAGCTATTTATTTTCCTCATAACACCAATATTTGCTTAAACAGTGTGTGTTGCTAAAATTGAATTTGAATAACCCACGACAGTGGAATTTATGTCTATATTCGAAATAATTAGGCAGCCAGTACAACATTTTGAACATGATAGAGTAAAAACTGATGAGCTACTCAATAAGCTTATTTTGTACAATACTGAAAGCCCACTGTTACAATCTCGAAGTGCAAATCTGTTGGGATTTGTTAATGATCACTCGCTTTACCCTGAATATTATTGTTATCGAAAACTTGAGGTAACTAACAGAATTTCTGTGGACAAACGAAGTACGATTGAAGAACAAACCAGAGGACAATTCACTTCCAAAACTTGGTTCCAAGTGCGTCAAAGCAGAATAAGGGGATCAATCATTGGTGATATTTTGAAAACGATAGAATCTAAGCGGTAGTGATGAACCGTGCATGAAAAATATTAATAATTAAAACTTGAACATGACTATGAAAACATTGCAAAGGACCAATATATGAAAGCAACTGTTGTAACGGTTAATATGTCATTTCTTCACTGGAAGTTATATTCTAGTTGTCATGCGTGAAAAGCGTGATGCATCTCAGCTACGCGTTCTGCTTCAAATAACGTTTTTTTTTTATTTCAACACCTGTGTGTGTAACACGCAATTTAACATGCAGTAAGCATTTGCTAATGTATATGAAATACAATAATTAATAATTATTAGTGAAAAACATCTTGAAAAGAGGCGGTAAGTCTTTATAATTAGCAATATGTTTGATTAATATCGTTATATAAATTCAATGTTATTTCTAATACAACTTTTATCTTCAAGCCATATGCTTCCCTCATCATTGGATATTGGATCACTTCTATATCTCACTCAAAATTTGGACTTTTTATTCTTAACCGAATATTGGCTAGAATGTGGATCATATCTGGTATATATCGAAGTATATAATGGAATCAATAAGAACGTAAAACTGCCTGGATTTTAATAAGTTAAGTTATCCTATTTGTTTATTTATAAGTTAAATTTTCAATAATTGTTTCGTATTTATTGAATCAATATTTGTAAATTGTGCATATGTATATATCTGTGATTTTTGGAAAGAATTAGTAAAGTTCCACTCTTCTATACTGTCCATTGACTACCAAAATAAACTAAGTTCATCAAGACCTATGTTAAAATTTATTTGTTCCATTTTAGGTATATACTAGAATTTATATATTTGTCTTAACATTAAACCCTCATAATTTGTCTCTCTCACTTGGTTTAGAATATCTGCTTCTTTGTCAACCTCTGCAGAAATGTAATTGTTTATAAAAACTAAATGTGTTCCTTTCGCAATCTGACAAATGGAATTATTACCTTCTTGACAACCGAGCATTTTTTTCTTAGGGGTTTTAGGGACCTCATACGTTAGGTCTTCCTATACATCTTTGATCACAGGAGCATTCATAGCTAATGGTTCCTCTTCTATCATGTCAAAATCAGCATATAAAACAAATACAATCAGTGTTAAAAAGGCGATATAACAAAAGATTCAATTTGTCATTACATTTCCTGTATGTGTTTGTTGGATAAGAGCTCCCTCCTCGAATTATAAGCCTTGTGAAGATGTCTTTCCAATTATTCCTATTATTTCCTCATCGTTCATTAAGGGTGGAGGAGGGGTGAAATTACCAGTTCTACGCTGAGCTACTTTTATATCTCTATTCTTCTTTCTTGCAAAACCTCATTGATTCTTCCATACCGGTGAATATTTATTTAGATATTGCGATACATAAATATTAATTGAATACCTATTTACTTTTTGCCACTGATCTACAGATTTTTTAGGTCCAAGTTCATTCAGTTGATTTTTCAAACGTTGCCACATATTTTTTCTGTTTCTTTACCGTGTATGTTAACAAGTTTTCCTGTGGCGAAATTTTTATTCTCCAATATACTGTTATGATTTCATTTCCTAAACAATAAAATGATAAAAGTAGAACTTACCGAACATTGAAAATCAGAAAAGATTAATAAAAAAATATTATATGGAATCAAATACAATGTTGAAAGTTAAATAATAGTTAGTATAATATAATGAACAATGTAAAACATAATAAACAACAATGTAATTAGAATAAAAGTGTAAAACAAGAACTTCAGTGAAAGTGAATAAACGTACAGTGTTACGAAGACAGAAATCATAATTAAAATGATTACAAAAACTATCATGAGATAGCACAAACTATTGAAAAACGTTGTAGATATAAGTTAGGATTAGTAAATTTGAGTTATATAATGTTAAAGAAATGTTATATTATGTATTAGTTTTTAATAGTGACAACTGTCAAATTTATAATAATTATAGGAACAATCATATTAATAATAACCTAATCATAGGTTATCTTATACCAAAGTGTGTGGAAAAATGTAGGCAATATGAATTTTTAAATTCATATTAAAATTAAAGAAGGAATGAATCATCATCATTTAAAATAAGTTGAAAATCTCCAATAATTAAAAATTTAAAGAATACTAAATTCTGATTGGTCGATGCAATTTTATAGACGTCAGATTAGTAACAATGTAAAAGTTCTGTCAGTTTGCAACAATCAACAAGCACCTCATTGGTTATTTTTGAAAATACTTGGCGTCCTTTTTGAAGGCCTATAAAAGGATTCTGAAGATCAAGCCAAGTCAGTTAGCCATCAACATCTGAAGAGTCAAGATACTCAAGCTACTCAAAAGATTTCCATAACCTTAGATTATTGGATAAACATCGGTGAACCCAAGTGTTCCAGTAGCTTCGTACGGTTGAAAGTAACCGAAGCAAACAAGTAATTAATACAAGTCAAGTATTCCCAGTCTTCGAACAAAATTTTTGAAAGTTATTATAACCATAATTCTCAAGTAGCATCGTATAATAGTTAGTCTTCGACAACGTTCCAACACATCATTTAAGGTTTTATATCTTTTGAAAAAGAATAAGACAAGCTAACAATTATCAACAGTTCCTGATTTCTAAAGAAGTAACCACATTGTTTACCTGTGATTTGTGTATAGCAGAGAGATTGTGTACCTACGGGTAAAGTGAATTATCAAATAATAAGAAAATCATGCCAAGTGAACATTGCCTACATTTTTAAAAACATATTCTTGGATATAAACTAAACGTAAGTTTATTTGTTATTTCTCCATTGTATTATTATCTGTCTGTAAATCTGAAAGAAAGATTGTAGATTGTAACTGTGTAAACAAATCGAAATAATCATTTTGAGGTTAGATCATAGATCTAGTTAAATACAACTTTGTAGAAGTTAATACACGAGATAAATTAGTCATAGAAATTTAAATATTAAAAGTTAGCAACAATGAACATTGTGTTTAATTCCATAGATATAAAATAAAAAGGTAAAAGTTCATTATTCAAATCATTACATTATTCAAATCAAAACAAACATAAGATTTAAAATACAAATAAAAGCTAGCCGGAAGAATTAATAATAATTCATAATTAAATAATAAACTCATAGGAGTTTTCTTAACAATACACATCAATAGAAAATCCATTTGCTCTTTGGAAGACCGAGACCTCTTCTTGCACTCTCTATAAATAAATAACATAATATGAATGAGATATGACTGAATATATTATATTCCTTGTCGTCTCATATCTATGAGGCGCCGTTTGCGCCATAATTATTACTTATTTATATTTTAAACATCTTAGAATATATATTAAACTTTCACATATATATTGAATAACTTTCTATATATATTGAACACGTTTTATATATATGGATTGTAGTTCAATAATATAAGTTTTCAAAAGACCGTTTTCAGGAAAAAACTGCCGAACTTTCTTTCTCAACGGATTTTTATGTTTTTGGGGGTGCTGAATCTGAATCTGAAGTTTGCTACCACGGCAACCATCGGCTTCATACTCAAAATCGCGAAAAACCGCCCAAAATTGCGGTAATTAAATGTTTTTCGCCTATAACACGACAACGAAGCGTTTTTCAAAGAAATTTATTGTATAGTAAATTGTAGCTTAAGCTAATACCTACAAAACAAAAAAAACAAATCCGAAATCGGACCATTTTTCGCAGAGTTAGGATTTTTTGAAAAATGGTGATAAGTAGCGAAGTTGGCTAAAAACGCGAAAACCACTTCGATAATATCTGCTGGTGCCCTATTATCATTCTTTTACCTCTATAAACAATATATATATATATATATATATATATATATATATATATATATATATATATATATATATATATATATATATATATATATATATATATATATATATATATATATATATATATATATACACGTATATAAAAATACGTGTATAATAATATGTATTATACACTCACCTATTGGTATTTTACAAGTATTCCCCCCTTTCTTAAATCTCAATGAAAAATTGAATTCAGGTTGCATAAATTGTGGAAGAATTACGACACAATCGACCACTCCCTCCTAGTCTGTTGTTAACCTGCTCCCTACTCCCCACTTACTCACACCCCTCCCACCCCTTTCTTCAGAACACCTGCTATCCGAAATCATTCCGTTTCAGTTTGTGACCGAATGTGACGGCGAGCATTTTAATTCGAGTCTTTCTTGTTAAAATATACGCAAAATATGTCTCGCAAGTGTATTGTGTGTGAAGAATTGTTAGATGATGGAACAAACTGCCCAATCCACAAAGCAAATGGAGCGCAACAGAAGAGCAAAGAAAGTATCAGTTGATATCCAGTTTACTGAAGAAATGGTGCCAACAACAAGCCAGGACAAGTTTCTATCCAACTATAACAATAAGGACCGGCTCATACAAATGCTGTTGAAAAAATTCACTGAAGCCGAAATGGAAATTAGACAAGCAATTGAGGATGCAGACTGTTTGATCGTACAAACTGCCCAATCCTTTCCAGAAGAATGTGATGCAATTGTTGTTGTTGTTGGTGAGGACATCGATCTCCTGGTCATCCTCATTGGCACACAAACACCCAGCAACGTCTATTTCCTGAAACCAGGAAAAGGGAAGGTGCCACCTACTTTGTACCACCCACCAACCGCTATCAACAGATCCGTTGCAGAACATATTCTGTTCGTACACGCATTCAGCGGTTGCGACTCGACTTCCGCCATCTTTCACCAAGGGAAGGTAAAATTTGTCAAGACTCTCCAAAAGTTCCCAATTCTATCATCTTACATCGAACAATTCAAAAATCCATTTGCGACAAAAGAAGAGCTCACGGCAGCAGGGGAAAAATTCTTGGTTGGATTGTACGGAGGTGATTTTCGTTGCACTTCCTTGAACGATCATCGCTACAGGCAGTACATAACTTCAGCCTACAAATTCAATTCAAATTTTGCCACCATTCCACCCTCAGAAGCCGCAGCCAAGCAGCACACATATCGGGTTTTCCATCAGGTACAGCAGTGGCTTGGAAACGCTCTACCAACAGAGGAGTGGGGTTGGCGAACAGTCCAGGGGAACTTGATCCCTATAACCACTCTCAAAGCTCCAGCCCCAGACAAGCTGCTGACGTTGATAAGCTGCAAGTGTCAGAAGGGGTGCAGGGGCAATTGTGGATGCAGAAAAATTGGATTGTTCTGCACAAGGTTGTGTGACTGTGATGGTCACTGCTGTAATCAAGAAATCATCTTTGATGTGAACGACGGTACAGACGACCTTCTGGAGTCACCGCTTTCATCTGATAATATTGAAGAAGTTGAAGGTACTTTAAAACATATATCTTATCAACTCACATGTGATATATTCATTTATTTTCTGTTTCAGTGGATCCACCAACAGATGAGAACCAACCCAGTCACAAGCGCCCAAAATTGTCCTCTCTCGATAAACCGGGTCCATCTGGTTTACAACGATAGCAGACGAAACGATGACGCTTGGTAAGTAATGTGGTATCCTGTACACCTGCTTATAAGAATTTACTTGAATGAAACTATTTTTCTTGATCTCTGAAGACAAAATAGATCTATAGACTCTGTTTTCTCTGTTTCCAGATGGAGCTGTACCCAATTACAATTCGAATTAAGTTGTCTACTTTCTACAATTCTACTTTTCTACAACAATTAACTATATCTCAATCCTTAACTTACTATTTTTACATAATAATATGAAAGTGTATGATAATAATAAGTTGTCAATAAACATAAGCTAAAAATAAATTGTCGTTTATTACAACCAACTCCTTGTATAAACTGTACTTGATAGAGTGGAGTCAAAAATGCTCACATTGCTCATTGACGTTCGGCAGTTCAGTAAAAGTGGCCAATTGTACAAAAATTTCTAGCACGATACGTAAATTTGATTTTTCGTTGAGATTTGAGAAATAGAGTACTTGTGAAGTGACCTAATAGGTGAGTAGGTGCCTCATTGACGTTCGCTACATATCGCCATATTTCGAAACATCATAACTCCGCAAAAAATGGTCCGATTTCGGATTTGTTTTTTTTGTTTTGTAGGTATTAGCTTAAGCTACAATTTACTATACAATAACTTTCTTTAAAAAACATTTCGTTGTCGTGTTATAGGCGAAAAACATTTAATTACCGCTATTTTGGGCGGTTTTTCTTGATTTTGAGTATGAAGCCGATGGTTGCCGTGGTAGCAAACTTCAGATTCGGATTCAGCATCCCAAGAAACATAAAAATCCGTTAAGAAAGAAAGTTCCGCAGTTTTTTCTTTGCCAAACCCTTATATTATTGAACTATTGTAGAATGTAAATATATAGAACTTGTAACGAATATATTTAGAACTTTAAGTTCGTTTATTTGCCACTGGTGGCGCTCAGGCTAATATATTAGTCTGAGGAATTATCAATCCGATTTGGCAACACCGATGATATAACGTGATGTAAACAACGTGATACCTTTTGGCATAGCATATGTCATATTTCACTTTCATTCTGAGAAGTTCACAGCTGGAATATACAATGAAAGAAGAAATTACTATATCCAGCTTGGAGGAAATGAGATGAAGAGAATAATCAATGAAACTAATGAAGACAGGTTCAAGTAATTTTGGAATAATTACAATAGGCAAGTGAAACAGATTTTGTCAACTATTTAACTAGGTATCAATAATATGTATGAAAATATTGTTGTAGATCTGTTACATTGGTGAATCAACACAAACATGACATTAAACAACCTACTAAGGACTAGACAACTGAAGAGAAATGTAAGTGTGACTACTAGACAAAATTGACGACCTTGTAGACATAAAAATGTGGAAGAGGATTGTGGATATTGAACGGCCAACAGCTATCAGAACCGAATTATATCAAAAGCTCACATGAAGACAAGTGTTTAATAACAATGTGGAGGTAAAATGATCCTCAAGTATATGGACAATTTAAAGTAAAGACATTTAAAAATCTTAATACAATATATACCTACTATAAATTTAAAGTATGTGAGAAATAATGTAGGACACTACTCTATATTGCAGCATATTAAAATTTTGTATTAATCCCTGACAGTGTGTTAGTGTCCTGAATATGCAGTAAAGAATACCTTGTCAAGTATGTGCACTTGGTAGGAATGTAAGAAGAGCGAATAGGAACTAACTCTGTTTTAGATGAAGTTTTGAAGTATTAAACCATAACATGATGAGGAAAGCAACGAAGTTATCGGATGAGATGGAAGTTTAAAGACAAAAGTAAAAGAAGTTTATTTTAAGCAGTATATTGACAACATTGCCATGGGGAATTTTGAGCTGTACGATTAGTAAATTGCACAGAAGGTTCAATCTTTGAATATAATTCAAAATATGTACTTATTTTAGAATGTAGTTATTTATTTGTAATACATGTTATAATTAATGAATCATTGATAAATAAACCTGACTAAAATTACCGAAACAGAATATGTAAAACAGAAATACATTAAAATCATTCAAAACATCTTTCTGCACTTTAGAGCTACAAAATCTTTTTACCAAATCAACAATAATTGTTTGTCACATGATATCTGACTGGATACAAAGTAGAGGTAACGAATAGAGAATATTTGCTCACAGGTAGGTTGAAAGTACTTGACTTTTGAATGCCCCTGTCGTTGAGACTTGTAAGTTATTTCTTTGTTAGCTTGAACTCACTGTAAATAAAACAATAGTATCTGAAGCTTTTTATTTGTCTTTTTAAAGTGAAATAAGTCATTTTCAAATGCTTTTATCAATTTATTGTTTCAATTATTCATTTAAAATAAAATAGATGTCAAAAGTGAACGGTTTAGTTGGTTTGGTGTGGTATAATAGTTATTTTTGTTATAAGTGCGTGAAATGAGTGTTTTTTAATGGCATACGAGAATGTGTCATTAAAACAAGAATTTCACAAACTAAATAATTTTTTTTCTACCACTGACTTTGAATTAATCTGCTGAAATTATGTGTTATAAATAAATAATCGCTATACTATTTCCATTTCACAGCATTTAGTTAACTTGCTATGTCGTTGGTAGAAATGGTTTGTTGCAGTGATAAGTCTTTCATAGTGAAAAAATACTTTTTCCTACAAGCGTGCGTGATTCACCCTCTACCCGCACGCAATTCAGTTTGGAAAGTGTCATTTTCCCGCACTAGTGTGGGAAAAGTTTTCCCACACTAGTGCGGGAAAAACATTTATATGATATCCTCGTAAAATATAAGTGGTGGGTGACAAAATATGAAAGTTCAAGCTTTTTTGTTGCAATACTAAGTGAGTTTGTTCAAAATCATCCATCATTTTGCACTATTTATTGAAAAAATGAACAAATATTGATAAATAAAAATGTATTGTTATGAAAATCACCCTATATATAGGCTTTGATTGATCTGATAAGGAGTAGGTAACAATTGATGTTGTCATGCCGATCAATACACAAATTTGTTTGTAATTGTCAGTGACAGACAAAGCGTTACTTATATAAAATTTTCGATTCAGTGAAATTGCCACAATGGATTATTCATCTGATGAAGAACTTCCACAAGAAATCGTGCAAGCAGCTACAGATGCGAACTTAGAGTTATTGCCAACGAAATCTAAACAAAGGTATGAGAAGCAATACACGAGTTTTATTGAATGGTGCAACAATAAAAAAGTGAAAACACCAAATAAAGAAGTATTCTTGGCTTATTTTCTAGAAATGTCTAAAACATGGAAGCCGAACACTTTATGGGCAAGATATTCAATGTTGAAGAGTGTATTCAAAGTACATAATGCATCAAATTGTACATTTACAATAAATATTACGAATAATTAGTGGATAGAAAATGTTACTCTTGTTAGTTGTTTCCATTTGCATGAATAAATAATTGAAAAAATGAATTTGTTTCCTACGCTTGTAGAAAAAGTATTGTTCCTAACTCATGCGGAAAGTGTCTTTCCCGCACTCGACTGCTTACCCGAACTCCGCTCCGCGTCGTTCGGGTTAACGACAGTCGCGTGCGGGAAAGCATCACTTTCCGCACTTGTTAGGAAAATTACTACTTCACGTTGAAAAGTATTAGTTCACGAATCAATAGAGACACAAAAATGTCAAGTTTTTTTTGTTAGCGGTACAAAAAGATATAGACATCTTGATCTTTGTTAAAAAATACGTTACAAGCACCATGAAGTCTAGAATGATAGACTTCTTGATTCTTGGCATGAATTGTCAGCCAACTAAGACAGCTGTGATTGTTTTATGCTTGTGGGTGAATTCCACCCTCTTCAGCGTAGTGCTATATATTTTATAATTTATATGGTCTAACAGGTTGTTGCTTATGGTTTATAGCCACTGAAATATAATTATACTGGAACGCGCTCTGGCCGCCTCTTCTTTGTAAATGACGCGGGTAGAGAGAGATATTGCACAAGGATCATTTCTGTCCTTTTCGTGCATAATGAAAGCGTGTTAGCTGTAAAAAAAGATGGTTATAATCTCTGCACTATACTCATGCTAAAGCACTAGTATTCATTACCTTACTTATACTAAAACATCGGCAGTATATTACTACACAGTAAAACCTTTGGGAAAAGTTGATCCAGCTCCAAGTACTGAATCAATTGATTATGAAGTTGAATATGAAAAATGTATACTTGAATGTCAGAAATTACGATTGATTATTTCCGAACAAAATAAACTATAAATCGTTTGAAAATTTTAATTGTCAATACAAATATAAAATATTAAAATTGTCAAATAATGCGGTAAAAATAAATGAAACTTTAGAAGAAATATATTAACTAAAAATCAGATAGATTTGTTACTTAAAAATTCACAGATTTCGCAACTCTTGCAACCATCTGAGGCTGTCGAAAAAAATGACGACTTTTGTCTATTGAATCTTTTGTACCATTAAAGGAAAGTTATTGCATGTAATGGTCCCAAATGACATTTACTTTAGTGGGTATGGCACTGTCATTGTTCAAATTCTAATTCCGTCTCAATCTATATCAATGATATTTTTCATAATTATGGAAGTTTTTCAACATTCCAACAGTGGGAGCTAAAGCGCGCAGTCTTTGTGTATCCTCAACACGACCGATCCGCATATATTATCAGTCAGTAGATGAGAAACGTTGCGCGTGCACGTGGTTCCTGAAGTCACGTAGTACCCGGCAAAGGCTGAAGTCTTCATGAATGGAGCAAAATGATTTAATTTTTAACAAAAACTACTATAAACAAACAAGCTGATGCGCAACGGGCAATCTACTTTCTTATTATTATTACTTATTTATAGAGTCGATACCATACTGTAAATCCGATCTGAAAATCTTGTTATATTCCTTCTCACTATTATCCTTGGGCCAGAGCGCGTTCCAGTTTAAGTATATGTCAGTGGTTATAGCTGACTACTGATTTTCGCATGCGACAGGACCACGGTCGTACATACAGGTCTGGAAACTCGAGGTTGTTTCCTATGTGAGAAGTGAGACCGCTAAGCGTCGACTTTCGCGTAGTACCAAAAGACGTCACGTAAGAGTATTCTCTGACAACTGTCAGTTGACTTGTCAACACAAGGAATACCTGCGTTTTTAGAAACAAATTACAAAATCGTGCCGAAATGCAAAACGGGGTACAAAAGTGTAAAGCAAGAAACTTCTGTTTTTAAAGTGCCGAAAGATGCGGAAATGCGAAAAAAGTGGATGCTTGCGATTCCGGATGGAAATTGTGTTAAGGAGGTCTTTTATGAAGTTATTTTTAAGGTGAGTTTGACAAGAGTAACAGTTCTATTCCTCTCTCAAATCAGAATACTTAGTAACACTGCTTGCGATTCCGGGAAGAAATCGTTTTACCACTTCGTGATCCAAGCGCTTGCTAGTGGCTGAGCGAGGGACTACGAGTTTGGCGACGCGTAAGAGACTCATGTCAACCATAGAGTTTCCAGACCTGTATGTACGACCGTGGACAGGACACAAATGACTCTTGCAGTCCTCTCTCTTGGATTGATCTAGTTTGCCGAACGCACCCGCGCAAGCTTATAGTTCGATGTTTACAGTTACGTTTACGTGACCTATTAGTCTGAGACTTAACCCATACCCGTAGATAACTCTACTACCGGTAGTAGAGTTATCCATGCCCATACCCATACATAACTCTAGAGTTATCTATGACGTAACCTGTGGTTCGTGGTACTGCACTACTGCGGTAAAACAAAGAAGATAGCATAAGCTTACCTACTTTCAATTCAATGAATTTTTCATTTTACTTTTACCTTTCCAATAATTGGTCGCGATTTCGCGATAACTGATAACTGTGACTGTGTTGTCGGTACAAAAAGAAAATGGGATCGTTATCGTTAGATCAAAGGGAAATAGTTGAACGTGTTTTACAAAGCCCAGAGTTGAAACGTACTCTGGAAAATACCATCAGAAATATAAATAGCGAACAACCTCCAGAACAAACTCAAATTTCATCAGTTAACCAGGAATTACATAGACTCTTTCCCAGTATTAGAGGTTCAAATAATCCGGTTTTGAGAAATGTAATAAGGGCTCGAACAACAAAAGAAATAATCCAGATACAAAAACATATTTTTACAAAGAAATTAACGTACTTGTGTCTCCAAATGCAGCAACAACATTGACTGGCTTAAGTAAATCACAAGCTTTCGAAAATGGTAAGTTTATCCTTAATTATTTATATAGTTAAATTCACTGCAAAATATAAAAATACAGTTAGGCATATTTGGGCCAAATTTAGGTTACAAAATTGTCGTATTAATGTATGGTGACTTTTACCTAATTATTTTTTTCAAAATTTTTAGGTTTAGCATTGTCAAACGCCAAGTTTAGCATTGACTGGTCATATAATGAAATTTATAATTATATAAGAGATTTGTTCAAAGCACATCTGGGAGAGATACTATTTGAATTAATGGTACCAATGAACCGTCGACTAGTTAAACTAACTCTTCCACAAGGGGAACAACTGAATGGAAAATCACTTAAAAGCATTTTTCAACAGAAAGTAATATATGTCAAATCATCCCAACCAATACTGATTCCCTTAGGTGACAATTTGAGTGATGAAGATTCTCACATAATAGCAAACGATGAACATTCTCTTGTTGGTGTCATTAGTGACACTAGTAATGAGATAACATTAAATGTAAGTTCATTTTTTTGTATATAATAATTAGTGCAGATCTCACTTACAAGTCTTGTATTTTTAATATTGTAATTTCTCTCCACTAGGAAGAAGGAGAATTGGTGAATGTAGATGAACAATTGAAGAATGACACTCAAATCGCAATGGAGCAAAGTCTAGCTACTAACAGTAATAAAGAAATCTGTTTGGTGAATACTTATACTTTCAGATTTCAAAATTAAAATCAACAATGACATCGTTTCCCAGTTTAATATCTATCGTGAAGATATATTTCAATGTTGTATAAGAGCTATGCGTAGAAAAACATTTTCTACATTTAATAGAATTTCAGTAAAATTTAGTGATATAGAGGGCAATTCTGAAGGAGCAGTGAATGCAGGTGGGCCTACAAGAGAAATGTTCAGATTAGTCCTAACCAGTATTAAGAACAGCAAATTGTTTTTTGGAAAAGAAAAGAAATATTTAACTCTAAATAGTGATTCTATAAAAAATAGGGAATACTTCGAGGCGGGGCGTATAATTGCCCTTTCTTTAATTCATGGAGGGCCAGGACCCCATTTTTTTTGTGACAAATTGTATTCTGTACTAGTTTTTGGATTCTCAGAGACAATTTTTTCAATAGATGAAGTAGAACCTGAGATCAAAGAAAAAATTCTAAAACTGGAAGAATTAGATGATTTACGTTTACTAACAGAATATATTAATCAAGAACCTATATTTTCTATAGCAGGATGCCATTTTATATCCAATGTTGAAGAGAAAAATAAACTTTTCATTGGTAATAGCAAAAAGTAAGTTATTTACTAATACTATTCATAAAATCTGATTTCAGATATGATAGAATTTTATGCATTCCATAGAATTAGACCGGCATTAGAACAGGTGAAATATATACTTTGATGAAGTGCAATGCAACTATCTTTAAAGATATAATGTGTGCAGACTCTGGGCCAATTAATGCCCAGTTTTTGGAAAATCTCTTTAAAGTAGAATACAGTGAAATAGGTAGTTCTAAAAGAATGTCTGAAAATAGAATTATTACTTTTTGGAGGGACTTCCTAATAGATTTAGAAGGTAGATGGATGGGAATTAGTACAGTACAGGCTTTGTGTGTGGTACAAGATCAACAAAAATTAGTACAAATTGGTTTAAAATTATTCAAAACATTCATGCAATTTTAGATTCAACCAGAAGTACTTATCAAATTCACTATTTTAAATCAAACATCTGATATATTATCACATTATTGATTTTATTTGAATATATATTCTTAGATCTGGTCCAGTACATTTGGTGACATTATTATAAAACTTTTTTTTAAAATATTGTTCAAAATTCCACTGAAATACTGCATACAATACCTGTATATACTGCCATGTATAAAAAAATAGTTATTAGTAATATTTATATTTCTTTTTAGAAAATGGTGGGGAAATTACATTGGAGGATATTTTAATATTTGCCACTGGAGCAGATAGTATTCCTCTTCTTGGATTTGACCCTGCTCCTAAAATTACTTTTCTTCATGATGAGAGTGTGTATCCAACAGCCAATACGTGTTGTCTTGAGTTAAGAATACCAACTATTCATAAAACATACAGTAATTTTATATATTATGTTAGTTTTGGTATAAGCAATTGTAAAGATTTTGCATTTGCCTAGATGCTTGCTTCATTTGCTTTGATTTTTGAGTTTGAAAAAATTTTTTTTAGGTTTTAAAATTTGTTGTGTTTGGAATATACAGATTTTAACTTTTCAAGATAATAAATAAATAAAACTTGTTTATTTTATATGTTGTGTTTTATTAATCCTTATTATGATAAAATAATGCATGAAATTTCAACAATAAAAATGCAACAGTTCTTTCAGTATTAAAAATAATGGATACATTTTGATATTTTATTTTATTGAAATAATGGTAAAAAGATATAAAAATTAAGATAGCATTAATTGCTAGATAGTGTTCAATTTAGAATTAAAATCAACAATTTATAATTGGGGACAAAAAAGCATAGCTAATTTTATAAATATTTCATTGAATGTATTGAGGAAATAGTTTTGAATACAGAATTGTAAACTGTCATTTGATATTTTTTATTTATACATTGAAATGAAAAAGTTTAAATTGGTCTATATGAATGAATTGGCTCATTAAATAATAAATGTAATGTATAGTAACTTTAAACTTTGAAACAAATTATTGGTGCAGTAGATCAGATTATTTTACATTGTTACAAGTTTGGAAGATTTCCAAAAAAAACTTAGAACAATTACTATAATACTGATTGCAGTTTGCGGTCATTTATGGCTTTGCCATCTCTAAGTATATAATAAATACAAAAAAAAATATTTTTATTCTCCAGAGTTTGCACTAATAGAACCACTACATAGATAGTGTACAATACCATTATACAGCATATAGTAAGACACGCTGGCGATTCACCGTACTTACACTTACAAAGTATCTCTGTCCTCTTCACATCTCATTTCTACGATGTGGGAGAAGGATATTCTCTGTAAGTACGATGAATCGCCTGCTTGTATCTATTTATAGAACTGTTATACAACCACATTTTGATTATTGTGCATGAATTCTATACTCACTTGATCTCAACAAAGTGACTCAATCACAAAAATTATACAATAAAGGAATGACGATAATCCTAAAATGTAATAGACATAGGTACCTCAATTATGTGAGTACTGACATGCCAGTTGCAAAGATTATATTACATTATGATTTTTATCTATAATCTACTTTCAATAATGAGAACCATCAACATTTTACCAAAATATCAATAATATCTATATTTCATAAACAAATGAACTACTATGAATGCTCAATTTTTTGAAGGTATTGACCAATTTATTACACTACCTAATAAAAAATCCCTAATTAAGCACATGTACATATAATAAGTATGTTCTATTTTAAACCAAATAAAGTTACCTATTATTATTATTAACTAACAGCATATTATTTAATAAATGCTTCATCCTTAAATAATGACTTATTCCGTTACATTGATCATCCTGAAGAGGATCAGGAACCATATTATTCAATTCTTGTAACTGTTGTTCAGAGAGGTTTATTTCTCTTTCTGGAATTATTACATTGTTAGAAGTTTCGATTTCAGGGAGTGGCCCAAAATCCTCCACCCCATAGTGATCAGGGCTTTCCCAATAAAGTAAATCATCATGACCACTACCTTCCAATTGCGATATATTCCATAGTTGTATTGGAGATCTTGCATTCATAGTACTAAGACTATGGTTGTTCCATTGTCGTACAAATTCTTCTAACGACTGTCGTATTCTTGGTAGATATACATAATCCAAACAATACAGATCTATTTCACTGGTTTCATCTAGAATGTTTTCACTTTCCATTGATAAAAATTGCATTTTGAAACGTTTAGTAACAACTCTATTCACTTCTGACCAAAGTCGTTCAATTCTTTGATTATGAACAGATCTTCCAGTAATAAAACTACCTCTGTTTAATCCCTTCTCGTACAACATAAATCTTGCAACTCCTATATTTTCAGTTCCCCTATCGCCACGTACACGATTTGGTAAACCATATTTCCTAACACCATTTTGAAATAATGAATTCACAGTTGCAGCTTTATTATCAGGCATACACTGTAAATAGATAATTGCTCGACTATAACCATCTATACAGCCATGATACACAAATCGAAAATTCACTAGTTTATGATTTGAATCAATATGCCTATAAACAAGTTAAACTATTAATATATATATATATATATATAGGAAGCAATTTCAGATACCTACCATAAGTAGTTTGCCCCTCTCACACGGTATACTCTTCGATGTATTGCTCTTCGTCTTCTCAATGCTATAAATACCTATAGGGTCAAGTCTCCTTAAAATATCTCTCACTCTTCCTCTTGATACAAATATATTTCTGGACCTTAAACTGCCAAGAACATATACTTCTCCTGCATCGGGTGTCTCTAATTTTATATCTTGAATAAATGAAGTTAATTGGTCATCATTGATGATTGAGTTTCTAAAATTGAATTCTCTCCTCCTCCTTAAGAGTGTATTTCTCGATATATGCAAAGTGTTGCTTATTGATGTCCAATTTAGTCCAATAGATCTCAGATGCAAAATTTGTTCATTTTGAATTTTGTATTTGGGTCGGCCTGAATGTTGACTTCTAATTAAAGACATATTGTTTGATGTATGTGGTGCTGTTATATCTAGAAATATAAGAATACTCATAGCAATTTAAAAAATAAATTAATAAATGTTACTTTTCTATTAAGATTAGAACATTTTGTGAAAATTACTTATTCATCAACCCATGTCAATATATATAAACAGTATAACACTGAATTTAAACTTACCATCTTGTAGAATTGATTGATACAATGTGGAATTGATATTGTACAGTATCAACAATAACCCTTGAAGTTCTTCATTTTGCACATTTTGTATCAAAACTATCAAAGTGCGGCAATTAATTTCAATTTTATTTGAATATTCGGACAGAATCCGAACGTCTGATTCAAACAAACGTCTGCGGGCTTCTTCGTAATCACGGATCAGCTCAAAGAAAAACTGTTCTACAGTCATTACTAATAGATAGACGCAACTTCTTACCTAAATCGATGACTTCAAAAAATCAAACCAACAGAAAAACGGTGGATTTCAAATTAATAACCTATACCAAACCAAAACCAATCACCGTTGTGTATACATCTACATATGTTACACCATCGGTGTTGCCAAACCGGATTGATAATTCCTCAGACTAATATATTAGCCTGAGCGCCACCAGTGGCGAATAAACGAATTTAAAGTTCTAAATATATTCGTTACAAGTTCTATATATTTACATTCTACAATCCATATATATAAAACGTGTTCAATATATATAGAAAGTTATTCAATATATATGTGAAAGTTTAATATATATTCTAAGATGTTTAAAATATAAATAAGTAATAATTATGGCGCAAACGGCGCCTCATACATATCCACTTTCTTTTTGATGTTAAACAGAAAATGCGAAATATTAATCGTTAGATACGAACGTATCAAGTACATAACCCACAAGATAATTCCTATAAAAGTGACAATTAATGTTGTCATTTGTCAAATATATAAAATAAAGCTACATTCAAATAGCTATAGTCTTCCTTCTAGTCGATTTATATTTATAGTCAGACTTCAAATGGAATTAATAGAATACCAATAGACTATAATTTTTGGTCTATATCTATGGTCGGCTATACTTATAGCCGTTTAGCAGCATATCACTGCAGCAGTGCTATGCTGCTAAACGGCTATAAACTAGGCTATAAGTATAGCCGACTATAGATATAGACCAAAAATTATAGTCTATTGGTATTCTATTAATCCTAATTTAAGTCGGTCTATAAATATAACTCGACTAGAAGAAAGACTATAGCGTTTTCAATGTAGCTTTATTTTATATACCGGCAACGCTGCATATTTTATATATTTGACAAATGACAACACTAATTGCTAGTTTTATAGGAATTATCGTATGGGTTATGTGCTTGATATGTTCATAGATATTATTCACAGATTCATATTTCACATTTTCTGTTTACTATCAAAAAGAAATGGATATAGAAGGACACAAATAAGTACAATAAATATAATATATTCATTCCTATCTCATTTATATTATGTTATTCATTTATGGAGTATGCAAGAAGATGTCTCGGTCTTCCGAAAAACAAATAGAGTTCTTATTGAAGTTTATGTTGGAGAATAAAGACTTTGTAGCCACAGGGACATTTGTTAATATACGCGGTGAAAAAAATAAAAAAATTTGTGGTTCCTTAATTGTTGAAATAAGTGGTGATAATATTTTGCCTAATCCGTTTTCCTGCTGCTCTATCTTCAGCATTAGCAATATTCACTAAAATCTGGGGCACTGGCTCAATCTCTTGTTCTTCCATCGGTATTTGGACCCTAAAGTATTTCCAACTGACATTAATGAACTGATCACAGTTGGAAAACTCGAATAAGGAATCTTCAATAGTAATTAAACATTTAAATTGGATTTGATTAAATATTTTTAATCTAAGTGCAATAAAGTAAATTGCAATCAGTGAAAGAATGTTTTTGATTTATGTTAACTATACTAGGCTATATTCTCAACTTATCAATAAACTTACCTTTAATTGAACTAATAATCCATCAGTAGGAATAGATTGAATTATGTTTTCAACCTATTTATTAAGAGCGATGCCGTTGTTTAATCCACTCGGAATAATCGCACAAACTCAATATTTCGTAGGTGGAACGGATTTGAAGTATCCCGTAAATACTTGCGTTGTAGGTTAAAATGAAAAATATCAGCATGAGTTCTTTCTCTTTCCCGCAAAAATGATGCTATAAGAATCAATGTCATTATCAATTGCAGTAAATGAAATTATGAAGCTTTAGGCAGCTATCTTAACGGCTAAAAGATGGACTATAAAATCGACTTTCATTATAGACTCCAAAACAGACTTTAGCGGCTAGTAGAATACCAATATTCAAAAATCGGCTATAAGATAAATGTGAAGGCAGCTACAGTTGCATTTATAGTCCGAAATTAGGCTATAACTATTAGCAGCATAGCACTGCAGGTGGTATAATCAAACGTGCCATTGCCAAAATATGTGTCCTCTTCGTATTGAGTGTTAAGTTGAATTTAGATGTGGAAAACACTTAGAACTATAAATAGTTTATGTTCCTTTATAATACTTACCTGGTCTGTTGAAAGGAGGTCTTTCAAGGCCGGCGAAATGTATAGTTTTGTTCAATCAGTTTATAATTGCATTATAGAGAAGTTCTGCAGTGCTATGCTGCTAAACGGCTATAAACCAGGCTATAAGTATAGCCGACTATACATATAGACCAAAAATTATAGTCTATTGGTATTCTGTTAATTCTAATTTAAGTCGGTCTATAAATATAACTCGACTAGAAGAAAGACTATAGTGTTTTCAATGTAGCTTTATTTTATATACCGGCAACGCTGCATATTTTATATATTTGACAAATGACAACACTAATTGCTAGTTTTATAGGAATTATCGTATGGGTTATGTGCTTGATATGTTCATAGATATTATTCACAGATTCATATTTCACATTTTCTGTTTACTATCAAAAAGAAATGGATATAGAAGGACACAAATAAGTACAATAAATATAATATATTCATTCCTATCTCATTTATATTATGTTATTTATTTATGGAGTATGCAAGAAGATGTCTCGGTCTTCCGAAAAACAAATAGAGTTCTTATTGAAGTTTATGTTGGAGAATAAAGACTTTGTAGCCACAGGGACATTTGTTAATATACGCGGTGAAAAAAATAAAAAAATTTGTGGTTCCTTAATTGTTGAAATAAGTGGTGATAATATTTTGCCTAATCCGTTTTCCTGCTGCTCTATCTTCAGCATTAGCAATATTCACTAAAATCTGGGGCACTGGCTCAATCTCTTGTTCTTCCATCGGTATTTGGACCCTAAAGTATTTCCAACTGACATTAATGAACTGATCACAGTTGGAAAACTCGAATAAGGAATCTTCAATAGTAATTAAACATTTAAATTGGATTAGATTAAATATTTTTAATCTAAGTGCAATAAAGTAAATTGCAATCAGTGAAAGAATGTTTTTGATTTATGTTAACTATACTAGGCTATATTCTCAACTTATCAATAAACTTACCTTTAATTGAACTAATAATCCATCAGTAGGAATAGATTGAATTATGTTTTCAACCTATTTATTAAGAGCGATGCCGTTGTTTAATCCACTCGGAATAATCGCACAAACTCAATATTTCGTAGGTGGAACGGATTTGAAGTATCCCGTAAATACTTGCGTTGTAGGTTAAAATGAAAAATATCAGCATGAGTTCTTTCTCTTTCCCGCAAAAATGATGCTATAAGAATCAATGTCATTATCAATTGCAGTAAATGAAATTATGAAGCTTTAGGCAGCTATCTTAACGGCTAAAAGATGGACTATAAAATCGACTTTCATTATAGACTCCAAAACAGACTTTAGCGGCTAGTAGAATACCAATATTCAAAAATCGGCTATAAGATAAATGTGAAGGCAGCTACAGTTGCATTTATAGTCCGAAATTAGGCTATAACTATTAGCAGCATAGCACTGCAGGTGGTATAACCAAACGTGCCATTGCCAAAATATGTGTCCTCTTCGTATTGAGTGTTAAGTTGAATTTAGATGTGGAAAACACTTAGAACTATAAATAGTTTATGTTCCTTTATAATACTTACCTGGTCTGTTGAAAGGAGGTCTTTCAAGGCCGGCGAAATGTATAGTTTTGTTCAATCAGTTTATAATTGCATTATAGAGAAGTTCTGCAGTGCTATGCTGCTAAACGGCTATAAACCAGGCTATAAGTATAGCCGACTATACATATAGACCAAAAATTATAGTCTATTGGTATTCTGTTAATTCTAATTTAAGTCGGTCTATAAATATAACTCGACTAGAAGAAAGACTATAGCGTTTTCAATGTAGCTTTATTTTATATACCGGCAACGCTGCATATTTTATATATTTGACAAATGACAACACTAATTGTTAGTTTTATAGGAATTATCGTATGGGTTATGTGCTTGATATGTTCATAGATATTATTCACAGATTCACATTTCACATTTTCTGTTTACGATCAAAAAGAAGTGGATATAGGACATAAATAAGAACAATGAATGTAATATATTCAGTCCTATCTCATTTATATTATGTTATTTAGTTATGGAGAATGCAAGAAGAGGTTTCGGTCTTCCGAAAAGCAAATAGAGTTTTTATTGAAGTTTATGTTGGAGAATAAAGACTTTGTTGCCACAGGGAAATTTGTTAATATACGCAGTGAAAAAAATTGTGGTTAATTGTTGAAATAAGTGATGATAATATTTTGCCTAATTGGTCTTCCTGCTGCTCTATCTTCAGCATTAGCAATATTCACTAAAATATGGGGCACTGGCTCAATCTCTTGTTCTTCCATCGGTATTTGGACCCTAAAGTATTTCCAACTGACATTAATAAACTGATCACAGTTGAAAAACTCGAATAAGGAATCTTCAATAGCAATTAAACATTTAAATTGCATTTGATTAAATACTTTTAATCTAAGTGCAATAAAGTAAATTTCCATCAGTAGAGGAATGTTTTTGATTTATGTTAACTATACTAAGCTATATTCTCAACTTAAAAATAAACTTAGCTTCAATTGAACAAATAATCCATCAGTAGGAATAGATTGAATTATGTTTTCAACCTATTTATTAAGAGCGATGCCGTTGTTTTATCCACTCGGAATAATTGCACAAACTCAATATTTCGTCCGTCGAACGGATTTGAAGTATCCCGTAAATACTTGTGTTGTATGTTAAAATGAAAAATATCAGCATGAGTTCTTTCTCTTTCTTGCAAAAAAGCTGCTATAAGAATCAATGCCATTTTCAATTGCAGTAAATGAAATTATAAAGCTTTAGGCAGCTATCTTGACGGCTAAAAGATGGACTATAAAATCAACTTTCATTATAGACTCCAAAACAGACTTTAGCGGCTAGTAGAATACCAATATTGAAAAACCGGCTATAAGATAAATGTGAAGGCAGCTACAGTTGCTTTTATAGTCCGAAATGAGGCTATAACTATTAGCAGCATAGCACTGCTGAAGTCTTGCAATGCGCCGCATGCGCATTTGCTCGAAGTTCCTCCGGTAATCCTCTAAAGCGAGGCGCAAACTGGAGCGGTCATGGGGCGGTGGCGCACTTTTCATTAAGGGCAAGGGCAGACGGGCTACTATTGTAGCGCGACAGTCGTGTCGCTGAAGCGCCGCGACTAGAACGTGAACAGACGAACCACATTTTTGTGGCGAAAACGACAGAGCAAACAAGCGATTTTTATGTCGTTCCACACTTTTGTGATCTCTGGGTTTTGTTTTTCGTCAGTCTCAAGATGGAGTTTACCGAGTTAGCATGTATTGCTGTTTTATTAGTGCGACGCCGAAGGCGGTTATTACAAAAACGAAGACGGTATTGGGTGCATCCTATAGTAAGCCAACGTTTACTAAAAGGGCAGTTTCATAAGTTATATCCAGATTTGAGGACCCACCCTGACAAATTTTTTAATTATTTTCGTATGTCGGTGGCGTCGTTTGACGAGCTACTTGCATCAAATGGTCCAGCGATTACGTTTGCAACAACGGATATGAGAAAACCTATTAGTCCCGAAGAAAGATTAGCAGTAACACTCAGGTAAGTAAGAATTTAGTATACTTTATTTATAATTACACATTTACAAACAAACCATACGTAGAACGAGTAATATAATATTGTGTATATAAAATAATCCTACATTAAAGATTCGCCAAGATCGATAATTTCACTGCTGGCTACTGATAAGCTTGGTGAAGGTATCGGCGTAACCTGATGAAGGTAGCTAGTTTGTGATGACTGCCATGATGGGCCAGGTTGGGGCTGCCATTGGTTATTAGTAGTCGGCTGCCATGGGATGTAGGGTGGTTGCCACTGAGAACTTCCCTGTGAAGGCTCCAGAGACTGAAGTGCATTTTGGCAATTTTTTTGTGCTTTTATGTCATTCAGAACCCTTCTAATGGTGTTCATTAGCTCCACTCTTATTGTTATTTTGTTGTCGTCGTCGAACTTTTTCATGAGCGGCAGCAAAGATAACAAAAATTGCTTATCATCATCAAGATCATCCATAGGGTTGGTGCTGCGCTTTTCAAGCAGCTTCAAAATATCCTGCTCGAAATTATTATTAGTTGGCCTTTTTTTCATTGATTTAGGTGTCTCAGTAGGTTGTACAGGAGGTATTGGAGGAACTTCCACTGGTTCCGTGTCAGTGATCGGGGCTGCATTGCTTTCAGCTGTGACCGAACACAAAGACGATGTCGTTTGACGATCTTCCATCGTGGTCCGCAAAAACTGTAACTGGTCGAAGTACATGTATTTCCTTCTCTTCTTTGCAGCACCACCAGAAGGGGTTTTTTGCAGAGCCAGTTCTCGCCTCATGCAGTCTCTTAAGGACTTCCATCTTTTTTGTACTTCTTTGTCTGTAACAATAAAAGTACTATAACTGAAGTTTGAAAAATAATATGTTGATATTTTCTTCAGGTGTTTGGCATCGGGAAATAGCTTCGCTTCTCTTCACTACGAATACCTTTTGGGACGAACAACCATCGGTTCCATTGTTAAACATACGTGTACAGCTATCTGGGCTTTACTACGTTCTACTCACATGGGAGAGAAAACTCAAGAGGAATGGGAGCAGATAGCAGAAAAATTTTACGAATATACCTCTTTTCCAAACTGCATTGGTGCGATAGATGGGAAGCATATTCGGATTACCAATCCGAATCATTCAGGTTCTCAATATTTCAACTACAAGAGTTTTTTCTCAATTGTATTTCTTGGCTTGGTTGACGCTGATTACTGCTTCATTGCGATTGACGTTGGAGCATATGGAAAATCCAGCGATTCAAATGTATTTAAAAATTCTGTTTTGGGTCAACGAATAAGACAAAAGCAACTATATATTCCACCCCCAAAACCACTACCACATGATGACAATGGTAGATGTATGCCACATGTTATAGTGGGGGATGAAGCATTTGCTTTATCAAGGGACGTTATGAGACCATACCCCAACAGAAATCTTAGTGAAAAGCAAAGAATTTTTAATTACAGATTAACAAGGGCAAGAAGAATGGTAGAATGTGCCTTTGGTATATTAGCCAATAAATGGAGAATTCTTCATAAGGCTATGGATGTAGATGTGGAATTTGCACAATTAATAACACAAACTTGCTGTGTTCTACACAACTTTGTTCGGAAAAGAGATGGAACGCATTATGAAGATACCTTGTATGATTGCTCTCTTGATGATATTGCTCGTGTAGGAACCAGAGCTGATGGCGATGGAATATCTAACAGGGACTATTTTGCAGATTATTTTATCTCCCCAAGAGGTGAAATACCGTGGCAATATGACAAAATATAAAATACCTTATGTATAAGGTTTTACTTGAAACTTTGAATTCATAATAATATATGAGTATGTTGATTATTTAATTGTACATTTCTGTGGTCACATAAATTGTGCATTAACGAAAAATATTTTTTTTTTCTTATTAATGGTACCTAAAATAATTTAATAGGGGGAACAGTTGTATTGAAGAAGAAACCTAAATTACTTTAACTACACTGTACAAAACTTTGATAATTTGTTAATTAACTCTAGAATGATTATTAAAAAACTATGTCCTACCTTTTTCGGACTTTTCTTTGGATTCCAAGTCTTTCCAATTCGGCACAACGTGTTCGCATACTTCTTCCCATAATTTGGTTTTCAAATTACGATCGCTGTATTCTGGTAATGCCGTGTTGTAAAGTCCAGGCCGAACCTCGATTTCCAAAATTAATCTTTCGGTGTTATTAATTTCACACATTGTGGACGTGTGCACCGTACGAAATACTTTACCGAAATGCCAGGCCAAAGACTAGCGACAAAATAGTAGCCCGTATGTTCATTCCTGTAGAAACCGGTTTACTGAATAGCTTGCTACGATCGCTTGGGGTCTCTTTTGTCGCCGACAAATAGAACACGTTTCATTCCGGGCGACTGTCGTCAGCGGATGCCGCTAGAAGCTACAAAATTGTCGCTCGTGTACACACAAACCTGGAAGTTCATTTGTATCATTTTGAGCTACACGACTGTCGCGCTGCAGTAGTCGCCCGTCGGTACATGCCCTAAATTATACGGAAGAGTGTAAACCTGAGCGGACTGACAAACTAGCCCGCTGTCCAGTGCAGCGAACTACCGCTACCTACTTGCGGACAGCGGTAGAACGCTGCATGCATCATTTGCCCATCAATTCGCGCGATCTTTTGCAAGAAGAAACATGTGTGACAGAGCAACTAATTGAAAAAGTGCGTGAGAATCCAATTCTGTTCGATTTATCTCATGCGG
Source organism: Endomychus coccineus (assembly GCA_958510875.1). Taxonomy (NCBI): domain Eukaryota; kingdom Metazoa; phylum Arthropoda; class Insecta; order Coleoptera; family Endomychidae; genus Endomychus; species Endomychus coccineus. Next base: position 88,674,647 of record OY294070.1, read on the forward strand.
AGTATAAAAACATAAAGAAATATGGGACGAAATAGTTGCTTCTGTAGATGTTACGAGTGGTAAGTGAAAATACAATACTAATAATACAGTTTTTAATTATTAAAGAACGAAACAAATTGTTCACGTATTTCGAACGCTGTGTTTGTTGGTCTTCTTGCATCATTTGCAAATTTCTGAAAAGCCCCAGAGACGTGTTGTTCATTTTCTAGTAATAGGTTAAGTGACTTGTCACATTTTTTTATTCGCAAGTAATTGTGTAATACACAAACTGCTTTAACAATGATTATAGCGGTGTCAACTTTCATTTCAATAGGTCTGAAGAGTAGTCGCCATTTATGAGACAAGATTCCGAATGCGTTTTCCACAACACGACGGGCTCGACATAATCTTTTGTTAAATATCTCTTCTCTTTCATCTGATCTTGATTGGCGATGTGGAAATGGTCGCATTAAAAACTCCTTCAGTGGGAAAGCTTCATCTCCAACAAGCACACAAGGCAATGGGTTCTCCTGACCTGGCAAAGGTTTATGTTCCGGTACATTGAAGGTTCTGTTTGTTAGTTTGCCTGTTTGCCCCATGGCAGACTCCTCAAAAAGGCCACCGTCGCTATTTCTGCCATATCCTCCAACATCAATAGTAATAAATTTATAATCATGATCAACTATAGCTAACAAAACGAAAGAAAACTTTTGCAAGTAACAAAAGTAGTTGGAGCCTGTTCTATCAGGACATCTTATAGCTATATGTTTCCCATCAATGCTGCCTAGACAATTTGGGAATTGCCATTTTTCATAAAAGCCAGCTACAGTATTTTCCCATATTTGTCTGGTTGGATCTGGCATATATAAAGGCTGCATACGGTTACAGATAGCAGTGCAAACATCCAAAACTATGGTGCTAACTGTTCTAAATCCCATCCGAAAACTGTGACCTATAGTTTTTAGCGAATCTCCTGTCGCTAGATATCCTGAAATTAACTATCATTAATAATAACTTCTTTTGATACTCTAAATATACAAAATATCAAGTTTTATAAAAAAATGTATTCCGTTTTGCAGGTGACGAGGTTAAAAAAAATGGAAGAATCTGAGGGATTCATATAGTAAATATTTAAGAAGCGAAAAAACTAAAACTGGCCAAGAAATGAAAATCTTGGAACGCTATAAAACTTGGCCTTGGGCCAAACAAATGGAATTTCTGCGACCTTCTCTACAATTTGCGAAGACACATTCCAATGTATTACTAGCTCAACATCAACCGGATACTGAACAAACAGAAGACTTGGCGAACCCAGATATTCAAGAAGATGTTAATGAAAATCTGTCAACCATGAAGGAAAATCAACAACAAAAGAAGAAGAAAAAACTAGTTGAAACAATCATCTGTAGCACAAGTCATTTCTTATTTGGAGAAGAAAAACAATACCACTGACGACATTGACGACATATCTAAAGGATATGTAAAAACTATAAAGAAATTTTCTCCAAAAAGACAAGCAATTGTAAAATTTAAGATTTCACAAATTCTCATGGAACAGGAACTAGCGCAACTAGAAGAGGAACAGCGTGTCCTCAACAAAAGTGATTCAACAAATCAAAGCAGGCCAAACTCTGCACAATCATTCCATCTAGAATCATACGCTTCAACACCTATTACTTATGGTAGCTCTTCGTCACATGATTGTGAAACAAGCAATTCATCTATTGGCAGACCAAATTCTACACTAACATCCTTCTCTCAAACATACGCTCATACATCGTCTTCAACGCATGAAGCTTGGTATCGAAATTTCGGAACGTCAGTGGACAATATTTAAATTTTTGGAATATATTTTCACGTCGTGAACCCAAATTCGTCTTTTCCTAAAAATGAAGTGTATATAAGACTATATGACAAAATGTTTTTTAACTTACTTGTGTGTTTCCTCAGATTCGTCCACCAACAGGGCGAGGAGCAACGCTTCTTCTTCTACATCTATTGTTGATTTTAACACTGAATGTTAGCGAACGAACGCTTTGGTGTGCGGATGTTTTGTCCGCTTTGAGTTCGCCACCGCCACCGCTCCAGTTTGCGCCTCGCTTAATGATGCATGAAACGGCATTTTCGCCAGTTACACCAATCCGTTCACACATCTCCAACTTGGCATGGAAATAGTCATAGTTTCGCCCGGAAGCTTACGCCGGGCCACCAACACTTCATCGTTACGGCAAAGTCATGCCTTCCAGGAAATGCTGCCCGCAATTTCTCTTTCCACTGACTCCATGAAAAATCATAACTTTCGAGACGGCTAAACCACTTCATAGCAGATCCCGTCAATTTCCCCTGCATTACGCCAGTCTTTTCCGCCTACGTGCACCCATGAATTCGCCCGAGCTGGTCAATTTTATTGAGCCACCTATCTGCATTACAATAGTAGCTATCCGGATCAAACGGATGTGAACTAAAATACTAACTTTATTAAGTGAACAAAAAAATTGAAAATTAAGTGTCTACATCCTTTTCAACGGTTGGCCAATCTAAAATGTCCCGTCAAAAGTTCTGAGATTCTTCATTTTGATCCAAAAACTTATGAGCCTTTTTGATATGCTCCATTTTCTTCGATGAAATTGGAACTTTTCCGTCGGGGATCGCAGGTTCTACTGGAAAATCAGTCGTCATCACTCCTGGCAGCAGCAGTGAAAAAGTATTAGTGAAAAGTCCTCCATTATATTCTTTGGCTACAATAACACCTTTGCCACTTTCCGCATTGAACAAGAAGTAATGAAATCTTGAGATATTAAAGCATTCTTTTGCACTTCTAGGTACTGATCTGGCAGATGTTTTCACTGAAATTACATCTTTCTTAAAGTATTTGCTCCACCAATTCCGGAAGTCTTTGATTTCTGAGGAGTCTACCAGATGAACTGTGAAGTTCCGTTTGACGGAAGAGCTTACTATCATCTCCACATATTCCATTAGAGTATACACTCTGTCTGTTTTTTAAATCCTTTATTACGAGAATAATTAACTTCAATGAACTCTGTCAATTAATCTTAATGACAGTGACAAATATTTATATATGACATTTTTTAACAACAAAATAAATGAGAATCTCAATCATTCAAACACAACATTTCTTCCCCCCTCGGAGTATTCTTGGGTCTGAGGAGTCGTCATTCTGAAGTTGTCCTTAACTCGGAGAAAACCGCTGTGGAGGTTTACTGACACGTGAAGATCTTCGAGGCGTACTCGGCGAACTTAGTACCGGTGGTGCAGGAGACGGTAGTACCTCCAGTGCATTCTTAGGTGCTGTAACCACTGATGGAATTTGTGAAGCGTTTGTTTCATAAAAATGAGTTCGCCGTTGGTTGAAGTTGAGGTTTTCTGGACGATGAATGTCGTCATTTGGTTGTAACGAAGATATGTTTTTTTCGTGCCCTCGTATTTGATCAACGTGTCTTCTAAAATGTTTTCCAAAGAAATCGATCTCGTAGTGGAGATCACCCTGGCGAGAGACAATAGTACCAGGGACCCATTTGTCCATTCTCGGGTTACCTGACAGAAAGTAAACTGATTGAGCTGGATAGAACAAACGGAAAGAGGGTTCGAGGCTAACTCCTTGCTTTACGTTAATTTTCGTGTGGAGGTTTTCAGGCTTGAGAAGATCGAGGCGAGTCCGCAGGGAACGCCCGAGGAAGATCTGTGCTGGGGATTGACCGGTAGTGGAATGCGGGGCCTTACGATACTGACGCAGAAACTCGTTTAAATTTCGTTGCAGAGAGCCAGGTGTCGTGGCCATTATCTTAAGGTGATCTTTGACTGTCTGCACACTTCTTTCCGCTTGGCCATTAGTTGACGGATGATAGGGAGCTGTAAATTTGTGGTACTTGACTCCAATGTGCTGCAAGAAATCTCTGAATTCGATAGAGGAAAACTGGGGACCATTATCGGAAACTATGATCGTAGGAACGCCGTAAGCAGCGAAAACTTCATCGAGAATAGTTATCGTTGCAGTTGTTGTTGTCGTATTGGTAATTTTGACCTCAAGCCACTTACTGTAAGCATCGGAGATGATGAGTAACATTTTCCCAGTAAAAGGTCCCGCATAATCTATGTGAATACGTTCCCATGGTCCGTGTGGATACTCCCAATGATGTTCACGAAATTTGGGTGGCGCATGAGCATGTTTGGCGCAATCATTGCAAGATTTTGCTATGCGCTCGATGTCTGCATCAATACCAGGCCAATATACAAAAGAGCGAGCCATACCTTTCATTTTCACGATGCCTAAATGTGCTGCATGTAGATCATTAAGAACGGCTTGGCGAAGTTTTAATGGGACAATTAATCTATGCTCGAAAACCAGGCAATTTGCTGCGATTTTGTATTCAAGTTCAGGCGCTCTATAGCCAAAGCGTGCGAGACTTCGTCCTGATTCCAGAAGGCGCAGGATTTTACCTAGATGAGGATCTTTTGCGGTTTCTCGAGCTATATGTTCTGCACGAACCGGCAGTTGTTGGACTTGTCGTATAATGAAATGGTCGAATTCATCATAATCTTCTCTCTCTCCCTTCTCTTGTGCAATATTTTGGCAAATACTGTTAACTTGTGCAGGCAATGGTACTCGTGAACAATAATCTGCGTTGGCATTTAGTTCCGTTGGTTTGAATATAACTTCATAATTAAAATGAGCAAGGTAGTCAGCGTAATTTGCCATGCGACTAATACAGAGTACCGGTAACGATTTTTCAGGGTGCAGTATCTGTGACAGTGGTTTGTTATCGGTATACAGTATGAAACGTCGAGCGTAGAGATAAAAAAAAATCTTTGTACCGCCCACACTATAGCAAGTGCTTCCTTATCTATTTGAGGATATTTTTGTTCGGTTGAGCTCATGGTTCGACTTGCATAGGCGATGGGGCGTTCGCGTCCATCCTTGAGCTGATGTGATAATACAGCACCGAGGCCGGTTCTGCTGGCGTCTGTTGCCAGGATCAGAGGAAACGATGGGTCGTACGGCATAAGAACTTTGGGCGATATAAGTGCATTTTTAATGTCCTCATAGGCTTTTTCTGCTTCCGGTGTCCATTCAAACTTGTCTGTGAGGAGCATGTTTCGCAAAGATCGATTTCTTGTTGCCAAGTCTGGAATAAATGAGCTGTAATAAGTCGCCTTACCCAGAAACAGCTGCATATCCTCTTTCGAAGCTGGCTTAGGTGCATCGCGAATAGCTTGAATATGCTTATCAGATTTATGAATACCTTGGGCATCGATTTTATGTCCTAGAAACTCGATCGATGTTGTTCCGAATACACATTTTTCACGATTGAGTCGATGTCCATGGGTTTTGATGCGTTCCAGAGTAAGATCGGCTATTTCCATCATTTTTCAAAGTTTTCCGCATACACGACTATGTCATCAAAAAAACTTTTGTTATTTGGAAGATCTTGTAATACAACAACCTCCATGCGTCGCTGCCAAATGGCAGGAATGTTAGCCGCACCATAGACTGCTCGTGTTGGCCGTATCAGCCCATGAGTTGGTGTATTGAGGGTCAGGGCCTCACTAAATTCGTTATCAACCAAAAGATGGGAATAGGCGTCAGTTATGTCCGGATGACAAAAGAATTTGGCGCCTTTCATCTGATTAAAAATGTGTTCGTCTATTATCATGCGCGGATTGAGTGTAGGCTTGTAATTACCTGTGATGCGCAGTTTCCCGTTTTTTTAACAACCACGTGAGTCGTTGATGCCCAATTCGAATAGTCAACCTTTATATAGTGCCCTGATGCGATTTTTGTATCAATTGCTGTAGCATATGTTTTACGAAGAGCTAATGGAATCTCTCTTGCTTTGGCGAAGACCGGCGTTGCATCAGGTTTCAGGTGTAGTGTTGCAGGTGGTCCTTTCAGTTCACCAGCTGTGTCGCTGAACACATTTTCATGTTTGTTCAAAAGGAGTTCTAAACTATTTTTCTGATTCGGTGTGAGACAGGGTGTTACAGTTGAAATTGTGTGAATTTGTTCTGGTTCTGGAAAGAGTTTGGGAAAATTTATCTCAGAAGTAAAATGTCCGATCCATTCTCGGCCCAGTAACGAATCAAAGTCACCTTTGATGACGTACAGATTAAGCCTCCGCGTCTTATTTTCAATTGTAACATCAACGGGAAGTCGACCAAGACAATCGATTCTGTGACGTGTGTAACTGGCGAATCGCCTGTCGGAGCGCTTTAATGAAAATCTGGGTTTAATAGATCGTAATGTATTCTCACGATTATGGCACACGGTGCACCAGTGTCCAGCTCCATCTTTAAGGAGCGTCCATCGATTTGAACCTCTATCATCCGCCGATCTACTACTTTGGTGCCACCAACGACATTAATTTTTGAAAAGTAATCGATTAAATCGACATCTTGGTTAATACTGTCGTTTGGCTGCTCCGTGTTTGAGATATGTGCTGTGTTTTGTTGCGATCTCGATTTACAGACTCGGCTTATGTGACCTTTTTTTCCACAGCTTCTACAATTTTTGTCCAAAAAAAAAACATTGGCTTCTCATGTGCGAGCCTCCGCACCCATTGCATAAATACCGGCCTACATCATTACTATCTTGCGATGCTCCTTGCGCACCAGGGTATGTACCTAAGATGCCTCGTTGTGATCCTCGGCCATTTGGTGCTGACCTGCGAGAGAACGGGTTTTTCTCCCGTCTAGTCTGGGGTGCTACGTACCCCAATTTATTTGTGGGTTCTGATGTGAGTGCTGTTGGAAACTTTACCGCTATTGCTGTATGATGTGTTGCTTCGAGTTCATGTACTATTTTATAAGCGTCTGTAAAACAGATCGGTTTTTTAGCAATAACCTCGTCACACATCTCGCGAGATTGGAGTCCATGCAAAAGCTGTTCAACTAGCATTCTATCTAGAAACTCACCATAATCACAATGGGATGCTCCTTGTCGTAAACGAAGAGCAAATTCTGCAACGGTTTCGTTTTCTTGCTGATTGATTTGTCGGAATTTAATACTTTCAGCATATTTATTTCTTGTTCGGTCAAAATGCTCGATAAGTACCTTTTTTAAATCTGCGTATGAGAGGTTTTCAGGAGGCAGAGGATTGAGTAAAAATTTCAAAGCGTTATTTAATTCTGCACTCATATGAACTCGTGCATAATTACCTTGGTCCTCGTCTAGAATTTTTGAGAGCTGAAGGGCCCAATCAAATCGTTTAAAATAATCTTCTACCGTCAATTCCTCGGTGGATCTGTACATGCTCATAGAAAATACCGGGGGTTTGATGAATGTACTAGTTCCGGTTCACCTGCACCAGCTGCTGGAATGGCGTTTACTGCTGCGGTCTGAATTGCGCTGATCATCATATTTGAAATCGCCTGCAGCAGTTCAGGTGGTATTTCACTCATTGTGTTCTGGGGCACTTTATCCCACTTCTGACACCACTTTTAAATCCTTTATTACGAGAATAATTAACATCAATGAACTCTGTCAATTAATTTTAATGACAGTGACAAATATTTATATATGACATTTTTTAACAACAAAATAAATGAGAATCTCAATCATTCAAACACAACACTGTTTTCTTTAACTTCCGTTTTATCAGACCAAAGTCCCTGTCAGAGGGTTCAATTTTCTGAAAGCGGCCCGAGATTAGAAGGGCTGAGCAAAAACGGAGAACCACATGATTTTTATTTTGCCCGGGGCAATTATCACAAAATAGCTGTAATTCTGTAATATTATGATCAACGTAGCTGTTGATGTACTGCAACAGGAATGAACAAACTTCATTTGGGCTTTTCTTTGCTTGGCCTTCATGGTACATAAAGAAAACTGCATTATCTGTTTTCATATTATGCACACCAAACACGCTAACAGTTAGTTGAGATAAATAAAATAGGTCTTGGGTAGGACGGACATCTGGGCAATTGCAAATTTTGCATGTAGTCAAACGAAATAGCAAGCATATTATCTTGGGTGCTACAAAGCTCTTTAGAATCTTTTAATGCATTATAAAACTTTTTAGATCGTCTTTTATGAACTAACAGTTCTGCTGCAGCAACTCTTTTTGCCGTATCGTTGAGAGATTTATTTTTTAGTTTTAGAGAGAGGGTTTCACACTCATTACATACATCCACCTGTTGTCTTCCGAATGATAAGTTGAAATTTTCTCTGAACGCTTTGTTATAATAATACTCATACTTCATTTTTGAGGTTGGATACTTTTCCAAAAATAGGGAATGCATTTCCTTAACATTTAATGCTGCATCCAGGTACTTATGTTCGCGACTGCCATAATGAGTTTCTTTAGTCGGAAATGAAGAAATATGTTCCATTACTGAAATACTTTCTGAAGGATTTAAAGCATTACCACGTTTTCTGGCATTCCCAACTAGAACGTTGTAAGAAAAAGAGTTGCTTCTGTTCGTTGCTCCTTCTTTACGTGGTCGTTTACGCTTTACAAAGTACTAAACCTTGTAGAAACACATCTTGTTCATTTTTAGACGGAATCTCATAGAAATTTTTAAAAATATCTTCTTTTTCCACATGGAGTAGTTTGTTGGTGCAATTGTTTTTGCACTGGCAGGGTGCCAATTGCTTTTCAGGGACTACCACATTTTTATAGTTTCTGTAGGCTTCACCTTTTACACGAGCTTTCTTGATCATATTCCTTTTATAAGATTCCTCCTTCTTTACCCGTTTCTTAGACGCCGTTGTTTCTGGTATTTGTTCAGGATCACTCATTACTTTAAGAAAGTTTCATCGTAAAAGCATGATTTTAACAATAAACTTCCTACCTACTTCTTTATTTCACTTTCAAAACATTAAAAACATCGATTATTTAGAATAAACACAACAATACCACCATCACTGCTTCCGAACAGTAATAATATATTCTGATTTAATATTAAAAACAGCTTATGTGTGATGAGTGGCAGGCCTCTAATGGCTGGTTGTAGAACCCACCTCTAAGCGATTAGTGTAGAAACGACCTAGGTCATGAACTAAGGTTAGTACTGCACTCAGTCGATATTTTCTGGCCGTGTAATGTACCTTTAAGATATGTGACTGAGGTTGTTTTTGCGTTCAATCGATAGGCCTACGTCTTTTACGTATTATCCAATGTGTAACTCAAATATGCCAAAAAGTGGACTTAGGGTGTTTTTGCAATCAGTGCTTCAATTATCGAATATATTTTAAAAGTGACAAAACAAATTGAATTGAATTCCTATAGGGGATTTAATACCAATTGTTCATATTTATATACCTATATAAATGTAAAATAATGAATGCTTACAACATTATAATTCTAAAATGACATTTGAATCTGGGAATAATACAAATTTGTGACAAAAAAATATATTTGTTCCTTAAAAATATGTATATCTTATAATGTATTTTTTCTTTTCAACTACCTCTCGTGTCGCAACTTGGCTAATCGAAACCATTCACTCACGGCTGTTTCAAAGTCAGTTCCCTTCAAACATTGTGACAAACATCATAGACATGAAAACTATTAAAATTGAAGTTGACAAATTATCAACTATTACACTTTCGATATCTGAAAATTGCTCTCATGTAAAAATATTAAAACATATTTCATATGAAACAACATACCTAACCTGATTTTAGTAATATCTTTAGTATTTTTACTCCAGCTCCATTGATTTGTAACAGTTCATTTATTAAAAGGCATACATACAACTCTACATGAATAATAGGGAACATGATTACGGTTCATTGAAAGTCTTTAACTGCACCTCCATTATTCAAGAAAAGTGAAACATTCAATTGATATGTAAATCAACCATTTTTCATATATATAATATTGTAATTATTTTCCATTATAATGAATAACATAGAATGCAGACAATTTTTGAAGTTAGTCAGTAGGAGGATTTTTCATAAATTGTGAACAAATTGAAATACTTAGATTATTGATTTCAACATTATTATTTTCTTGGCATACCCAGGAAAAAATCAATCAAAAAACCAAACCTAAAGCAGGCCCTACACTATCAAGCGGCTTGATCAAATGCTTGAGGCTCCGATTGATGGGTGCTTCAAGCGTACTTCAATCTTTTGATCAAAACTCTCAGTTGAAGCTGAGAAGTGGAGGAGTGTGGAGCGTATGATGGTGTCAAATGTAGATTTGGGCTTCCTGGCCTTAACATTGATTGCTGTGAAGAGGAGAAACCACAAAAAGAAAAAAAGACGGTGGGCCAAGGACTGGTATAAAATGAGGAACCGCTTCACTCATCAACATCTCCTTAACTTTCTGAGTGGTTCGGAATCAGAGGATTATAGGAACTTTCTACGCATGGACCAAGAAAGTTTCGATAATCTACTCGATTTAGTCCGCCAGGACATCGAGAAGAAGGACACGAAAATGCGTGAGGCAATTCCGGCAAGTCAGAGATTGTCTGTCACGTTGAGGTACCTAGCATCTGGCATGGATTTTTTCACGTGTGCCATTGCTCCGCAGACTCTGGAACTCATCATAATGGAAACTTGCTCTGCAATTATCAAGGCATTGAAGGAAAACATCCAGGTAAGAAATTATTGCCCAACTAAATCTCTTTATATTTTAAGAAAGGAAAAAATTTACAAATAATTACACTTTACAAATAATACAGATATCGCACAGGTAATGTACATTATTGCTGAACTGAAAAGATTAGGGCACAAGTTCACATAGAGGTAAATGAGGAGAAGAACGTAGCAGCATTATCTTCAACAGACGTTTGGTGGTATTGCTCTGGGTATGAAGGGCTTTCACTTGGATGCGAAATGTACAGCGTCTGCCCTGGGTTGGAGTACTTTTGCCATTTATTCATTGAAGAAGATGACGATGAAGGTGGCGAGGGTGACCAACGAGGAGGGTGGGTTTGAAAACGTACTCCTTCCCTTGTCAAGTTGCCCATTTCTGCTTCAAAATGTGTCATTTATGATTTTTTCGGCGAAGCGTCGTTGGTCTGGAGTTAACTTTTGTTATTTCCTAGCCCATCCCCTAGCCAGAATATCTTCTTCAGTCTCAGGTGGCTTGAAATATTCAGTCGCTAGTTCCACTAATTGATCAGTGCTATCAAGCCCACCTTTCCTTTTTTACCCGTCTTCACAGGGATGGCTGGTTTGGGAGTTGGGGTGTAACTATGTCAGAAAGAGACCCTACACTTTCGAAACTGAGTTGTGATTGCGAGTCTTCATCCGGAGTCGGTTGCTGTAACAAAAAATAATGGTGTAATTTAGGCACAACAGCAATTTAATAATTAAATTCCTATTTACAGTAAGTGTTAATTCTTCAGGTGTTAATTCAAGTGTTAATTCTTCATTCAGTAAGGGTTATAATGCAAGTTTCGTTTTTTGTTTCTCTTCTAGGTTCCAAAATCGCAGAATGGATGGAAACAGGTTGCCCAGGAATTCGAAGAACAGTGGAATTTCCCCAACTGCGTGGAGAGCGTTGATGGTAAACACATATCAATCGAAAAACCTCGCCATTCTGGGTTCTACTATTATAATTACAAAGGTTCTTTCAGCATTGTGCTTATGGCAATTGTTGATGCAAATTATAAATTTCTGATGGTTTATGTGGGAGCAAATGGCCGAGTGTCAGATGGTGGTGTGTTGAATAACACATTATTTTGGCGCAAGTTGTCTCAGAACCAACTTGACATGCCTGATCCTCGTGAGTTATCAGACACTCCTAATGAAAAATTTCTGTACGTCTTCATTGAAGATGAAGCTTTCCAACTTCTCATTCAATTCATGAAGCCCTACAACAGAGCTGTTTTGACGAACGAGAAAAGGATTTTCAACTATAGACTTTCCCGAGCCAGAAGAGTTGTTGAAAATGCATTTGGTATATTAACTAAGAGATTCAAAATATTTCAAAATGCCATTAAATTTGAACCACCGAAAGCTGTGAAAATTGTAATGGCATGTTGCCATTTGCACAACTACTTGTGCTCAAAGAACAGAGCAAGAGATGGCACAACTTCAAAGAACCAAAGGCAATTCTACAGTAGTGGCAAAAAGGGATGACTTCTGCAAATTTTTCAACACGTCTGGGTCAGTTTCAAGGCAAAACAATTGCCTTGTGTAACATTACTCGTGATATACAATAAATATAAATACTGTAAAAAAAAATGAAATAAAATCCTTACCTCAGAAGTTTCGGTTTGTGCGATTTCCAACTGGTCTTTTATGAGGTGCATGTCATTGTAATACCAAAGCGAAGGTTCAGGGATGTCGTCTGTAGACGTCCCTGACACTTTTTTACCCTCGTTGAAGTTTGTTCTGAGAACATTAATTTTTTGTTTCAATTGTTTCACACTGAAATCGGGTTTTATCTTTCTCAATGCCCCCACGATTTTTTCTAGCGCCGCACTTTTTTTATTTCTATTGAAATAATCCTTGCTCTTCACTTTCCACAATTCCGGACAATCGCGATATAATTCAATCAACAAACTGATGAATTCCCGCTCCGAGTTTTCGTGAACCTCACTTTCCGAAGTGGACGCCATGCCTTCCACCGCTTGACTGACGCAATGCTTGATGGAAATTGCCCTAGACTATCAAGCGGCTTGACCATCCGCTTGAGTCATTCAAACTTTTTATCAATCACCGTCAATGCTTGCTTCAAGTTTCAAACGGGTTTCTAAACTATCAATCACGCTTGATACAATCAATTCGCTCAAGCCGCTTGATAGTGTAGAGCCTGCCTAAGAAATTCAACTTCAGCTAAAAACGCTATAATCTGGAATCATTTCCACTTACGCTTCATCAAAGTTACTATTTTCAAATCACATATTCTGAAATTATTACGTTGCCCCAACCAGGCACATTTTGTAGCAACTTCATTAGAAAATATCCTCTTAAGGATTCTATACACATTATCCTTTGAATGTCGCCCACCAATATATTTGACAAACAAGCACTGGAAAAAACAATTGCCCTCTATATATACGAATATTCAATACCCTTTTTCATTTAACGCTATATATATAATAGTGCTACTGGACTAGTTCAAGCATAAAAATGAGTTTAAAAATTCACGTAATACTTACAAATAAAGACTTCTTCATCCAGTAGAGATTCAACAATTTGCAAACTATGCAAGTCAGTAATTGGAAGAGCCTCATCAAATAGAGGTTTCTCTTTTTTATTTTCTAAAGTTTTCAACCTTCCGTCGATGCTTTTAACATATAGTTGTATGGAAGAGCAAATTTTGGTTAATTGACCTGCAATGAGTTATACTTTCAAAAGTAACAAACATTTATAGAATCTCTACATTTATAGTCTTATATTGATAAGTTCTTGAACTATGAACTGTTAAAGTAGGAAGTTTATTCTTCTGAAAGATCAGATAAAGAAACAATATGCTAAGAATAAACATCTTTTAAAACGGGAAATAAAATTTCATTGCCATGTGCACATCGCAAGTTCTTAAGCATCTAAGAATGAATTACGTGTGCCACAAACTTGTCATTAATGTCACAATAATCATTACAGTATAAAAATGAAACAAATTAACTAAAAAAACTGATGGTAGCCAAATAAGATTAATTATGTACTGATCAATTTCAATGTGTAATTAAAACAAAATAATATATAACGTATAATCTTGTCTAATGACATAATTATAAATGTCTTTCAACTGAAAAATATTAATAGATTAGAAAGCTATGCTCAGATCATGTCACCATCCATTATAAATATTGGGTAGAAAAGTATGCTCAGATCATGTCAATGGTCACCATCCATTATAAAAATCGGATAGATTGGAAATTCCCATCTTCAATGTAAATTTATCTAAGTGTGAAAAACTCAAATAAAAATTCTTTCTGATAATATTCAGTCAAGAGATTCTTGAAACTTCCATGCCTGCTAAATCCAACTATGTAAGTTATATCAATACAAATATTCAGTACTAAACAATTGGTTGATACAAACCCACAGTTTCATCACTGACCAGAGAGAAAGTTTTCTCTTTCAAATAACTGCTGAAGGGTGCTATATATATAAAACAAAAGATTAGTCTACCAATTTATAATTTTCACTATTCTTTACCGGAAATTAAAGATGAAGTATTTTTGATGTTATATTCAGGGGAATTGACAATCGTAACTTCCGGGTCATCTAGAATGAATTATTAGATTAAATAAGAGAACCGACACTTTCCGGTATAATTTACCTTTTTCTGACAAAACTGTTGTAGGCATATCAGGTATATTTTGAGAACTTTCAGCATTTGGTTATTACATATGTCTTGAAATTTTTGGAGGTGGAGTCAGTTGACAAATATCTAAAGATTGAAATAAAATTTTTATGTAATAAACACTATGACAAACTATATTATATCCTTCAATTATTTGTGGTGTATGAAAGCAATAACCTTTGTTGAAGAATCAGTACTATAAGTTTCCCCCTGCATTGCTCCTCTGCAGATGTGTAAACCGCATCTTGGGCTTTCTTCCTAGCTTTTTCCAACGTTTCTGAAAGATCAGATTACATAAAAAAGTTTCAAATGAGTCAGATAAATTATGGAATGGTTTATTATTACCTCAACCTACCACAGAAACATTCTAGGTCAACGTCAAATGACTTCCAGTCAACAGAAGGTGAAATTCCTTTACTTATTAAAGTATATGGATTTCTTACAGATTTATCCGGCCAAAAACATTTTTGGTGATTATCGGATAACCATAACGTTGGGACTTCAGAATAGGAATTATCCTCATTGAAAAAAACAACGACGTATGCCATAATTGATAAGAAATCCATCAACTCCAATCTGTATTCACTTGAGTCTAAAAAAAGAAAAGTATATTCCTTCTCTTCATAAGCGGTTACAAAAAGTGTAGCGAATACTTTCACCTATCGCGGGATTTAAAAATACAGAAAATCGATCTACGAGTACAAGAAGAATAAGTACTAGAGTCAAAATATAATCATTTTAAGTATATACTTTACCGTTGCAAAAAATTGGATTTAGATTAAAAAACTTTCATAACCCCGTTAATAAAATAATAACTTATTAAAATTTAAAAGAATAATTGAAGTCGAAATATATATAAAAAAAATTTGAACTCACCATCCTTACATTTCGGCAACGTCATAAAAAAATTAGATAACATTTAAAGAAAGGATATCTAAATGCCAATAATATACTAGGGACAAATATAATAGACAAGGTAAGGAAATAACGCGCATTGTTTCCATAATATCTTCTAAACGATTATATATATTATAGACTTTGCCTTATTGCACAAAATCAAGCTTCATTATACGACACCTCTAAACCCTAATTCTTATAGTGCTATTGAAAGATTTCATTCAACTATCCTTGAACACCTAAGCATTATTAGAGAAACAAAAAAGGATCTAAACATCCTAGATCAAATGTCTCACGCAATCCTTGGATATAATCATTCTATTCACTCAGACACCAAACAACGTCCAATAGATGTCATGAACGGTCCGTTCGATATAGACCTTAATGAGAAATTATACACTAATTATATTAACCAACACAAAGAATGCACTGCCGAAATATACAAACATTTGAATCGGCAAATGTCAAATCAAAAAGAAAGAAATATAGAAAAACGAAACAAAGATAGACAAGATCCTCTGATTTATGAACCGGGTGAAGTAATCTACCATAAAACAAATTCTCGTGATAAGGCAAGTCCTAAATTCAAAATGCACCCAGTTCAAAATGATAAAAGTATTACTATTGAAACACCTGTAACATATTACCATAAAAGCAATCTAAGAAAACCTTTGACTAAACAAAACAATATCAATTTACAAGACAGTACTAGCTGTGACGGCTCTCGGCAATCCCGTCTCTCGATTCCAATCCCGGTATCCTTCCTTATAAGTTAGGGTATGCAAAATTAAAAAATAGTTATCACACATTTATTCATTATTACGACTTAAGACCAATCGAAACGGAATTAAATACAATATCCGATCAATTTTTAAAAATAAAATCATCAGTAACAGAAAAACACGAACTCTATTCCATTGAATTACGTAATTTAGCAAATATTATACTTTTACAGATAGAACTTGCCAAACAAAAATTAATATCTCTACAACCGAATAAAAGATTTAAACGAGGTCTGATAAATGGCTTAGGATCCATCTTCAAGAGTATTTCCGGCAATTTGGACGCCGAAGATGGTCGTCGTTACGACAAGGTCATTACTAATTTGAAATCAAACCAAGATATTGCATCAAACCTTAATAAACAGATTTCACTGACTACGAAAATTCTTGAGGAATATAATATCACTTTATCCTTGATTAAACAAAAGGAAAAGGAAATAGCTGATAGAATCAAAGCAATTGACGAAGACCTAAACACAACTTTGTTTAACTTCAAAAGTTATTCCACAGCGAAAAATGCTTATGATCAAGTAAACTCAGTCTTGACTATAATTCTTCAGGTTTTAAATAATCTAGAAAATGCAGTAGCTTTTGCGAGACTTAAAATCGTGCATAACAGCATGTTAAAAATCAGTGATATAAACTTCATTATACAGAAACTCTTGAAACATCATTCCTCTGATGAATTGATGTTTGGTGACAATCTGCAAAACAGTTATAAATACTATGAAATATGAGATGTTCAGTCATATCACTCCATGGACAGAATAGTCTTCTTAATTCACTTTCCGATTGTCTATCCCCAAACTTATTCCTATTACCATTTGTATTCTATACCTACTAAAGATAAAACCACCCTCGCCCCTTTCAAACCTTATCTGGCTGTGGAAGATAATTACTATCAGTACGAAAATGAAGAATGCAGAAACATCCACCCATTGTATAACTGTGCCAATGGAAGGCCCATAGAACAAACAACCCAAAATGACTGCACGCTTCAACTCCTTCAACTGAAGAATTCAAATGCCACAGCGTGTCATCAAGTTCCAGTTTTGGTCGATCAAGAAATAATTGAACAAATCTCTTCAACACATTACATCGCTGTTTTACCAGAAGCCGTCAAAGTCAAACTCACGTGTCACAAATCCGACTTCACTATTCTCATAGGCACCTTCTTAATCGAGCTACCTACCAACTGCAGTTTTCAAACACCAAAAAGCCTATACACAAATAATGAAGACATTATCGCTGGACAACCACTTTTATTACCCGCTGTGCCTACACCGAAAGTTGCCAACAATTAATCCTACACGACGTACCATTGGATCGACTACATCAGTTACTGAAAGAACAACGAGAAATTCGGCAAATAACCCTCAAAGACATGCCAGAAAATTTAACCCATTATTGACTTCTCCATTATACATCATTTTATTGACTATCATAATATTTGGCCTATTCCGGTTAATTAAAAACAAACTAACAAAATCCGAGAAATCATCTCCAAGAGATCACCGGATAGAAACCGTCAAGGATACTATAGTTCAACCAGTACAACCAACTATCGGAGACGAAGATGAATAATCAATCAATCCATTCACCCACCGTATTGATTTCTCTGAGAAGGGAGGAGTTAGATTCTAAGAAAACATCGTCGTGTTATTAACATTAATAGAATTATCATATATCTATATAGTGCTGACTTGCAATGCATACGTGAGGTTACACATTCATAATCTGCTGTATTCATATCAGTTCTGTCATGATATTCTCATAATTAACATCTCAGTCTATTGTATGATATATTTTATTCAATAAAATCAACTTTTTCCTAAGACGAAATACGAATTATATAATTCGCTCCAGGCATTATTCATGTTTGAACAGGAAAAATCAAGATCTCTACCGCCGGACATGTTCTCTATTTAATTTCTCAACTTTTATTTAAAAATTAATTTTTGTTCTTTGTTTTTTTTTGCAATTTTTTTTACAATTTTTGATCCTAGGTTTTGGCGCCCTTAAAGGATGGCGCCCGTGTGCATTGGACACTTTGCACATATGGTAGCGGTGGCCCTGCTGAAAACAAAATGACCCATATAAGCGCCTAAGAATAATCTAGCATTATATCTTCGAAAACAGTGAAATTTCCATAGCTCCAGACGGCATTATGCATAATAAATTCACCAAACATTCAGAATCGACTGATTCATAGACTAGAAATATAAAATTCATCGTTTTCACTTTTTGAAGCCACTAATTGTAGAGGATTTCCGAAACTGTTGAGCTAGATTGTTCCTAGACCCTTAAATAACCAAATTTTTCCCCATTTCAACCATCTTTATTGTTGTTCTCCAATGGTTTACAAGATACTCATCCATACTTCCCAGATATTGTATTTTAAAATGGTCTGGAAAAATATTCTATCACTATTTCGAATTGAAATTTTTGATTTCTAGAAACACTTGGATACATTTATCACATTGTCTGCACAAAAGAAGTCCTTGAGGAATTGTGTGTGCATATTATTGAATATATACCTACAATATATGAGTTTATTAATGAATCACAACTTAATATAGGTATCAAAAAGATAACTAATTCTACGATTAAATATCAAACGTTGTAATCTGAATCAGCGTTGTTGGATTCATGCTGACGGTAGCGATTCCAACATGTGTTGAGATGTGCTTCATTCTGTTAGATATTAGTTTAGTCTTAATTCAACTTTCATATTGTAAACCTCTTATAGACAATAAAATAATTTTTTTAAAAGTTATTTCCAATAGTTCGAAAGTTAAGTGGCGCAGTCGGTAAGATAGCTAAACAAATTAGTGAATATAATTTGGTTCATTTCTACGATTTATTGGCTATCGAAAAACAAATATTTCAAGTTTGGTGGATTGAGTAGCCAAACGAGAAATCTAAACTTTCGTATTCCAACAGTCCATCATCGTCGTGAATGGTTCAAGACTACATGGAGTGGAGAATAATTCTGTTGTAGGTACTAATGTCATTTAGAGGTTCTAGTGATACAGAAAGTTCAGATTCTGACTCAAATTCAAATTTACATAAATCAATTCGATCTAGATCTCCAATATTCAAAAGAAACAAGGTAACAATGGCAGTAAATAATCAAGTTCATGCTAATATTCCCGTTCTCAAACAAGAATACTTAGCTATGATTCCTGATTTCAATGGTGAAACAGAGTTATTACCTCGATTCATAGAAATTTCGGAGAAGCTAGTAAATAAATTTTATAATTTGCAAATACTAATGACTTTCAGAATGAATATCTGATGTCCAGCATTTTAGCTAAAATTTTTCGAAGCGGAAAAGTTCGATGAATACGAACAAAACCAAAGTCCAAATTTCAATCATATCGAAACTGAAAAAGCTCAGTTTGATATTTCCGAAATTCGTACAAGCCATATGAATACTGAAGAGAAAGAAGTGATTATCAATTTGATAAGAGAATATTCAGATATTTTTCATACAGAAAATAAGCAACTAACTTTCACAAATGAAATTAAACACAGCATTAAAACCAAAGACGAACTACCTGTTTACACTAAATCATATCGTTATCCGGAGATTCATAAGGTAGAAGTGCAAAAACAAATTAAAGATATGTTAGATCAAAATATTATTAGGCCCTCAAATTCTCCTTGGTCCTCGCACATCTGGATTGTCCCACAAAAATCAGATGCTTCAGGTACACGTAAATGGCGTATAGCGGTAGATTATAGGAAACTGAACGAAAAATCAGTTGATGATCGATACCCCCTACCCGATATCAACGACTAATTAGATAAATTAGGTCGGTGTCAATACTTTAGCACTCTAGATTTGGCATCAGGGTTCCATCAGATCGAAATGGCTGAGGAAGACATACCTAAAACAGCGTCCAACACAGAGAATGGTCATTATGAATATTTAAGAATGCCATTCGGTCTAAAAACGCGCCTGCAACTTTTCAGCGCGTTATGGACAACATTTTACGCGGTATTCAAAATGAAAAATGCGCGGTATATATTGACGATATAATTATATTTAGTACAAGTTATCAGGAACACGTGAATCGTTTGAGAGAAGTGTTCAAAAGATTAAGACAGAGACTTATTTAAAACTTCAAATTGACAAATCTGAATTCTTACGTAAAGAGGTATCTTACTTGGGTCATGTTGTAACGCCTGATGGTGTCAGACCTAATCCAGAAAAAATCAATGCGATTCAAAATTATCCCTTACCAAAAACTACGAAACAAATAGAAGGATTTCTAGGGTTATTGGGGTACTATCGCAAGTTTGTTAAAGATTTTTCCAAATTAACTAAGCCTCTTACAAATTGTTTGAAGAAAGATGCAGAAATAAATACGAAAGACCCCGAATACATTAAATGTTTCAATCTATGTAAAAACTTACTCATAAATATTTTACAATATCCCGATTTTTCTAAACCCTTCAATGTTACTACAGATGCAAGTAATTTTGCAATAGGTGCCATATTGTCACAAGGAAAAATAGGCTCCGAAGTAGATGAACATGGCGAGTCCTCCACCAGGATATCCGGTCTCCACTTCCGGTCTAGCTGTCGATGTGCATCCGGTGTATGAGCTCGTCCTTATCAGTTTTGAAAGGATGTAGGTGATAAGGATTTTATTTGTAAAGAGTATACAGGGTGTGTATAAAAAGTGTGTCACATGAAAGAGTATACAGGGTGTGCATAAAAAGTGTGTCACATGTACAGAATCACGTGACTATCACATGACAGCTGTCATGGCGGACCTAAGGTACAGATTGCTTCGTGAAGATGTCGCCACCAAGTGACAGCTGTCATGGCGGACCTAAGGTACAGATTGCTTCGTGGAGATGGCGTCACCAAGTGACAGCTGTCATGGCGACCCTAAGGTACAGATTGCTTCGTGGAGATGGCGCCACCAAGTGACAGCTGTCATGGTGGTCCTAAGATACAGATTGCTTCGTGCAGATGTCGTCACCAAGTGACAGCTGTCATGGCGGACCTAAGGTACAGATTGCTTCGTGAAGATGGCGCCACCAAGTGACAGCTGTCATGGCGGACCTAAGGTACAGACTGCCTCGTGGAGGTGTCATCACCACTGTTAAGCATCATCATCAGGGTTAAACCGGAAGTGGGTTATATAGTCGACACATTGTTACACCGAAAGTGAAACCGGAAGTAATCATTTTATCGCATATTCTTATTCAGCACATCACGTAGATTCAGAATATACTATTTATATATCGATCAGTTTAACCGATCTCTCGCGATAAGGATTTGAAATTTTTATTTTTTAAAGTATAACGCCATGGGTATCAAATGAAAGGTATTATCGCGTAGAATATAAATTTCAAACTTTTTCGTGAAAAACTCTCCTGGAGTACATGTAAATGAGGAAAAACCTCTAACTATAGCTTTATGGAGGTGTCACGCGCAAGCGACTCGGAAGCGACTCGGAAGCGACTCGCAAGCGACTCGAAAGCGACTCACAAGCGACTCGGAAGCGACTCGAAAGCGACTCGGAATCGTTTATTGTGTGGGTGGGTGTGAGGTGTATGAGAAATGAAATATCAAATATTAATAATATTTTTTATTTATTTTTTGAGAAAAGTACATTTCATTCAGGAAGTATAATCGTGAGGAACCAATGTTGTAGATTATCGACATGGTTGACTGCACACATATATTTCCCTCCATCATTGCGATGATTTAGGCAGCTCAGTCTGTTTTTAGGCTCGACGAATTCCCCCGTTTGGCATAGGGTGTTGTCAAAACTGCATACATCTACGATTCGTGGAAAGATATCTAGCTCCTTGCACTTTTTCGTGAGAAATTCTGCTTTTTGATGACCTCGAACATATATAATGTCTGCTGCATACAGTAGAGTCAATCTTAGGATATTATCAATTTCTTCATATTCCACATCGCCCGATGTATATTCCAAACCATGACAAAAGTGTTCCAAATACCAAGCGGATTTTCGGTCCTTCTCACTTAACATCGTTAGCGGTGTGCGTGGCTTAAACAACGAATAATGTCGTTTGAACCCAATTTGTATAGACATTTCTTTAGGATGAAACACATAATCGATGATGAATCCCTGAATGTCAACCAATGCTACCCTCATGATGGCTCGTACTAAACTGATCGCTCATAGTCGTTACGCAGTATGTTTTAGATTAGACTCTCCACTATTTCCGAGAGTGGGGAGTACTCCATCAAACAATCGTGAATGATGATACAATATGCTTTCGTATTGGCTGGAAATCCCTTATCTGCCTCGATTTCCAATCGCACATCAACAGTTGCAGATTTCACTGCCTCCTCCTGTTTCGAACAATCGATTATGTAGAGGGCGCGCTTTTTGAAACTGGTTTAATCTAACATTGGTTGTTTCACAGCAGTCGACGAGGAATTTGTATAGCTAAAGTAGAACTCTGTATAGTTATGGTGAGCGAGCGCGAAATCATCCTTGGCAAAGTCCAGTTCAGTTTAGAGATAAGCAAATACTTGTTATATCCAGATGGTCAAATATTGTGGGGTTAGCCTTCACATTGTTTCGTTTGTCCGTTTGAAAGAATACTATGACATAGCGAGGTTTTTCAACTGCCGCACTAGTCTTGACAGCCCAAATTTCTCGTCGGGCCTCGCTTGTTATGGCAGGAAGCTCATTGCATTCCCACTTCCGGAATGAAATTATAATGGGCGAATCACTCTTGATTGCTCGCAAGAGCTTTACTCTAATTATATCGTTGGGATAGATATACTTCACTTTCAATTCCATGCTATCGATCAGGAATTTAACGGTGGTCGTGGCGGTTTCAATGTTAACGCAATCGTTATCGTTTCGAGCACGCACCAATCGAATAGTCTGCCTGCCAAATGTAATCATCGGATAATCGTGTGGGGATCAGATCTTAAGTTGGGCGGTTAGCCCTAAGCTGACCCGTGGTCCTGGTGTGGGTATAGGGAATAGAAACACATCACTTTACAAAGGGTTACACTTAACTTAATTGTAGAGCTCGACGCCATAACGACTTAAAGTCTTGCTCTACATAATAATAGTACAGTCTTACATCAATATCTTATATGAATAATTATGATATAACTATATGTAACTATATGTGTAACTGAATATGAATGTCCTACATAACTATATATATTATAATCTAAACGGTGATGTTTATGTTATCGTTCTACATACTCTAGTCTTTAGCATATACATCGATTCCTCAATAACTACCTCGAGATACCCTGTTCTGTGTGTCAAGGTTATCTTGGGCTGAACAATGTGTAATAGTCAACATGTTGTTAGTGGGTCAGTTATGAGTTATCAATATATGCTTAATAACATTAATTAATAAGAATAAGGTCGAATTCTATAACTTAGGGTTTTTAGGTAATCTCGTATAGGAATGGATGATTCCTATACTACACCTCCCAACGCGGTTTAAAAAAATGTTGAATTGACAGATTAACATTTTTTTTTCCTTTTATCGTACCTTATTTTTATTTTACAAACATTGTTCTTAATTAATGGTCATACATATTATTATTATACTGTGGGATTTGCGCATACTTTTTAGTTTTACGGCTTTTTGCCTGAAATGATTTTATTTACTTATTTATATATTAGAAACATATGTTATTTTTGTACCATCTTCATGTCTTCTTTTATTTATTACATTCTTTATTATATATTATATATTATGTTTATACGTCTGGTATAACATTTATCCTCAATCCTATTTTATTTACCGGCGGATTTTATTTCCATTTTCTTCTTCTTCTAGCGCTCATAAATTCCTTATTCTTGGAATTCATCATTATGCCTATTTCAGCAATAATGAAATTTTACACAAATTGACTACATTTCTCAACAATGCCCTTAGGTACAATGCCGATCGAAAGTGTAGTTTTATGCAAATCAAAAAAAAAATATCATCTGTAACTCATATTACTGCTGCCATACTTTTCCACAACGTACCTAAGTCATATGCGGATCAAAGCTGCAGACTTACGTATGTTACAATTCATCTCCATTTACTCCAATACTGCGCCTACAATTCATCTTCTTACTTTCCATTATGACATATCTATGTAATTGATTCAGCCTAATAATATATTCCAATTTGATCCGTGATGTCTTGGGTATAGTCACTAGATTGCCCTTGAAATATCGAATGAACTATTCGCTCGCAATTATTTTGCTGATTCAAATTTCTGGTACTATGTTTACTATATAACATGAATGAAATATGCTTTGTTGCAATATTTATATTATGATTTAATGAAGTTATTTCAATGTACGCAAATCGCATTTCTAAATAATATGTAACCATTATTCTAAACCTACATTAATTCAATTTTAAAATTATTTGTCGTCATCTTTATGACTATAATATTTTAATAATACTTGTTAAAAAAAAAGTTTTTAAACCTCGTCAGATATCCAAACTTTGATAATAACCTAATTTATTTTATTGCCTTCTACTTATAACCATCTTAAAAAAATCTGCATAATCAATGCTTTATAATAACAATAAATGGTTTCCGTCCTGGAAGAACCATATGTTAGCCACATCATTGCTGGTCTAACACTTACCTAATGGTTTTTGTGGGATAATTTTCCCTGGCAATATAATCTGTTTAAACTGATTTTTAAACAATATGTATATGATTATATACATAACTTTATTATTTGATAAATAACTTATTTTATTCTTACTTATTCCAATATATTAATATTTACTACTTTTAAATGTAAATCTCCCATTAATTTCAATTAATTAAAAAAAAATTGATAATATTTATGTACTTAAAATACTTATCTTCTCTAATAAAGTAGTTATTTGTTAATTATTTTAGTCTTACTATTCCAATATCTTGATATATTTACTTTTAAACGTAATTGCCTATTCGATTTCAATTAAATTTAAGCATTAGAAGTTATATATCCCTAAAATTTCTTAAATGTTTTATCACTATAATATAATATATTAGATATATTGAAATCACTATTAGAAGTTAGGTATGACTTAATTACTTCAATATTATTCAACATTAAAAAAATATGTTCAGCAATTTATCTGATTATGATAAATCTACTAAAATTAATAAATCAATAAATTATAATATGCATATATATATATATACAGCGGCGCCTATTTGCGTGCTGTTTTTCTAAAAAAAAATATAAACCTGAAATTGTCTGGAACAGTCATTACTCACATTTCGAAGCACTACACTACAGGGTTGACTTCTTCTTCTTTTTCCCAACCCATCGCTGCCTCGATGCCTGCGTTCCAATTTCCATTTTCCTAGTTCCAAATCCATAGTCCAAATCCATTCCAATTCATTTGTCTCCTTGTGGGAATCACATATGGTGATGTGGACATCAAAAAGAAAAAAAAAATTTATCACCATTCCATCCTCGAAATTTCCATGTTTTCTTTCCAATCCATTTCCAATTTCCAATCCATTATGGTCCGTTTCTTATTTCTGGTAGAAGAAAAACTGGAAGAGATCGCCATGTGGGGTAGATCACATACGTCTCTGTTTTTCCCATTTTCAGAAAAGACTGGTAGAGATCGCCATGTGGGGATCAACTATGGCGATATGGGCAGGAAGCGGTTCGTCTCTTTTTTTTTCTTCCCTCAGAAAAGACTGGCAAAGGTCGCCATGTGGGGATCAGATCTTAAGTTGGGCGGTTAGCCCTAAGCTGACCCGTGGTCCTGGTGTGGGTATAGGGAATAGAAACACATCACTTTACAAAGGGTTACACTTTACTTAATTGTAGAGCTCGACGCCATAACGACTTAAAGTCTTGCTCTACATAATAATAGTACAGTCTTACATCAATATCTTACATGAATAATTATGATATAACTATATGTAACTATATGTGTAACTGAATATGAATGTCCTACATAACTATATATATTATAATCTAAACTGTGATGTTTATGTAGCATACTCTAGTCTTTAGCATATACATCGATTCCTCAATAACTACCTCGAGATACCCTGTTCTGTGTGTCAAGGTTATCTTGGGCTAAACAATGTGTAATAGTCAACATGTTGTTAGTGGGTCAGTTATGAGTTATCAATATATGCTTAATAACATTAATTAATAAGAATAAGGTCGAATTCTATAACTTAGGGTTTTTAGGTAATCTCGTATAGGAATGGATGATTCCTATACTACAATCGTTGAAAATGTTGAATATATGCTTCAGCGGAATCAATAGACTGAATGATTTAGTTTCGTGCAGAACTACGCTCTCAAGGGGGTACAACCAACTAGCGGTAGCCATATGCGTAGAAGCTGTAGGAGCGTAGCAGGTAAATGCTCGAACAGCGCTGACTATACCAGGATCTCGAACTGTTTCGATGTCCCTACCACTCTCAACGTACGAGCAAGAGTCGAAAAGGAAGGCTCCATAATTCGGTAACAATATAACATTACCTCCACCCTTCACTTCGATTTTTCCCTTGATCACCAATAGAGTATCCTTCATGGAAAAAAACGCGTCCCCTTGATTTATTCCAAACTCCACGATGTCGCTGTTATTGAAGGCTTTAACGAACGGTGTAATCGATCTATACTCGGCTTTCCGAATCGACTCATCGAATTTCGGCTGCTGGTATAAATCGAAAATTGATGAGATAACATTGTTATCTCCACCATCAGCATCTACACCACCAAACTTTCGCTTATTAGGCATTTTTATTTAAGGCGAAACCCTAAAGATTGTAGAACTAATCGGTTGGCTTTGGTGAGGGTTAGCTCTCGCACTTTCGGTGTTTTGTTGAAGACTGATGGATATGAAGCGTGTGAGGTTCTTTTATTACCCACAGCAACAACTAATCCCATATTCTGTTCTCAGACTTCTTGTAAATGTAGATGTAAAACACTTTCTTCACCTCGAAAATTTATCGGGTTCGAATGTTGATCTAGGGCGAGTACGGTGATGTTGGTAATTTCACCGATATCTGACACTGGTAAATATAGAGGATTCTTCGGACGTTCCACTATTCTATAGCCGGGATCGTCTGTGATGGGAAAGTCGTAGATCGTATGCGCAGGTCTATCTCGGTAGAAGGCTCCTACGGTAATGTTTGATTCAAACCGGATGTTGCTTACTTTTATAATGTTGACGGGCAAATCGGACATGTGCACCACGCCCTTTTTCAAGACTTTGCGCGAAAACCCCAATATTTTGCCTAGGCTATCTTCCTTAACAAACGAAATGTCGTGGTTCTTATGGAATTTCTCACACTTTAATGTATTGTTATTGGGCTTCAGCGAGAAGACATCTTTCACGTTCAATCTTTTCCGAATTAATTCTTCAATGTCGGATAGTTCGTAGTTGCCCGAAGGTATTTCGATTGTTTTCAAAGTCTTTCCATCGTCCCCTAAATAGTAAAATTTCTCGTTCTCGATATTCGGTATAGAGTTATAAGAAGTGAATCCTAACAAAGCCAAATAGTATCGCTTATCAGGCTTCAACTCTATCGAATTCTGCGGTGTGAACGAGAATATATGGTTGGTGCTTGTTAGCGTGAATAACTGCGACATGATACTGATAAGAATTTATTGTAACATTTCTATTTATATTTGCACATTAATAGATGGAATAAGTATGATCGCATAAAGTATGGATCGTCTCTGCATACTTCTTCAATCAACACCTGCTTCTCATGATGCGTTATTCCCTCGGTCTCCATGACCTTCGATATCTGTTCAGATAAACATTGCGAACATAGTTTGCGAGGAGGCGGCAGACAATCGCAATCTTCGTCGATATGTTCCGTACACCTCATATGACGGTAAAGGGTGTTGAACATATATTTCGGAACTTCATTATGATTGAGAGACACCAAATCCAAATGTTTTAGAATGTATTCCATCGGGAGAAATAATAAGTCTCTTTTGCTTAGTTCGCTTGACGGTTTTTCCATTGCTTTTATTAGATTATCATATACGTATCGGATGATTGCCTGCATTCCGGGCCTTTGAATATCAACAGAAAGTTGTTGCATAATCTTTCCAATAAATTTATCGTAGGATTCAGACATGACTGCTCGCTCCAGATGTTTACGTAGAACTGAGGAATTTCAAACATAAATGTCCACAAATCACCTGATCATACTTTTGATAAGCGTCGTTATTATAGAAAATTCTAACCACACCACCACCACCCAAATATCGAACTAGTCCCTTTGGTGGTTTTAAATTTCCAAAAGAGTCAAAGTATTCCACTTGGTTATTTATTTCTCTAAAGGCCACCCAATGAGTACCGTTGTTTTTGATCGAATCCAAATTCAAAATGGCACATTCTTGCCTCCAGGGGCGTTTCCTAGGTAAATTGTCTCGCATAAAGACACCACGAAAATGAGGTATTTTCATTTTTTTCGCGAAACGCACCAAATCCACATCGTACAACGGTCTATTGGGCAGCTCTATTGGAAGTTTTTCTGTTGTTTCTTCAAAAACAACCCAAATCCACCTTTCGCATTCTTCCGCAAGTATAATCCTTTACCTAACGATTCCATAGCTGCATGATGACGTTGATCCTCTTCAAGCTTCTTTTTGGCGTTTCTAGCATTGACTACTGTATTAGCGATGGCACTTGCACCGCTCGCCACAGACCCTAGGGCCCCCAGCGCCCCCAAAATAGGTAGTAATAACGGGAGGAATCCTCCAGATTTCGGCAGTGGTATTATGCGTGGTACTTTAACACGCTTCTTACCTCCGACTCGCTTAATAGCTATTCGTGCAGCTTTCAATGCATTCATAGCAGACTTTCGCAACGACGCAGACGGTTCCATAGACTTGGAAATATTTCCCACGATATTTTTCCGAAAGCAACATCCTCCACGACGACCAGCACGTTTCTTAAGACCCATTCCTAGTTTACGTTTAACTTTCATTCCCCCAGTAACCAATAGACTAGCTAGTCTTTCGCCGGCCTTAGCGTCCTTAGATTTAACACGCTGCCAAGCTGCGTCCTCTAATATTTTATCGGCCTTATGACGATGTTCTAGAGATTTGTGCTGGGAATAAGCTATGTCGTGTTCGCGACAGGCAGAATCCAACGGATTAACACCTTTATCGCCACGCGCAAGTCGCTTCTGTAGCTTAGTACCAGGCCCGCGGAATTGATACGATGGAATATGTACTTCGAACGGGAGACTGTTTATGAGCGAATTCAACAAACCTTCACCCTGATAGATCAACATTGATACTGCGCTCGCGATCTCCGAACGTTTCTATTTATATATACAATCATCAGATTTAAACTACCTCACAATATGAAGACCGTTCAACAAAAGCAGACACTGCCCATCGAAAATTTAGACCTAGGGTCGGCGTCTACTAATCGCATAGGTAAACATGGTAAAGGTTGCTATTGCATCGAGTGTCTTTTCTCGAACATTCTGGATTTTCCACATACTATCATAATGTTATTGATATGATTAAAAGTATGAGAGACCCGCAGCAGCAGCAGCAGCCCGATGAAATGGCCCTCTTGTATTGTTTCATCGGTATTTCGCTCGACTGTTTATTAACCAATACACTAGAGAAATGTTATTTTTCTATAAGAATAAAGTTCTGTATGATTTAGAACAATAAAAGAATTGATGCTATTATTTTTTGGTTTTATTAAAACACCCAAACTTCCTCATAAAATATTTTATTAGGAAAAAAATACATATATCCAAATACATATATAATATAATAATAATAATAATAACTCACAAAAATCTTAACCTATAATTTAAAACAAAATACATATATCTTAATACTATAATTTAAAAAAACATAAAAATCTTAGTTCTAACCTAAAGAATAGTGACCATAGAGTAGGGTGCTTGTTTTATCCCCCAATATTATCCTTTTATTATCAAAGGGGCTCAAACAGATTTTATTTTGGTCGATGTTGTATAGTTTTAAGTCAAAAGAGCGGATAGATCTCTGAACGCGATACATTTCTATGTTCTCTTCCAAACATCTAACATAGTCTTCGAATGTTATTGTATTTCGTAAGACATACTCGCGCAGCCCCTTGGCTTTCTTTGTGACGTCACTAGCGTCATGATTTTGGACAGTGAAGCTGTACATTTTTGCCCGCAAACCAACGAACTTATCCATGAGGAGCCCTTTGTTCTCGTCCTCCATTAAGCCTACTACTTTCTTATTAACCCGAGGAATCTTAAAGAGGTTGTCTGAGGCATAATCACTCGTGTCAAATTTTCCAATATTCTTATTTATAATTGTCTCATAAATGTCGTCGTTTGTTATAATGTGGTAAATCAAACTGTCAGTGTCGGTGTAACATAATCGCATCAATCCTGGATCTTTATATAATTTCAACATGAAGCCATAATGAAAATCGTTAACGCAGGTTTTGGAAATGTCCAAAATAGACATCCCCACATAAATGGGTTTGTTGAATAAAACTTCTAATTTATTTTGTTCTATGGCCACCAAATTCTCCTCAAATATCTTACTGCTATTGAAATTAGGCTGAGAAATATAATAGCGAGCCCCATAGGGCCCATACCATTTATTAACTAATCTAACTAGTCTATGCTTTCCTACGTTCTCCATAGATTTACCGAAAATTGCGTTGATCAGCAGCTTGAAGAGAGCTATCTCAAACGCATTCTTAGAAGCTGCCCTCAATCTAGTGTTGAGATCTATATATGCTTTAAGCCACGGAGCTTGCTTAAATTCCAAAATCCTATGGACTTTTTTCAGCACCATCCCCAGCGCCAAACATTGTTTTAAATTTCGATAGTGAATGATGTATTTAGATTTATTATGGAGAGTTGTTAGTAATTTGGGCAATTTACTGCCTGGTGGTGCTGTGTGAGTGGGACAAAGAGGGAGATCTTTATGCAGGTCATGTAGTTCAGGTGGGTAATCTAAATCGACTTCCAATATATAGCCAATTGGACTTTGTCTGAGACGTTTCGAACGTCTACATCATCGAGGTTTTCAACCTACTTGAACCCATCATAGGGTAAATATTGAATCATAGCCCACCCATATAGATTGCACACATCGAAATACATTAAATAACTATTTTCTTTTTCGGGATCGTGATTATTCATGTATTTATTGTTGGCCTTGGCGAATCGATTACTGCATTGGCTCACACCTCCACGAATTCCCTTCTCCACAAATAAGACCATATCGATGTCTTTTAAATATTGCAAAGACACATTTGTATATTTTAACATACAGTCCCACGTGAAGGAGGGAACCGTGAAATAGTGGGCCGGATCTAAAGCAAAAAGATCCATACATTTGCTGCGGAAATTCTCAAATACATCGGCCAATAATAAAACATCTGTTTTCAAATATAAATCCGAATAGTCACCTAAATTTCTACAATTAAAACTATTCCAAATTGTTTGAGCATGCCTATAGTCATCCTCACTTATCGATTCGTCGCGTAATTTATTAAAAAAATTTTCTATTGGAGGAAGATTTTCCTCGTTCAATTCACCCCAACCATCCAAGTGCTCATAGGGAAATACTCCCTTACAAGTTAATAATTTAAATTTTTCATCGGATAAGTGCGCAAACTCGCTTTTCAAAATATTCAAGTCACCCACATTCAAATATGAGACTAATTTGTCCAAGCTAGAATCCAAAAACCGACAGGAATCGATGAAACGAAATTTAACCACAGAATTTTTGGTACTTCTAGTGAAACTTATATACTTCTCTTTATTGATGGGGAGTACTTGAATATTCTGCTTGGACGATTTGGCAATATCTCGAATCAACAAAAACATATCGTACCCGCTGAGGTTATGAGCCACAACAGGTACTACGAATCGATATTTGTAATTCAAATTACAGTCCTTAAGGGCTAATCCTCTATATTTCCCTGTAAAATGTCAGTGATCCTTCACACGAACATCTTCCTCTTCGAACTGTTTCTCGAAAATATGGCATTTCTTTTCCTTCATAATTTCAAGTAAACTAATACCATTCAAGTCCATAGGTACAATAGATTTAAGTTTTAGATCGATAAATTCTCCAATTTTATCTAGCTGATCGGTCAACCATTTGGCTGGGTCTGATCCTCTATAACTATCAAATCGTGATAGGGAATTGTTGAATTGACATTTTAAATAATACCCAACACTATACGCCTCATGTAGCTGGGTTTTGTTCGTATATGAACTTACATTAGATTGAGAGCAGTTCTGAATAGGTAATAGGAGAGCTTCAAAGTCAAAATAAATAATAAATGGTATGGGTAGTTTGTTTGAGTGATTCTTAAATTTCAAATAATCATCCTGAGGGAATGTAATTTTACACATGTTCATTTTACCACAATCCTCAATATGATTTTTATACTTATTCTCACTCCGGAAATTATTTAAACATCTATCACACAAATAAGTTTTATGGCGTATGGTAATTTGGGAATTTACAAGTTTTGATATATTTTTAATTAGACAATAGTGAAATTTAACGGTGGGGTCAATGAAATTTGAGGATTTCGCAGGTTCTACATCCTGATAATATTTATACTGGATTAATTGTAAATTAAAATGCCTATCTAATTTATTTTTAGTTAAATATGCAGGGAGAACCTTTCTCTCGCTATTCCCCCTGCTCATTACCTCCACTCAATTTAAAAAGTTGGAATTTGTGATATAGGAAGGGGAAATGTTACATTTTGTAAATTTAAAACATTACTAAAATGAGGGTATGAAGAAACACGATCGGAATGTGGGTTAGTAGTAGGATGTAGTCCCGCTGTTACTGCCCAGGCAAAACAGTATTCGTCGTAATTTTTAACATTAATAATAGCATGCTTTAGGGGTATCTCTTTTGGTAGAACTATATAAGAGGACCCAGAATTGATGACTTCGTGCTTATTAATAGTTATGCCCAAACTAACAACCTCTCTAAGGCTCCACCCCGAGTCGCGTTCTAAAAAATCATCCAGCTTCACTTGGAGCTTATCAATAACATTCTCCTTGAACCTTTCCAATACATTTGTAAAAGAATCTATCGGAGCGGATTTGGTGTGAAAATATGTATACTCTGTTTGGATAAGCTCGTCGATCGCATTAAGCTGCATAAATTCCCCACAAAATGTCGTGTTTACCTTAATAAAATTGTAAGTATGTAAAATTTTGGAGATTCTAGGGTGAAACAGATGAAAAGCATCATATAAAAAATTTAATGGGTCTAAATGAGAAATGTTTGTTATAAAGCCAGTTCGAATTCGCTGGAAAAATGCACATTTACCATCCTCCCAACGGATTCGCTCACTACGGTTCTTATTAGTTGTAGGGGGTTTATTTCGGATCTCTAATAAAATTTTGAATCTTT
Organism: Endomychus coccineus; assembly: GCA_958510875.1. Taxonomy (NCBI): domain Eukaryota; kingdom Metazoa; phylum Arthropoda; class Insecta; order Coleoptera; family Endomychidae; genus Endomychus; species Endomychus coccineus. Next base: position 88,707,923 of record OY294070.1, read on the forward strand.
TCAAATGGCCGATATTACATTGCAATTGATTCTTACACGACAAGTTCATAGTATCTGTAGTTATATGTTTAGAAAAGGTTCTAATGTACTTAGTACAGAAACCTATCCACTTTATTATTTCCTGAGGGGATAATTTTGATCTTAATAAATCCTTTTGAGCCTCGTTGATAATATTAACGATCTCCCCACTCATTTTAGCGATTGAAACCATTTTTAACAATAAACAAGCCGCCTACCTTATGGTTTATAACAGTACAGGAGGGATGTTGTTGGTGGTGGTGGAAGCCTCTCTCAACTTCTGGGAGGCAATTCGCTGAATTCAATTTTGGCACAAGATTTTCCTGCTCCAATCGCTTCTTCCCCGCGATATATTGAAGCGGTGTTCTGGCCTTTATTGATGTCGTCGATGAGGGGGATAAGCGCTGTTGTTAGTCGCTTAGGCAGGAAAACAGTTAGCTTGCCTTCTAATTCTGCTAAAACAGCCTCCCCAAATTTGGTATGTACTGTTTTCAAATTTAAAATTAAATGAGGCACATCCAATTTTAAGTCTGCAATCTTTGTGGGTGTTGCCCTCTGCAAGAGTGAGATTTGATTCAGTTTAGAGAAATCCATTTTTTATTTTATTTTTAAATCTAAAACAAATTGTTGGAAGTTAGAAGTGTGTGAAGAATTATTTTTGTGTGTTGAATTTACCCCATCAAATTGAATAAATACCCATCAAAGTTGAAGTTCTACCATAGCAGTTTTTGAGAAACAAATCCTAGCTTAGGTGGAAGTTGGCAGTGAAGAATTATTTTTGTGTGTTGAATTTTCCCCCACCAAATTGAATAACGGAAGATTAATGAAATACATTAAATCATTATTAAATATTTACCCAATCAAATTGTATAAAAGAAGATCAATAAATACTTTCAAAAAGTTAAAGTTTAGCCTGCACAGTTTTAAGAAAAGCAAAATGAATATTCCCCCATAGAAATTAACTCTACATATGAAAATAATATTCATAATAATATGATTTGATAATGGCCTGAGGTATGCGCATATCGCGTTTTATAGAAACTTCTTATCACTTTCCTGTTATGTTCTCAAGATGTGCAGGAAGTCTCATCCGTCTGTTATATCGCGATAATAAGTTCGTTGTGACCACAAGCAGGAAGTTTCATCCGTCTGTTATATTCATATTGATAAGTTCTACAACCACAAGCAGGATGTTACATTCTATTTTATGAAATCTGGTGATTGTAGAAACTTCCTTGAAATATTTATCCTCATACATTTTTTTCCTCAACCGATAACAACTTTATCATTTTCCCTGAGAAATAATTTAATTCGTGGGGACTTTGGATTAAATATTTTGTAAGTATAAAACTCTAGGTACTTCATTGGGAAAAAATAGTATTCTTGTGAGTGTTGAATGATCGCGTGAAAATGGGAAAATTTTACGATTATGTTCAAGAGTTGACCAACAGGCTGGATATATTTACGAAAACGCAAGTGCGCCGTTGGATGGTAGACAAGTGAGTTGTTTTATTTCATTTCAATCTTACTATATATCATAAGTGCATTAATTTGTTTTAGTGATTATTCTGAGGAGGAAATTAGACAAAAATTGATACATCTCGATCAATTGGCGGCAGCTGATGATGCTGAAGATTTATTCCCAGAATTGGACGGGCCTCAAGAAATAATTGACTTGAAGTATGTTTTTTCCCCAATTGATATAATATTTCTATTACTAAATTACTCTTATTTCCAACAGATGCCCAGAGATTTCATCGGTAGAGTCGCTGCCTCCTCCGCTGAATATGCAGGACATAGTGTATGTGATTTTTCTACTCGTGAAATATTTGCTTACTAATTTCAATAATTACAGATTGAACGAATTACCCACCTACGTCCAGATCGATACCCCGACGTCTCTAGCGAGCTCCCCCAACATTTTGTATGTATTCATATTAAGTCTAGAATTATTTCAAATCTAATTGTACTTTCCCGATAGATCAATCGATGACTTAGCCACCTCAACACCCACACCTTCACCGGCACCTCCCCCACAGCAGCAGATTTATGAGGGAATTTGCATTCATGGTTTGCGCCACTACTTGGCGGGGCTGATGTTTGAAGTATGTTCACCTTATGCTGATGTTTTTTATTATTTAATGAGTACCCTTGTTTTATTCACAATTACAGATGTCGCAACTGCGGGTTTTGGGTGGACGTCAATATATAGTTGAGCCCCTAGATGGGGAATGTTTCCTGGTGGTGGGGTTACCTTGCGATTTAAATCGCTTGAAAGAAAACGTGAGTGAATCAAACACACACACACACACACACACACACACACACACACACACACACACACACACACACACACACACACACACACACACACACACACACACACACACACACACACACACACACACACACACACACACACACACACACACACACACACACACACACACACACACACACACACACACACACAC